>JBBMOI010000001.1:38547500-38560000 GCA_038088405.1 Porites divaricata | reverse complement strand
ATTTTAAAAAGGACAAATCATGCCGACCAGAAACAACAATAACCGCAGAAAATAATCTACCCGCCAGAGAAAATATTCATTGGAACAAGCAGCATTTTGGGATGAGGTAAAAGTCGTGTGTTGCCTACCGACTCCGTTTTTACACTTGAATGATTTTTTTCATTTAGTTGTTATTCAAGTATTTATTTAAGAGCTAAAATTTAGCGTTTAATCTTACTGTTTGTAATAATAGTAAAATCGACACTAGGATCCGCTAACTGGAGTCTAATGAGCCATTCCTATTTTTCTTTCGGGATCATTTGCCGTCCATTTTGGGGATCATGTGCGGTCCATTTTGGGGTTCATTTGCGGTCTCGGGATAATAATAATAATAATAATTTAACATTTATATTGCGCAAAATACATGTGAATATGATCATTTGCGGTTGGGGATCATTTGCGGTACTTCAAGCTAACCACGGAGCTGTCCGAAAAAGTGCAATATCCCCACAAAGGAGTTAAATGAAGCAATACTGCTTATTTGAATAAAAGAAGCTTTATGTTCAAGATAAAATTTTGTGTGTTTCTAGTACCAAAGACTTAATTCTATAAGAAGGGGAAATACCCCAGTTTAAGAGACTGCTGACGCATTTTGTTAAAGTTCATATCATGAATGTTGATTATGCCAAGTTTCAAAAAAAGTTTGGTAGTAGAACACTTTCAACGGAATTGCCTTAAAGCGTGGGTATTTTACGGCAAGTAAAAGAAAAATAATGATGATCAATCTGAAAGACAACGCAATAGCTCACCTACTGGCTCATAAAGGTGTGCAATGAGGCCATTTGGAATCACAGCAGATCGAAATTTTAAGCTGTGGAACTCTCTTGTGCCCATTGTAAGCTAGTCTCTGGTTTTCGTCTGGTCGAGATATAGGCCTAACTGTTCCGTCTACGAATCCAAAGCAATTCCTTCATTAATGCTGCCCCTTTGTTAAAAACTGTTTCCGCCTAATTCTCTAGCTGGACATTTGGATTCCAAACCATGATGCAATGTCTGTGATGGTTATAAACGCAGTCAATTACAGTATTATTTAACATGCAAAGTTAAGGTACTGGTCTTCCAAAAATTGCAATCATGTCAGAGAACCGACATGGGAATGCAAAGCCCTTTAGAAGGATACAGTATAAGATTACACATAAGATTTGTTCAACAAGAAGCCTGCACGGGCGCCTTAAACTTGTGTTTCTTATGGCAATGGCCTCTATGCGCACTTTCCATGAACGAACTACAAAATCCCCTGCTCATTCTGTCCGTCTTAAAAAAGAAAAACACTTTTTAGTCACCTGACTTATTGAACAGAACAAAGACAATGACAGGAGTGGAAAAAAAGGTTGACAAACCCTTACTCACCTTCATAAATGTCACGTACAGGAAGAATTTCAGATTTATCATGGCTTAACTAGAAAAAGCAGTCTCGTTGGTTTAGTCATAAACCTGTCATTATGGTTTCCTATATCTTTCTTTTAGTTTTGTGGAAACTGGTTTCTGCAAATCCTAAGAATACTTTGTTCTTTAATCCAATTAACTCGGTCGCAAGGGAAATACACGCTCCTCCCGGGGATAAAAATAATTCAGACTAGAAATAATTCCTCCTAAATGCAATTTTTTTTAACACCAATAAATAAAGCCATTACATTTGATTCTGTTTGTGTGTGTTGGATAACCCTTAACCTTGCACTTTCCTGGCTCATTTTTGCAGAATGTGCTCTGATGTTTCTGAAAGAACCAGAACGCCGTATGTATGCAGTGGAAGGAAGTGATGTGGAAATTAAATGGTTGTATTCTGAGGTAAACAAGACAACTGACCTGATGGCTGTGATTTGGAGCATTTATAACAAAACGTCTCGACGTGAAATTGTACTGATAGTGGAAACAGTTGATGGTACCGTGACAGTTAATCCTAATACTGCTGCAGAATATCGCAACAGAGTAGGGAAAAAGGAACAAGCCACTCTTGTGATTAAGGAGGTAACCAGTGGAGACTCCAGAGGTTTTGCATGCAGGCTCAGATCGACTCAGGGAGGCCTTTTTGATGTAACAAGTCGCATTCAACTTGAAGTTATAGGTAATTATTGTTTATTGCAAAGATAATCAATTTTTCTTACCCATGGTACTCTGCTGCGCGTGTATCCTCACGAAATTTCCTCTAGGGTCATAAATTCTCCATCGGATTTTGGTATGTCGCTGTTAAAAAGAATACCGCGGTCAAACAATATTGTTTCCAAAAAGCACAGTTTTAACAATAAAAAACTATCATGTACTTAATTAAATTTATTACGATTCTGGGGGCATTCGAAGGTCAAAGCCAAAGAACAACTAAGCTTATCACATTTTTCAAGCTAATATTCCTTATTGTTATGTTTTTGTTTGCGCCTCAGGTCGACTTTCTGTTTCTCCTCTGGCTCAGTGTGCCGATGTAGGAAGTTCGGTAACCTTCACCTGCAATGCCAAAGCGGTTCCAAGTCAAAATTTCACTTGGCTAAGGCAAGAAAGAATAGAAGCAGTTAATAATGGTGGACGGTTTTCCATTGTTTCTACCCTTGGATCATCTCAGCTCATCGTGAAAAACGTTTCTATTGATGACCGTGGCTATTATTCCTGTGATGCTACTATGAATTCAGTGCAACAAAATAAAGCTGTATTTTATTTCCAGGTGCCATGTCGCGGTAAGTCTTGTTATTAATTTCTTCTTGAAATCGTAAAGTCAGACTTTACATCTGTTTCCCGCATTCTTGTTTCCGTGTAACATTGTTTTGCTGCATTTTATACCTTTGTCAAAAGGTTTATTCTTCTCAAGCTTTGTGAAATTCACGGCATATTTTAAGCTAAATTGGGAGATGTTTACAAGGTCATATTTGAGGTAAATCACAGGCAGCCCAAGCTCAGTATCAGTTAAATCATAAAATACGAATATCGAATATCTTCAGACGATTTTTCTGTCAGAAAATCATCAACATCAGATCTTCACTTGATAACAATTTTTAGCTGTGATCCTGCTGAGTTATTGTGATATTTTGCTGTGGTCTGAATGCAAGAGCGGATCTCTGTAAATATCAATCAGAGGTGGGAAATATAAAATTTTTGAAAAACCCCCCAAAAATCTGTAGACTACCCTAGGTATTCTAGTAATGAAGATATAAATTTTAGTGTCATTGGATAAATATTTTGGCAACACGGGGAATGTCAAGTTCGGGCAATTGATGGCCTCCGTCAGACCGTTTTCTCAGGCCTTTAGTCTCATGGTCTTTAAGATACTGAGGAGAAAGTGTTGTCTTTGTGAAGACATCCGGAAACGGTTGGTCCCCGGCGTGGTGGTCTATACCTCATGGAGGGTGGACTATTACGGGCCTGCAGTAATTGGCACCACGCGCTGTTGCTACTAAGCAGTTCGGGAGTATGACAGTTTTGGAAGAAGCGGTGACGTCATGATTCCATTGTTCTGCTAAGAACAAGCAAAAATGTGAAAAAACAATTGCAAGAAACAAGGGAGCTTTTTTCAAAGCCTGTTCCAGGTTCCCTCGTTCAATATCCGGGACTTCCGAGCTAGCAGTGCCGGTGAAAAGGCCTTCTTTTTGCTTTTTGAATGTCAAGAGAAGTTTCCTGTCACATTTCGGTAGTTAAAAGCGACAGTTCTCAAACGGCCTTCCACGCTTCCGCCGCCATCTTGACGGGCATCGAATGTAAGTACATGTCTTTATGTTTAGTTTTCAGTATCTTGCCGAATTTTTACGAAGTCAAGACTAATTTTCCTCAAAACTACAAAGTGTAAAGTGTGTTCAGACAAAGTTTCATCGATGGCAGCAGCCTAGTAAAAATGGCAACCACACATTGAAAATTGCCAACGGACAGGAAGGGTTACTGTATTGATGGCTTGCTATGTAGTTTTAGTTATAATTGATCAAGTCTGTTTTTGGTTGTGTTCACCGAAAATATATGCGACTCTCATCGAGAAATCATTTTATTGATCCAGATCATGTGTGTGGAATGAGTTTTAAATCAGTGTGAGTAGGTTCTTATATTGATTCTTTTTTGTGATCAGGATATCCGTCCAAAGTGTAGACAAACATGTGGAAATATTACAAACATGTTGTCGCGTTTGTGTGCCAAAAAGCTGGGAAAAGGAACGTGGAGGACAAATGCTAAATATCTTCAGAACGACATATTTGTGCTCTGAGGGCAAGATGTTGCTTTAGATTCCCCTCATGTTCCGCTGTAATAAAAAAATTTAATGTCCAAATTCAACCCCACCTCAATAAAATCAATCGTGTTTTTTTTTTGTTCCTTTGCAGTTACAAGCTTACCTACCACCACAAGAGCCCCTCCTCCCTCTCAAAAATGGGTCAGAGGGAAACAGGTTGGAGGTGGGGGGGGGGGGGGGGGGGGCTTATATACCTTGTGAGTGGAATCTCACACTCAATGACCATTCAACCATAGAAGAGACTGTGGCCCTTATTCAAAGGGCTTGTCAAGATTTTCTGTACATAATGTTCAGTCTCTTGCGTCAAATATTGCAAAAGATCAATCTGAAACAGGAAAAATGCCACACCCTCCTCCATCAATCCCTGTGCATGAGCAATAAGGCCACATATTATGTCATAATATTGAATATGTTTCTATTTGAATAAATCCTAAATTATTGAGATTCTCTCGATGAAAAAGCATCTATATTAAAGCATAGTCTTCAGCAAGTCATCCTCCCTAATAAGTAATACACGAGAGACATCTCACAGGATAACTGTTCAAAATTGATGTCAGCTGGTACTGTCTTCATTATATCAATTGAGTTTGGGTTTTTGGTTTTCAGGCTCAAGAAGGTGTTAAAAAACAAAATTTTGAGATAAAAGAGTGACTGTATAATATGCGAGCCAGCGAGCCATGGCAGCGAGTCATGCAGGTCAGATACGACTCATTAAAAATAATACATAAAAATCGAAAACAGTAATACGGAAAGAATTAACTGAAAGCTAACTATGGTAAATAAGCGTTTAACCCCAAACAGCACTTAATCATAACCCTAACCCCAACCTAAAATCAGTAAAATGGATGCTCAACCGTAATCTGCAAAATTTGCAGTTTTTACTTTATTTTTGCTGATGGCCCGTGTGACTTCCATAGCTCTCTTGCTCGCAGTTTATGTCAGGACCAGAAATAAAATGTTTATTTACAAAAAACAAAATGTAACAATAAATAACTTTGATTTTATTGTGTCTTTACTTTGATGTGTGAGCTCTGCATTCTTAGTTTTCCAATATGTATAATATGTATAAAATTCTAAAGAGTCTCTTGCATTTGTTAAGCTTGAGCAAATAATCAGTGAACTTCAGACAGTGGAATAATTGAAAGCAATTATAGGTTTTTTTGAAGCGGGACAAAAAAAATCATTAGGGATGATAAGTAAGATTTTGCTTCGTGAGTTTTCAAGGAGAAAACGCGGACACAATACCCTCAGAAATCCTTTAAAAACTGTGGTACACCTGGACGGAACCGCTTCAGGACATAAACCAACGGAACATCATATTCGAAAAAACTGATATTTTACTCACAAATGACTCGCTTGCACCAAAACAATAACCTGAATTACAGCCGTCTTCTCCGGCCAGTCGCTCACTCCCGAGAGAGAATAGATAGATAGATAGATAACCTTTATTTTAAAACGATAAGTATTAAAGCTACACGAGCTTGTGGGGTCGTTTGCAATTAACTAATCACTAAGTAACTAAAAAACTAAAAACTAGGAGTATTTACAGAAAGAACGTTTGAACTTAAGTCAGCGATATTTACAAATAAGAAATTGAGCATATTTTTTTTACGTATCTACAAAGTCATCTTTTCTAAAATTACCAGTGGATGCAGACGTTATCTTAAAGCTAAATTCATTAAAATTAACTAGAGATTTAAGCGTTAGCCTGAGGTCACGATATGGAAGGTTTTTCTTAGGGCACTACAATGTTTGGTCACTGCATTCCACAGGACGGAGCCTCTAATCGCGACAGAGTCTTTCATGTAACGCATGTTGAAGCGTGGAACAATTAAAGAAGCGCAGGTCCGGGTTGAATAATTTGTGGTCCGTTTCTTAGAAATCAGATCGATTAATGTGACAGGTAACCTATCGTGAAAAGCTTTATGAAAACAGATAAGAATGGCTGATTTATAATAAATAGACAGAGTCGGCCATTGGGCCGGTTGTAGGACATCAACAGAAGCCATGTCTTTCGGCAAGTTAAAAATAATTAAGTCTCGCAGCCCTGCAGTGAAGTCTTTCCAGGGACTGAAATAAGTCGGAGTTGCAGCAAGATCCCCATAGTATAAGACCATAGGTCACTGAAGGCAAAATGACTTTAAAATAGAGCTCCTGACGAACGTTCCTAGGGAGAAATCTCGACTTCTTAAGTAATCCTAGTTTTTTAGCGAATGATTTTTTGAGTTCCAGCATATGCGGAGTCCAGGTCAGTTTCTCATCGACGGTCACTCCCAGTAATCGTGATTTCGATACCCATTCAATTGTAGAGTTTCCAATGAAGATCGGGGGAATATTAGCCGGGGGATTTCTTCTAGAGATTAGCATGGCCTCACTTTTACTTGGGTGGGGTGTTAATCTGTTAATGAGGCACCACTCGTTTAATTCACTGAGTGCAGAATTTTAACTGGGCAATACTTTTTTCTGCCGTATCATTCATGCAATAAACTGTTGTGTCGTCGGCAAACATATAGACGGATCCGGAAGACACAGAGGACGGAAGATCGTTCTTGAAAAGACTGAAAAGTGTTGGCCCCAAAACAGACCCTTGAGGAATTCCGAAAGAGATCGGTACCATCTCTGAATTTGATCCATTAACAGTTGCTGTCTTTCCTTTAAGTAACGTTTAAGCCAGTCCAGGAGTAGTCCTGAAATGCCAAAGTCCCTTTCCAACTTCATTTCGAAAATGGTGTGCGACACACTGTCGAATGCCTTTTTAAAAGCTATAAAGGCAACTGCTACCACTAAGCCTGCAGTTCTGTCGAAAATCCTGCGCGGTATGCCCGTTGTTTGTCCGTGACCAGATTATTAGCTTTATATACATGACGAACAATTGTGTCGTTGACGAACAGAAGCAACGGGAAAAATTACATTAAAACTTCCCTTTACTCTAGTTGTTTCCAAAGCATTTTTTTTCTTATAATATAAAAACTTAATGAAATAAATAGGCACAAACTTGTTAGCTTGCTTGCCTATTTTCGAAGTACTGATTCTGCTGATTACGTACGTAGTGCCCTCTAAGCGCGCGATAAGCGAAGAACTATAGCGCAAGAATGGTTACTCCCTGTCCTCAAGGTACTTTCCAATTCATGGTAACGACAAATAAAAGGCTCGATAAAACAAGAATAAACGAGAATTTTGATCAATACTCTTTCCTCTCCCTTGTCCGCCATTTTGTATGTTTTGAAAATGACCATCGCCATGGTGATCATCTTATGGTTGGCGACGTAGACCATTGTTTTCGCTTCTTCCAAAACTGGCGTACTCCCGAACTGCTAAGTACTTAAAATAGATAAATAAATACATGATCCCACTGGAATGGAATCTCCACCTAGTGGGGTTTCTAATCTGAGAGACTATCTGTTTATGGGGGTGGGGTGGGGGGGGGGTATGGATATTTTCTGGAGTGACACATTATGAAGGGTGCAATCTTGTGCAGCTGATGAGTTTACGATTTAGTAACGTGATTTGTTGTTCTTGTGGTTTTAGATCCACCAAAACAAGATACAACGTATTGTCAAGAGATTAACTACAGTTTAGCCGTAGGTGACACTAAACAAATTTGTTGTCCCGTTAGTGGTTATCCACCGCCCTTCTTTAGCTGGAAGAAGGATGGAGTCCAGTTGAAAGGTGAAGACTCTGTGGTTACCATCACTATAACAGGGGAAAAAGACTTCGGAAACTACACTTGCTCTGGCACAGATTTTAGGACGCCTTCAAAATCGATATACATCTCCATTAAGGAAAAAGGTAATTATGTTCTGGGATTGGCGTGAATGATCTTCTGGCTAAAAAGTCCTGTTTTGTCGTGGTGGGAAGAAGTAGGTTTTCTTGTTAGGCGTTGACTTGCCCAATGAGCAAGGGTCCTGATAAGTTATCTTGAGAATGAATCGTTACCTAAGACAAGTAGGCAATGGCCCTGGGCAAGCAGAACGTGAGCGCTGATGTTCTAGTGACAAGCTGAAATTTCAGTTTTTTGTTGCTGTTGTTGTTGTTTCAAACCCTGTAACTAAAAATACCTTATAGCAAAATCCAATTTGTTTTTATGGGTGAATTTTTTAAAGGAGTAGCTGCCACTCTCACAATGAGTTCGTCTTAAACTGGTTGATAATTGGCTGCGTAATTTGTGTTATGACCTGGCTACGCGATATGCTGTAAACGTGACTAGGATCAAATTCTTATGCGGTGGCTTACATATGCAATAATAGTGTCTGCGTACCATGTAGCAAACTTTGCAGAACGGGGTCATTTGGGTAGCACTGTTTGATTCAACATCAAACTAGCTGTCACTCAGCTCTTTTATGTTATCATCGTATTACCCACTCTCATAGACTTTCAAAAAAGTCCTTCGTCGGATATAAGCTGATTTCCTCCCGATAATTAGAACCCTCGCGCTAACTCGAACCAAAATCGATTTCCCCTGGATTTCCTTCATACATTTACTGTAATTTTATCCTCGGTAGTTCGAACCCTTGATAACTCGACCCTCCCGCTGTATGTGAGCGGATTCGATCCTGGAGCATAGGGTTTGCATACCATTACTCTAATCACTAGACTACTGCAAGTCGGTGATTAATTTTATTCAAATATTATAGCGTAAACCCCAACCCAAAATAGAAGGTAACCGTTCACCCTAATCACTATTCTCAGGGCTTAACCCTAATCAGTATGGTTAGTGCTAAAATGAGTATTTTCAGTGCTTAACCCTACTGAGTACAGTCAAAATATCGCACTTATAAAATATTGCATTTTGTGAACATATGCTTGAAAGATATTAAACGGCTGGTTCCTCCAGTGATGCTATTTCTTTGTCTATATGCTACGCTATTTTGCTGGTCTTAGCGTGTTCTGTTTTCCGAAAACCAACCCAAATATACAGAGGTTTCGAACTTTTTTTCATTCTGCCTTGGCATCGACTCAGATGATGAATTCATCATGAGTGCCTTCGATTGTCGGTCGACAAGTGTCGGCCAACTGCAAAAGTATGCAGCACGTGCAAAGTTGTTTGTTTTCTAATTAGACCTCAGTGTAAGAAGAAAGCACGTGGTAATCCACTGCGCATTCTAAATCTCCCATTCCAGCACATTCTCGACCCCAGTGCTTACGGGTTTGGGAATGATCCCTCTCCTCTGCATGCGCAGAAGAGCTCTGGGTCGAGATTGGGCTGTCAGATGTCGTGGCATCTTAAACTCCCAAATATTTGCGTGATCGATGCAAGCGTGAATACCTATTGTAAGCTCAAGCTTGTACTGTCTAGACAGTATTTTGAAATGGAGAGTTTATATCAAACTGAAAGTTTCCTGACTGCGTGCATTTCTTTGGTACATGAGTCACACAAGCCGTAATCGATTCAACAGCCGTCGTGCAGGAAGTATTAGGCCGGATTTTTTTTTTGTTCGAAACGTTTACTGTACGAGTAAATCTTTGCGACAAATCTGGTGGCGTCTAAACCAGCCTTTTAAATATACTTTTTTTTTTCATCGCGTCTAAGGTAAACAGTACTATGAGGCGCTGTTTTTTTATCACACAAAGCTCTGACAGAATTTGTTATTTATTGTTAGTTGTCTTTTGCAATTTTCATCGCTTTGCCGTTTGTTTACAGTCGTTCATAAGCATCGCTTGCATGAGTACTCAACGTACCGCACGTATTACACATCGCCGTGACGGTCATAAAATTTTCAATAAAAAATAAACACAATAAATCCTTTATTATGTTGAAGCGTAACTCTGTTAAAATTTCTTTGCAAACTTGGTAGGTGATTTTGGAATTTTTTTTTGAACGGTTTCGTTAAAAGCCCACGCGTGCTTAGCCTGCGAAGCGCAGACGCATTTCCGGTCGTCGCTTCTCTATCTCCGAAAATAGCTATTTTTCGGAGGGAGAGATGCGACGACCGGAAATGCGTCTGCGCTTCGCAGGCTAACGCGTGCTTTGATGGTCCTGAATATTGAATGAATGGAATTAGTCTTGAAAAATTGTGAAACTGACTGCTAATTGTCCAAGGTCAGGCGGTCTGTATGATAAAAACAGCGCCTCATAGTACTCTTTCACCTCAGATGTGATATAAGAAAAGTATAAAAGGTTGATTTGCACGCACCCAGATTTATTGGCAAGATTTTCTAAAGTAAACTTGTTGAACGTAAAAATTCGGCCTGATTTGTTTTCCACGCCTAATCTACCGTGATCAACAGATCAAGAGCCATTGTTGCTCTTAATGTGACCGAAGATGATTGCCAGTGCTATTTTTTGGGGGTACATATAAGGCTATCAACTCGGTGCAAGATTTGTTTCACTCTAACATCACTTAGCCTGTCCCTCAAAAGTCACATGAATGTGCCCTTAATTTAACTGATTTGTGGATTACAAGTTTATTGTTTGTGTTAAATTGTAAATTTATTAATGGAGCTTCGCTTTTAGCCCTGGCTAAATCTATTTAGTATAATTACATCGATGACTATCGAAAATAGAGCGCTGTGATTGGCTAGGAGCTTCGCACTATCCCGCTATAATCACCGCGCGGTGATTATAGCATTGAAAGCTAGCAGTTTTCAAAATGGCAGCCAGATTTTTTGATGTTTCGGGGCCGGAAATTGATCAATAATTTTATTTTCTCGAATAATCATCAATGTAATTATACTAAAACAATTAGTCGCCTCAGGCGACGTGAATATCGGCGAATAGTCACCTCGACTTCGTCTCGGTGACTATTCGCCGATATTCACATCGCCTTCGGCGACTAATTGTTAAATATTAGCGGAGCTCTGGCGGGCGAAGCCCGCCTGCGGAGCACCATGGGTAAGTAAATCTACCCATCCCAGAAAATTTGGTAATCACGTGACCGTACACCGCCCGTCCGTCCGCACCACAGGGTAACCAGTGTTCAATCCTCACACTTTCTACCTAGTTTGGGAGCACAGGAAGACTGATATTGCAAACATATATTGCACATCAATGTTGTGATCAATTGACAGCTGTCAAAACAGGGTATCCGCTGACCAGTATCACCGACCGCATCGCGGGCTCAGGTGTCGACCCATCGAGGTCGAGTATCTTTTTGAAGTTATCCGCTGACAAGTTACTAGTTTTCAAATGATCGCAGGCTCAAGTTTAATTTTTTTTAATTCATATGACATATGTTGTGTTTTTATGTGCCGCACAACTAAAATTTTGATTTCAAACTGACCTCGGAAGCTAAAATTCAGCAAGTCTTTACAGGCAGGGAATACACACCAGTTGTTTTTTGACTTTTCTCACCAAGGTCACGCGTTGGTCACGCTCTACGTCCAATTTTTATGCTGTGATTGGTCAAAATTTGACAGGTGAGTTCATGCGGAAAATTTATGCAGCATCTTGAAACCTGTTTACTTTGACAGCTGAAGCTGACAGAGTTTTGTGTCAACTTGTGTTGTTTTTAACTGTCTTTTTCCTCGGAATGAACAAAATGAAATTCAGCTGCTATCAAGAGTCTTCTGTTATTCATGGCTAGTTTGTTTATTGGGTTTTTGGTTGAGAAATACGTCGCTTGTTAAAGTCGGAAATCCGATTTCGGATGGCATCGTTTTCCTTTTTCACCTTGCTTGATGCGTGAGAGGGTTGAAAAGTCTGAAGAGAGTCTGGCCTTACTTGATAGTTTTCAGTGCATCTCGAATGGTAAGCCTGAGTAATTATTGTATTTGACGTTTGTTCTTTATATCTAATTTAATGAAGTCGAGCGTAGTTTATGCGGCTATTTAGTTTATGGACGTTTTTAATTGTAAGATTTGAGACAATGATCTGACCGAGTATCAGGTTTGATTATAAGCTTATAAAACTTTAAAAAGTCTTTAGTCATTTTCTTACCGCGAATAAAAAGAAAACGTCCCAAAGAATATTTCGTTGTAATTCTGGCTGTAAAAGAAAGCTTTGAGCGATTTTCTTGCCTCGAGTTCATCTTTGAAAAAGCAAACCCCGGGAAGCCGGCGTACAAAATGAAAAACATAAACAAGGATTTTCTGAGACACTTTAATACTTGTCTTGAGTTCGTGAATGAAAATTGTTGTCTCTGTATATGTTTCACCGAATTATTGTCCTTTTATTGATTGTTGGTAGTCTCTTTTGCAATTTTTATCGCTGTGCCGTTTGTTTTCAGTCGCTCATGAACATCGCTTGCATGCAGGAGTAGTCAAAATTTGCCGCGCGTATCAAACGCTTTTGAAGATTACACATCGTTATAAAAACATTAACTAA
>JBBMOI010000001.1:38447500-38545000 GCA_038088405.1 Porites divaricata | reverse complement strand
CTTTTTAACCTTTCTGTCTTGAAGAATTATTACGCATATACTTACAGCTTTTTCGATAGCGTTTCTCACACATTTAAAAATCAACGGCCATCCACTCCTTGGTTTGTCTTGTTAAGTCTTTACTTTTGACCACTTGTTCACTTATACCCTTCAGACTTCTTTAACAGTTTACAAATTTCTTTGACTGGATGGCCAGAAAACCGAAAAACAGATGCCTGAGCTCTAGAGCTCTACAGCACAAACAGTGTAGGCCTTCATTTTCGTGAATTAGTAGACAAAATAAAAGAACGCGGCAAAATGGGCAGGAAAATATGGCGGAAAAAAAATTGCGTGCCTGCACATCTGGGGCAAAACTTCAAGAATATTATAATCTCTTCAAATCTTAGTTTAAAATTGCTTTGAAAGGTTATTTAGACAAATTTCGTACCTGAATCAGTGTACATTTGCCTAAAGAAACATTAAATGCTCTGCGCAAAATACAATATACAATCGGAACGAACTACTTCTGAAACACCCTGTAGAAGTATCTTTCATAAGCTGCGTTGCAGCCGGCCCACGTACTCGTTGTATAGTCCGTCTGCGAATTAGTGCACAAACGCTCGTTCTAATATCCTGCAGAGTCGCAAGGACATATGTGAGCGTTTCTGATAGGTTGGTTTCTTATGAGCCTCGCGATTGGCCAAATTTTTACGTGTGCGTGACGGTTGGGAGCAGTCAATGTCAAAATTCATAGAATGGGGTTGCAAGGATTCGAACACTATATTGTGCACTAATTCGCAGACGCTCCGTTTTATACAGAAGGTTTAGAGCGTCTGCGACGCAGGCAATATCTTTCAATTTTCACCTACCGTTTCTACACTAAAAAGTAAAAACCAGGTTTTGCCGTACTTCCGCTAATTGCTTCTAGCTCCCGATAACTCGAACGTTTTTCTATTTCCCTTGAAGGTTCGAGTTGTCAGGAGTCGACTGAACTGTGTACCCTCTATACCCCTATGTATCCTTTTTACCCCAAGTAATACTGTTTACCCTCTATACCTTATGCATTTTGTTTACCCCATCATTTATACCTCAGCATTACTGTATAAATTTTTGCGGGCGACAAAAGGAGCCCGCAATCCTAATGTCCAGGTTATTACGCATGCCTCGCATGTATGTATTCAGCATTTGTTTGGTCGTCCACTAAGAATGAATGGAATGCAAAAAACGCAATTTGATCACGCGTGTTCTGACCATCTGTCACGTGAAACGTACGCAAAGCACAGCATGGAGCGAAAGCGTTTGGAACTCTGATCGTTGTCGCCTGCACTACATAATCTTTGGTTTCACTGGCGAAAAATGTCTGATTGGTCGATACCAGTCCACGTGACATAGAGTAAATTCAACATGGCGGCAAAGTGGTCCTTCGTGTGTTTATTCCAGGAGAAAGAAGAAAGACTGGAGCCCTCTTATGTGGCATTTGTTTAAATGGTCTGGACTTTTCGTATTCTTCTTTTCCTCCTCTTCCTGTGAGATTCGTTTACAGCAATGTTTGCGTTTTAGTTTACTGGATGCGACTTTGAACGCACTTGCTTTTCGGGCTATAATATGTTTCCGTTTTTTAACGGCTTAATTCTGCACAAAAACACTAGATGCCTTTAGGTCATTCTCTTCGTATTTAGCAATTTTATTACCGAATAACGGAGGAAAATGCTATCCTTGCAAAACAGACTGGCAAGACTCGAACGTTCCCAAGGGGCGCACTTGATCATGAATGCATATTACACTATTGAACGCTTCAAAATATTGCATTGTCTTATTACTCAATAATCCGATTGGTCCATAGTTTTGCAGTTAGTTTTCTTTCTTTTTTATTCTTTAGTGTGTCAAGCTAGAACGACTTACACTTTAATAAAGCTGCTTACTTACTTACTTACTTAACTTAAGGGAAAATTAATTAAAATAACACGTCACCCTATATGTAGAAGGAGAGAACATGTTGGTTGGAATATTTATGACTTTGTTTTGGTTGCTCAAGTAATTAGTGTACATGCTGAACCGCTACAAAGAAGTAAAAAACCCAGATCTTTCCATGAATACGATTTTTAAGATTTTTATTGATGTTATTTCACTCTCACACAGGTACTTGAAATTCATACTTTCTTACACACGTATCATCAGAACCCTTTGCTAAGTTAGCTACACTTTGTTTGATTCAGGATCAAGTTCATCTTCTCTGAAAAAAAGTAAATAAATGAATAAGTATATGTCAATATTTTACTGCCTTTTTTTATTGATTCAACAGAAAAAAGAAACTATACTTCATATATACATTGTATGAACTTAATTCTTCACTCAGCAACAACCTCTTCAAAGATATACTGTAGTAAACCCATGCATGCATTTATCAGGACTTGGTGATAAATTTGGGGTTGAAATAATAATTAATGCAATAAAAACCCCTGACAAAGAACCTGCATTTTCCCCTTTAATGGAAATTAGCACAAATTTAGGCTATGTAGGTTCTTTTAAATAATTTCCTAGAAAAATACATTGTAACTATGAGTATTTAGTGGTGTTCAGCATATTCCTTATATAACATCATCACACAATTAAATTGTAGTTGGAGTGACGAGTCACCTATGTCTCCCAAGAGGATCCTGAAAGTTGACTTATCTTATTTGCCCAAGTGTACAGAATGTTTTTATAGATTTTAGAAAATAAAAACCTGTTTCAAATTTTAGCCTCAACAGCTTCTTGCATAGAGGGGCTTAGCTAGCTGACAATGTTAGCCATACAGGTTCCTAAAAACCAGGTTATTGGTCACAGGTTTTTACTATATAGGTAATTAAAGTGAGTTTATAAAGTTTAAATTAAAGCATGTCTCAACATTTGTTAACCAACATAATTGTGTTAGCTTGTTTTGAAAGCTCAAAATTGAAGTAGAAAACTGCATGTCATGCTCAAAGTACTATTCATCAAGATGATCCAACTAAAAGTTGTAAAAATTTTGTCAAAAATGCCATTGACCAAAGAAAACAAATGTTAATCCAAGCTATTATTTTCTGTAAGTTCACTTTTTTTGAGGGAGAGACTACCTTCAGAAACTTTGCATATCTTATACCGTTAAAAAGATGATTCCTTTGCAGATGGTTATCTTTCACTTAACATTTACGCCTAAATGTTTAGGATAGGAAATTTAGAAACAGAGCTGCCTGCCAGAGAAGCCATTCAAACGAAAGACACATTATCCACCCTCTCTCTAAGATGTTATTAGGAAGCAGAGAGGTATTAAAACACAGAGAACCCAAACCCTTGTGATTGTTGTGGATGATTCCAAATCAAATTTTTAACAGAATACTTTAATCGAATCGTCGATCCTTTTAATTGCAAGCTTGACAGCCGTACACAGTGTCAACAGAAAATTTCTAGCATAGGTAATCTTGACATTAGTTGGTTCGATCAAAATAAAATTTTTCACATAAACCGAAAGAGTCTATTTTAGCATTTTACAAGACTCTCACGTTCTGGAAATTCGAAAGTAAGCCTAAAATGTCCAAAATACACAGTGCTATAGCCTCAAGTTCAACATAAAAATGAATTGTTCGATTGGTCAAAATCGCGTCGAATTTTAATATAAAAGCATGAAAAGCGGGACAGTAGGCTTTTAATACAAATCTGCCGCTTTATAATTTTCCTTGCACCGAGAGGCAGGAAACCTAAGCCAAGCGCAAACCTCTGCGATAAACTGTGTATGCGAGTTCAGATTTAGCAGTCAGAATATTTTTGTTTTGATCAATGAAAATGCGGCCGAAACGGTAAGCTACCTCTTTCCTGCAACTAGGTGCAAGCTAAATCAAATTTATCCCTCTGCTTTTTAAGTTTCTGTTGTGTTGTGCTATTTGATTGCGTTTCACTTGAACCACGCACAAAAATTCAAAGGTTTCAAAATGTTACCGAATGGCAGCTAAGCTGAGAACACAATCGTGTCTATTTATAGCACAAAAAGGGTCTATACGTTTTGCAAAACTGCCGCTTCCGTGCAACTCGGTACACGCTAATTCATATACCAAAACAAAGCGCAAGAATTTTTCTTCGACCGCTATATAATTTCTTGTTGTACCGAGTTGCACGAGACTTGCACTAAACATAAAAGGAGAAAATTACCCACATTTTTAGCATGTCCTCTCCTTGCATCCAGCGATCTCAACGCCGATCTCGGTTAAATGGATCGAGCCAGAGTGTTTGTCTGACAGTTCAGGGATGCATTATTTACTAGACAACATATATCGCTAAAAATTTTGACCAAAATAATTTTCGATCTCTCACAGTGGCAACAAAACCACAACATTACCACTGAAAAAAACGCTGCCATTTCTTCTTTCATCTTGACAACATTTCGCGGGGATTTTGCCTCTAAGCCAATGACTTTGCCGGAAATCGACCACGTGATTTATGTCGTGGCGCATGCGTAGACATTTTTCGCCAGTGAAACCTTTGGTTATTACTAGTTATTACGCATGCGTCGCATGTATGTTTGACTTCCACTAAGAACGAATGGAATGCACATGGCACAATTTGATCACGCACGTTTGGACCTTCGATCACTCGTAATCTAATCACGCGTTTTTTGACCATCTGTCACGTAAAACTTATGCGAAGTACAGCATTGGAACAAAAGCGTTGTAACCTTCGGCCATTGTCGCTCGCACTCCGTGACCTTTGGTTATTACTAGTAAGGGGGTGTTTACATGAGAAAACTCGCACCGGCGCGAGTTTCATACCGACATGACTTTTTGATTTCGTATCGCGTTTACATGATGACTGGGTTATTTCACATCTTTGTTATTTAAAGGTACACTTCATGTTGATAAAATGCACGTATGATTCAAAATCGTGAACATTACGCATGCGCTACCCGTTCCAGTCTACCGGTAGACCGATTCCACACCGAAACGGGTGGTCGTTTCGTGTTTACATGATACCGTTGCGAGATTTCGTACTGGAGTGAAATTCTCGCCCCGTGCGACAACCGGGAGTGAACTCAGGCCGGGGCGACTCGCGCCGGCATGACTTTTTGTGGTGGTATCATGTAAACAAATTAGAGCCATGAGAGGGAACCGGAGTGAACTCGTCGCGGCGCGAAAGTCGCTCCGGTTTTCATGTAAACACCCCCTAATATTAACTGTTGTGTTTTGGAGGTTGTCTTAGCCTCGCCTGTGTATAGACGCCCCCTCTCCTCAGTAAAGGTGGTGGCTGTTTTGATGGTTGACGGTTAAATTTTGGGCCGTTTGACAGCTGACGGTTAACCCCACTGAGACCTTTCCGACAAACCCTTCGCCAGGGGCACGCCAGCATTAGTGCTGATATCTGTTAAAAATTCCTGATTTGATTTTTTTAAAGAAAAGCAATCCGTCCATGTTAGATCCTGAATCTTTAGACGATACAAGCTTCATGAGAGACGATCAACATAGAAAAGCAAGTCGTGGTTAGGTGACGAAAAGCTTTTGAATTCCTTGTAAACTACTTCACTTAAGAAAAAAGTTATTGTACCATTCAGGTATTTCCGTATTGCTTGATGGGACCTGCTTCGCTACAAAAAAGGTTTAGCTGATGATCATCGCCATATGGTATTTTTTATACCAAATACACGGAAAAGGTCGTTTTGATAATTGGTCCCAATCACGACAATAAAAATATTACAAAGTACACTAAAACCTCGCGACTAAGAACCTGGATTTTAAGAAACTGTTAGGCTAAAATGTGCCAGTTAAGCCTCTTTAACTAAGCCTAAAATTTGAAAGAGGTTCTCATTTCTAAAACCTATGAAAAAATCCTAATAAGATAAGCCTACATGCAGAATCCTCTGTGGAGACATAGGTGCCTTGTCAGTCCAACTGCAATGTAGTGGTATGCAGATTTTATATGAGGAATAAGCTGAACTATGTACCACTAAATACTCTTAGCTACGTTATTTTTATTTTTGTTCAGAAACTAAGAACCTGTTTAAGAACCTAAATTGCCTTATCTTGTGCAAATTAACTTCCATTTACATAAGAACCTGTTTAGGCTAATTTAGAAAATACCAGGTTCTTAGTCGCGGGGTTTTACTGTATCAATATGTATGTACAATTATATTAATTTAATTTATTTTATTATTTTGCCACACAAAATTAATAAATTACGTACAGTAAGTAAATTTAAAAGCATGATGAATAGATAAATAACGGTAAATCACAATTAGCATACAGCTGTGGGAATGAGTGAGTGTGGTGGGGAAATCTCACCGCCAACGAGCTTATAAGAAATCGAGGTTTACTTGAAGCCTTGTAGTCAGCCTTAGAGATCGCCCAGACTGCCCTTTTCTGTAGTAGGTAGATTCGGTACAGGTATTTGACATAAGTAGAGGCCCAAGTTAAACTGCAGTAGGTATCGATAAATAAGCGCATAATATAGTGTAAGAAGAGATTTTGAGGGTAAATAGTATTTAGCTTTATAAAGTAACCCGACAGATTTAGAAATCTTAGCCGCAATTACATTTAGGGGTAACGTTTTTTGCCCTAGTCTGAAAATTATTAGTTTTGTTTTCTTAGCGTTGATCGATAACTTACTGGCTTTTAGCCAAGTTGAAACATTGAGGAGCTGGTCGTTTTGGTGGCTGTTAAGTACATCCAGGTCACTATGTTCAAAAAATATACTGGTGTCATCAGCAAATAATATAAATTCAAGTTCATTAGAGCAGGCTGGGAGATCGTTAATATAAATAATGAAAAATAAGGGGCCCAGTTTAAGTAGTCATGCTTCAGCATTTTGGCCCCCCTTTGGTGTATAGGTTGTTATGAAGCAAGCGTGTAGCGTGATTGTGAGATGGCGTGATTTTATTCCTTTTAGATTTTGTTATTAATAGTTTCACTCGTCTGTCAGAGCGACAGACGAACTTGATGACAGATAGGATTAAAAACTAAAGCTTATAGATTCAAGAAAGTCACGATTTTGAGTAGTGTGTGAGCGAGCCATTGTATGAGGATCGAAGCTGTGAAATAAACCCTGTTTGCTTTAAAACTGCGATAATCGTGAAGAACGGCCCTTCGGCATTCACGACAAGGTATAGGTAAATCATTGATATGCATAAGGGTCGAGTCCATGACATCACCCATTGTTTTAACCTATGGAAAAAATGCATTCCTCCATACTAATCAGGGGCACCCAACGAGGATATGGTTCAAAACCACTTAACATAGCATTGTTGAACGTATTTTAGTATTTAAATGGTAGATATAAGCATATTTTTATCCCCTAAAAACTTCTTATCTGTTCGGATTTCCTAGTTGAAAGTCTAGTGATCCGAAAATTATAGGGATCAAAACTTACCTTTTCGAAAATTTCAGCCAGAAAAAGGCTCCCGAAAATTCTAGGTGGCCTTTTTTAGGGTAAAAATCCGTTAAAAATGGGTAATTATATCATTTTTTAGATGTTCGAAAATCCTAGGAGCGGTGGGCAAGCAAGAAAAGATACAACAAATGTTCCGAAAATTCTAGATCTCAAATCGTCTTCCGAACAGATATTTTCCGAAAATTGCCGTTGGGTGCCCCTGACTAATAACTGTCTTCCTGCATACTGATTCTGTATTGGTTTACTAATGAGGGTCTCTTTCCTACAATAGGCTTGCCTCGGCTTGCTTGGGCTCTTTTAACCCTGATTGGCTCTTCTACTATCTATTTTGTGTTCAAAATAAAAGCTGGCAGTTTTCCTAAGCGCTATCGTTCTTGAAATCGCTTTGCTAAGGAAAAAAGTCTTACTATCACCAATATTCTGTAAAACATCGCTCCAAACATGCAAGTCGAATCGGGCGCTACACCTCTGTTGACAGAAGATAAAGCGATTTCCTTACCCGGTTAGTTCTGCCCGTTTCTTCGCCACTCAACGTTGGAAATTGGTAGAAAAAGCGCAAGGATTTTGCTATGTGTACTGTTCTGAGAAAATGTGCTTCATGTTTGCCCCCGCTTCAGAATGGAAAGAGGACGTAGAGTGGATCGCGAACAATATACACTCAGATATGAAACAACATGCACTGCTCAGTTGGTCTGTGCAGTGTCTGGTCAGCCTGCACTGAGAAAAAGTAAACAGCCTTGGAGCCAGGATCTGACATGTTACAAAAAAGAGTGTAACTTTTTCATGTGGATAGACCAGCCAATATCGCATGGTATCAAGGAGTGGCTCTCGCATTCACCTCAGCCCCAGACCACAAGATTCCACCCTTATGGAGAGATAAAAGAAAAGGTTTGAAAAACGACGCCAAGAGGCTAACCAGAAAGCATTTATCCAACACCAGCGCCTTACACGTTAATATTACGAAGGCTTTGAAATGTGTGACAGCGGGTTTAACAGTCTAGGAAGTCCGAACATCTGTCATGGGCTTCTATACAGAGAGTGGATGCACGAAGTATGGGAATCGTACAAGTTTTATGTCCAAAAACTCGAAGAAGACTCTCGAGGCGACCCAGATGCTACACTTTGTCTAGAGAAAGACGATGTGCTGCGTCAGGCGTATTACAAGTATGCAAGAGAGGACAGGCATCACACTGAAAGTTACCGGGTGCTGAAGGTTTTGTATGAAAGACACATTGAAGGCAAACACGTACCTTTTGAACGTTATGTCATCAGCCCCGAAGAAAACGATAAACAGTTACCTTCTTATTCAAAGGCTTTTGCACAAGATGCACGCAGATCAAAATGTATTGCTCTGCGGAACAATATAAGAAACCCTAGGTCTTCCTGTTTGTTCTAAATCAATGAAACAAGAGTTATTTTGAATAATAAATTTCATGTAACATCCTAAATAGACAAAAGGTATAAGGATTGTGAAGTCATCAATAAAACACACTTGAAATCTTGTTGTTTACAGCTTTTATTGAAACGCAACAATGCAAAGGTCCAGGAAAAAAATTCTATAACATTCATAGTAGGACTAGTCTTGATCTTGTAGTTTGTAATATGTAGTATGTAGTTTGCAACTTTTTTTTTCTCAACAGAGTTGATTACATAAACTTGTCTCAAAAATGTGGTTGTTATTTACTGTGATAGATACAACAAGCTCGCTAACACCATGCGCGATGAGATTATAAACCTCTAGGGGCGAGGAAGGCGCCTCGCTTCGCCGGGAACAAACAAGGGCGATATCTATTTGAATTCCCTAATCGCTTCATTTAACCTATTCGAACCCTTAATCCCTTAGGATATGTAACAAATAATTTCTGTTATTGCAGTTGGCCTATCTGTCAAGGCCATCGATGGAACAGTTGAAAAGCCAGCAAAGCTGGAAATTCACCCTCTACTTGAGGCTAAAAAGTACGTGGTCGAATTTTCCGGGCAGGAAATAAAAGATGATTATGTCATTGGAACCAAAACGTCCGTGGAATTACATTACAACACTATGGTGATGAAGACAGGTTCAGAGAAACCCGAAGAAATTGAGATATCTGTAAATGTGACTGCCATGAGTGAAAATGGATGCATAGACAAAACGTCAAAACCCCGTAAACTAAGTAAGCTAAAATGGCTTTCTGCATTTGTTCATGTGTAGTTCCAGAAAGTATAGATACCCCCCCGGAGGGCACTTCTGCCTTTAGACCCCCCCCCCCCCTTCCCTCTGGAATTTTCATGTTGTTGCACTATATTGTTACGCGAAATAATTTTCTCTGCGATAAAATGAGAAAGAATCTTTTCGTTCATGTTAATACCCTGTCTAATAATCTTAAGGCCGTTCTTGGCTAATAATAAACCATGGAGGCGATACCGTACACTGAACAATGTCATCTGCAAAAGAACCAGGTACATTCAAACTTAACGCAATGTGAACTTTCATAACTTCATTTTATGTTACAACAGGGCTTAATTACGGTGAATCAAATGAGTAATAAAGCAACAGCTTGATAACCGGAAGTTTATTCACGAGCCAGTGACAATTTTATTAAAGAAAAGTCTCGCATAAGCCATGAAAAAAGCATTTAGCCGGCCGTAGATAATAACGGTAATATATACTTGTTTTGAACACCGGTAACAGTAAAAAAAACTAATAGCTTGCCCAACAGAGAAGCTGCTATTTATTAAAACTCACCTATGTTACTCAGACCCTCTGGAAAAGAAATCTATGTACGACCCCTCCCCCCCACCCCCTCGGAAATTACCTCCTTTTGGACCCAACCCCCACCTCCTCGCAATTTCCGTTGCCCTCCGTGGCGGGGGGGGGGGGGGGGGGGGGGAGGAACATGGATATTTTCTGCAACTACACAACGTAACTAGGATCACTAGACCTAAAGGTCGCGGTCCTCTTGTACTATATTGAAGGACAAGTGGTCTATAAATTAATTCCGTGGTTTGTATTAGAAAAGTCATCTACATTGTACCTTAAATATATACATCAGGGTCTTTAAGCACCGGCAGCAACAATGCCAATAGCTCGAGAGAAACCTGGGAGACAACTAGACTCCGTTGTGTCTTAAATGTGACGCAAATTATGTGCAGTTGAGCAACGCGGAAACTGAAGACACTACTGTGTGTTCATCGTGCATTCGTGTTGTTGTTATTGTTGTAGAGGTGTGACAAGTGGAGGCTGTGGAGCTGTTCATGGGAATAATAATTTCTTATGTACTATTTCAAAGGAGTCTGAGTTTTTTTGTTTGGTCTTGTTGTGGACAGGTATAAGTCATCTCTATTTTATTGATTTACGGGTATCTATATTCTTTACATTGCAGTTATAAAAAGACCGAGTGACACGGAATACTGAAATTGTGCAGTTACTATTTCTTTTGGATGACAATAAGTAAGTACTGTGAAAACCATACGTTTTTGGCTGTAAAGGCAGGTAGACGCTTGAAATGTGTCCTCATTTTAGTTGCATAATATACTTGCATAACAATATCTGACCAACCTTTGTTATTTTGGTCGTTTTAAAGAGAAATGCATTATTTAACAATCCTATTGAGATGAAAGCTGTTCAATACACTCACAGCACGTATTTTTTTTTTTTTTTTCAACGGTTAAAATCCTCTCGCAGTGACAAACCACTGTTATTCTAAGGCACTGCACATTCTAAAGCCAGCAAAATTCTGCAACAGATACGAGATTTGTAAAATAAGAAAATTTAGTCAAGAAAAACTGTTTGTGTCAGAGGTCTCGTTAAAATTACACAGACTCAGTATAAATTAGAATTACTGCCCTCACTTTGCATCCTTTATGGCGTAACTATTGAAAAGGGAACGTTAAAAAATATCTAACAAATACATGGCCATTACGATCTTCAGCTATATGCCTGCAAAAACCGCCAAAAAGCTTATTATAAAATTTGTTTGATACCTTCTTCATAACCCTATAGGAGTATTTTGTGTATGGCTATTAAGGCACTACCACTGGTGATAGAGAAGACCTTAAACAGCAATATCTTCATTACATAGTTCCTTTAAAAGTAATATTTAGGGTTAATTCACTTTCATCATACCCGTAAAGCTGTTGTTTTTGGCATGTAGAGTATTTTATTGTATCCAAGCTTAAAAGCAATAATAAAAAAATAACAACAGGTACTGAATGCGATAGCCAGACGCATAATACTTCACCCTTAAATATCTCCAATGATATACCTATTTTGATTTGTCACGGTTTGCAGAATTACCAAGTTAGAATTCGTGTACAAGAGATCAATGGTCGAGCTGTCGGGAGGGAAATCACACGGCGATGCGGAAACGAAGGGCAGCATCCATATCTGAATGACGAGGATTGGACAACATTAAGATTTTTGAGAGCAGCAAACTCTTTCATCCCCGATGCCAGAGACGATGGCGCCGACATGCGAAATTGCACCTTCATTCTTAGACAACCCGGAAGGGAGTTTGTCATCATTTCTGGGAACGGAGATTGGGAGTTTGATTTCTGCGAAGACGCAGATGGCGAGATTTATGGTCGCTGTGTTCGCAAGCCCTTTCGGCGCTATTTTTGGGATGAAGCCAAGTCGTTAGTTGTTCGTCTTATCTCCTTTGCTGCTTCAACTGCAGCCGGATTTTTGACGGGAGGTCTTTCTGGTTTGAGAGCTTTAACATATTAAGAAAGACGGGAAAAGTGTAACGGAGTCACGCCTTTCTGTTGATGATTGTAACATCATTTGGTTATACTTTTTGTTTAGCGGACAAAAGACCTCAGTTTTACAAAAGGTGCAAAACGCTATCCACTGAATAAATACATGCAGTAATCTCTATCCACTACATAATGAAATTGGCTTTTCTTAATATGCTAATTAATCCCCTGGCTTGTGATTTGGCCGGTCAGGATAGCACAATCCAACACTTGAACCATTGAGACCAGGAGAGAAGCGAGGGGAAACGGATGTTTTCGCAGGCTAGACCAGCTGCCCCGGTGGCTCAAAAGATGGATGACCATCAGATAATTAATCACTAGCCAGTGGATGGAAACCAGTTCCGCTTTCCAATGGATAGATATTTATCTGGTGGATAGCACAATCCAACTTTTGAACGACTGGGACCATGAGTTTATAGACTGCAAAACAGTCGATTTTTTTCTCAAAATCAGTAAGGAAATCGGTAAAGCGTGGCGTAAGAGTCTTACACGCGCGAGCCTCACACGCCCTCTCCGTTTTCAGCCTCGTTCCAGACCTTTCGTTTGACTGCTCGCGCTTACTTGAATACGCAAAAATACGGACTGTTTTGCAGTCTAATGAGTTTATTTCTTCTTTTGGTTTATTGTGCAATTCAACAGATATAAGAAGGTCACCTTTCGCTTTCTCACTCAAAACTGCCGAAAGGTCTCCTACAAAGATTCAGTCAAATTCCTACTTCAACTACGACAGATAAATTAGGATTTGATGTAAATATTTGCTCTTGTTTCTGTTTATGACTGGGTTCCTGACACATAAATTACTTGTCTACTTGAGTACAAATACAAGGTACAGAATAAATCAAATTAGTCTTCTCGAAGTTGCGTTAGCTTTGCTATTAGGCTGTGGAGCTTAAAGCACTGTAGCTCTCAAAAGGGTTCAACCTCTTAGTAATTCTGTGTGCAAGGAGTCAGTGAGTGTAACTTCTTTTCCTACTTTGATGTATCATTCTTGCACTATATTACTCGTAATTCTCTTTTTTTTAATAAGCTTTTGCTTGGTTGTATTCTTTTTGAGGTGTTAGACCAGTGCCTGAAGGAATCATGCAAACACTAACAAGATTTATATTATTTACAGTATTATACTTCATTATATTATTACAACTTTAATCAAATTTGTTGTTAGTTTTTTTCATTGGGAGGTGTTAGACCTTTTGCACACAGTACCCAGTACAAGAAGGACTGATAAAAAACTAACAAGAGTTATATTATAGTATTCCCCCATTATATTAATCAAGAACAAGTTGCAGGAACACTAGGTTTACTCAAAAGTGCATGCATGTGAATGAATCGGTGGTCGTATTGCATGTACACACGTATGAGTTACAGTCAATTTGTTGAGTTAGTATTAAAATGTGTCATATCTTTTCTTTTACGGGCACAAATAAAATCATTTTATTGTAACGATCCGATTGAATTTTTGTTTTCTTTTGTTGTTGCTGTTTTGTTTTTACTTTGGCCGAAACGCTTTTCAAAGGGCTTGTTCTTGGTCCTTGAGCCTATAGAGATGGTAATTGACCTACTAGATACGCATGCCCACCAGATAGGGAACACTATAGAGTCTGAACAGAGATCTTTTATTTTATGTTGGTAAATTCTAACAGTACTCAATTAAGACTGACAAACCAGAGGCTGACAGTGCACTCATTTTAACCAAGAAGAACAAAATTTCACAACATAGTGGTCAAAATGGATGCAAAAAGAAAAAAAATGAAACAAATAACGAGTTTGAAACTGGACCAAACACTTAAATCTTAAATAGTGGCAAAAATGACGATACCTGGCGTAACATGTGAAGTGTTTAGATTAAGTAGCAGTTCCAAACTTTAACCTACAAGACTTCCATTTCCAGGTTATCGTTTTCGTGCTGTCAAGAGGACATAGAATTTAGAGTCACGGCTCTACTGGAACTTTTACCACCCCTCCCCCCCTCTTTTCCCTCCCGATCCATAAGCCTGACATGTACTTTATACTGCAAATGTTATTCCCTTTAATTCAAACTCTGACAGCATATATTAATAGTATATACCCAGATGTGTATCTGAGTTATTCACGATCAAAAGTACACACCAACGCCTTAGAAAATGTGATTTTGAACTACCCCGCTTAAATACAGTGGCCTATGGGAGGTATTCGCTGCGCTATCAAGGACCTTTCAGTTGGTCAAAGGTCAGTGGTGAGCTCAGAAACTTGACAAGCCTCAAAACATTCAAGAAACATATACGCAGTGTGGACATTTCGAGCCATGTAGATAATAACAGTAGCTGTTGTGACCTGTGCAAATTTTCAGTCGTGTACATTTGTATACAGTTTTAGGTTTTAGGTAAGATCATTAATTCAAAAGTCGTCATATAGATTAGTTAGTCTGCCAGTACGTAGGAAAGGGTCCCCAATTAGCTAACTGTTAAGCTAAATACATTGACACTAAAATAAAGTCATTCTTGTGAAAGGTTTGAACCCAAGATTATTATTATTATTAATATTATTATTACCATTATTACTTCCCACAAAAGACACCGTATTCTACAAAACTACACACTACAATGGGCTTTAAAAACCATATGGCATGAACAATGCTGAATCCCCAAGCCTCCACCCATCTAACTCATCTCCTCCTATCACGTACAATCCAGGGGGAGGGGGTACTCTCTATAATGCATGCACGGGGAGGCTCCGCCCGAAAGGGGTACCTTTTTCAGGCTTCAGGTTTATGAAAGGGTAGGGATTTCACTTGTTCAAGAAGATAAAAGGGCAGGAAATCTGTCATTTGGGTCGGTAAGAAGCCTCAAAAGGGGCTAACAGAAGCGTGTTATGGCTGTTAAAAAGTCAAGAAAACGTTCTGGTTTTGTGATTTATTCATATTGTGAATGAACAGTGCATTTACAGCAGTTGAAAGGGATGCAAAGTTCTAGGAGTAGGTATGTGAAACGATACCATTTTTCAATATAAGGTATACAAAAGGGGTACCTTTTCTGTGTCAACAATAGTATAGGTATATAAAAGGGTAAGGGGTTGGAACCCGGCCGGGGCGGAACCTCCCTGTAAACTTTTTTGAGAAACGCCTCCCCCCGGCGGATAAAACGAACCGCATGACATTTTTCACCATTGGATTATATTCACTTCCTTGTTGCTCTGAGCAATTCCTCCCTTGAGAACGTGAGGTAAGACTTCCTCATGAGCTGAAGCCACTCAGCATCTAGGGAATTCTTAAAATTTTACGTCAACTAAAATTGTAAACGAATATTCTTTCGTTGAATCTGAAGCGCTGGGAAAATTAAGTTAATTATGCATGCCTGCTTTCAGTTGGTGCCTTGATCTGTGCCGATCACCGTCAAATTGTTTTGAAAAGGTATGATATTTCAGTTTGTTGTACTCTCTTTCATTTTCAAGAGTGATGTAGACCGCAAGCGATCATCCGTCTTTCCTCAAAGCCACGTGCTGGGGCGAGAAAAAAAACAAATATGCGAATAAATGGTAAAAAGGAAATTGCTCTTGTCCTCGTTCTTTACGCTTGCTTACGATCTACCGTGCCTCAAAATAAAAATAAGAGAATGCTTACTGCAAGCTTTTGTAGTTTCTTCTGAGATTTGGGTGGACACGATAAAACAATAAAAAAGTAAGTCAAGACATCCGTATAAAGAGCTATCAAGTGTTTGATTTATAGTCAGTCAATTGAGTGAAGCTTATAGACCTTATAAAGGTGGTTTTCAAAAACATCCTTTCATTTCCTTGTAGAACTGCTTCAGTTGTTAATAATTATTTAACTGGTGGCACTTATCACCGTTTAAAGATCATCATTCTCTTGGCACATGTTATCCCTTTCAAGCACATAAGGGATGGGGAGCAGTCTCCCCAAAAAAATTTTCGTTCCTTCGGGCCTCAGTGTGGTCTAAAAATAAGGGGGGTCCCCTTGATCCGCCATTGGTTAGCCCTTCAATTTAGGACATTTTTACCGACGGTAATGACAGATGTCCATTCCCTACCTTATGTACCTCAACAAGTGAAATCCCTACCCTTATATAAATCTGAAGCCTGAAAAAGGTACCCCTTGCGTGTAAAACGTTCCAGTATAGGTCATTACAGGGAATACCTCCCCCCCGGGCTTGGATGATCGTGTAGAAATGGCTCATTGACATTTTATTGTTGGACTTTGTTGTGATTGATGTTTAGCTTCTTACCAAATAACGCTTTTTACGCTCTGCCTCTCATTTCTTTTCACCATATTCAAGGTCGAATACACAGAGGGCAAAGAATTTTTTTTTAATCTTTTTAAAAATGTTTTCATGACTTTTACCTAAAAGCTGAGAAAATTCGAACGCACTAACTTATGTATGATGACTACTAGAGAATAAAATACCCTACCCCCTTCAATGCATATTACGCCTTTAAATATATTATGTGTACCCTACCACGGCCACACAAAGGAAACGAGGACGTTTGATTCACCAATAGAAATAATTAAGCAGTAGAACCCATTCAATTACAGAAATGTAATTCGCGTAAAGTGCATGTTGATGGCAAGATGACGTCATTTTACTACTACGACCAGAATCCTTCATGGTTTTGCTTTCTTGTGCAAATTAGGTCTTTTGGTATTTAAATCTCGCTGGGATTAGTCATAGTAGTAAAACGGCCTATACCGGCCTTCGCAAGTAGCACTCGATTAGGGTCCTCGGGGGAAAATTCGCAAGACCTCGCCTACCAGAACTTTCTTTACACTCTTTAAGCCCCAGTAATGAATATCCACATACAGATTTATATTCTCCAGACTGATTTCCATACATTTCTTTCAAAACTTAGTTGCGAGAATTTGGTTTAAAAACAATCAAAGCATTTTCTCATTAGTGATCATGTTATTTATTCTCATTGGGTTTTCTCTTGATTATATAGTGACATTGTTTAGAGAAAATTCACGTTGATCAAAATTGTTAAACTATTTTGATGAACATCATAGATATCAGGGGCACCCAACGACAATTTTCGGAACAATATCTGTTCGGAAGACGATTTGAGATCGAGAATTTTCGGAACAGTTGTTGTGAAATTTCTTGCTTGCCTACCTCTCCTAGGATTTTCGAACATCTAAGAAATGGTATAATTGCCTATTTTTTAACGGATTTTTACCCTAAAAAGGTCACCTAGAATTTTCGAAAGCCTTTTTTCTGGCTGGAATTTTCGAAAAGGTAAGTTTTGAACCCTATAATTTTCGGATCACTAGACTTTCAGCTAGGAAATCCGAACAGATGAAAAATTTTTAGGGGATAAAAATATGCCTATATCTACCGTTTAAATACTAAAATACGTTTAACAATGCTATGCTTAATTCTCGCTCGTTGGGTGCCCCTGAGATATTCCCAAATATCTCCGCTTCTATTAGCCAGAGGGATTTTACTTTACCGGTCCGTGAAACAGATAATAATTACTACTGCAAAAATAGCCAAATGTGTAACGAAACTGTAATGCGATCAAAATAACCCATTTTTAGAGGTTTTCGACGGGTTTTGATGTTCTAGCGACAAGCACACCTCCCTGGACCCTGGGGGTTTTATCTGAGACCCAAACGCTGCTGATTCGAGACTGAAAGCAATTAATTTGAAGGGCGGGAGACGACATACCACATATGGGCTACACGGGTATGTGCCGCTGTGAAGGGTATGGTTTTCAAGCAGTTTACTCTGGGATAGGGTATGAGTGGAGTCCAATTCGGTCTGTAATCAAACGAGTGATGCGGGAGTCCGATTTGTTTAATCGCAAGTATGATTACAGCCCAAATTGGACGACACGAAACTCTGTTGCCAGTTAACCATAACTTTAAAAAAATCTGTGATATATAAGGCTCTCTTTTTAAAATCAAAACACGAGAAATTCCATTTAGGCGCGCTCGTGATGGCGCGTACTGTCCAGTTATTTAGGCATGATCACGTACACTGAAATCAGGGTAGTTGATAGCTAATCAGGTTTGAGAATTTTGTTATAGCTATAATTAGAAAATGAGAGGAAAACTTCCGTGTTTGTTTGGACACAGACTAAGTTTTTGTTTTTGATGCAAATCGATCCGATTTGTTTCATCACAAGTATGATTACAGACCGAACTGGACGACCCGAAACTCTGTTGCCACTTAACCATAACTTTAACAAAATCTGTGATATATAAGGCTCTCTTTTTAAAATCAAAACACGAGAAATTCCATTTAGGCGCGCTTATGATGGTGCGTACTGTCCAAATTATTTAGGCATGATCACGTACACTGAAATCAGGGTAGTTGATAGCCAATCAGGTTTGAGAATTTTGTTATAGCTATATAATAGAAACTGAGAGGAAAACTTCCGTGTTTGTTTGGACACAGACTAAGCTTATGTTTCTGATGCAAATCGATCCCAAACAGTGCATTCAACAGAAGGTCGCAGAGGAGTGACTGACATACCCTTGTTGTATCCAATCGATCTTATCCGCGGAAAATATTATGTGGCGTCCCACAGGGCTCGATTCTTGGACCTCTTTTGTTTATTATTTACATTAATGATCTTCCTAATGTCTCTAGTCTCACTCAATCTTTACTGTTTGCTGATGACACAAGTATCTTTTGTTCCCATAAAGATGCCAACCACCTCGTTTCTATTGTTAACAATGAACTTGCAAAAATAGTTATTTGGCTTAAAGTGAATAAGTTATCTCTAAATCTGACTAAAACAAATTTTATGATTTTTCATCCAAGACAAAAGAAAGTCAATGTTAATGCCCCTCTTACTCTGGAAAATACTGTGATCAAGCAAGTCACGGAGACAAAATTTTTAGGTGTTCTTATTGACCAGCATCTCTCTTGGAAACCACATATTGATTTCGTCTCAAAAAAAATTTCGAAAAGTGTGGGAATTATCGCGAAAGCCCGCTTTTACCTATCATCCCAAACTTTGATGACCTTGTATTAGTCCCTTGTATATCCTTTCTTAACGTACTGTAATGTCGCCTGGTCCTCCACCTACTGTTCCAACCTAAACTGTATTTACCTTTTGCAAAAGCGTCTAGTGCGACTCATAACAAAAGCTCACTATCTAGCAAATACCGCCCCTTTATTTAGCCAGCTTAAAGTCCTTGACATATTTAGTATTAATTCATTTTCTGTCGCTACCTTTATGTATTCTTATCACCATAATCTTTTGCCTAATAGCTTTCATGACTTGTTCTTAAGTAGTAATCAAGTCCATCAATACGAAACTCGACTAGCCTCTCAGTATAGACCTCATTTTTGTAGAACAAATATAAAGCAATTCAGTATCCTTTACCGTGGACCTAAAATCTGGAATTCGTTGCCTGTGTCACTAATTAACTCTCCTTCTATATCTGTTTTTAAAAAAAATTTAAAGAATTATCTCACTGATAGCCGATCTGTCGTTTAATTTTCTGATCTTACTCACTCTGCACTCAGCCATGAATTTAGTTTACTAGTAGTTTAAGGAAGCCTATTAATATAAGCTTCAAGCTTCGTTAGGGTTCCTTGTCACATTAATTTTATAATTTAATTAACACCTTTTGTTCTTGTTGTGCAAGTTTTGTGAGTGACTAAATAAATAAATAAAAAAAATAAATAAAAAAAAAAAAGAATGGGATCGGGAGAAAGCAAGGCACACTCAAAAAGAAAACCTACAACTTATTCGGGATTTTTGGGAAGAGAGAGACACGTTCAGGTTCCGGTCAGTCGAATAATTTATAAAACTATCACAGAGGAATAAGGATAGATATTGTTTCAACCTCAGTGAACAGAAACTCGTCCACTTGATGCCAAGTCGGCCATTAAAAAGAACTAGTACAAATTCGATTTTACACGTCTAGTCACTTTCTCACCCTGGAGTCCCTTATCTTAAGCATCGCAGGCTATTTGGTACGGAAATAGACCTATTGCTTGCACGTTTTTTTTAAATCTAGACATGGGAATATCCGTCGAATCCGTTGAACAGATCGTACCCCTTAAAAAATTGCCAAGTTTGAAGGTGATTTATTGGAATCTAACGAGGATATATACGTTTCTTTGGCAAGGGTACCCCCTTTTCATACCTAGTTTAGAACTTGCATCCCTTTTAACTGCTGTAAATTCACTTCTCTTTTAAATATGAACAAATGAAAAAACTAGAAAATCGTCTCGCATAAAATCCTTCTGTACCCCATTTTGGTCACCGGGTTCGTACAAAAAAATTCCAACCATTTTTCAATGACTTTCTAAGGACTACGTTAGATTTTCAAGGATCACCTACGACAAATGTAATTTCACGGATTGTACAAAAATTGCACATTCCCAGTCCATTCTAACAAGACTTTAAGGCTTGAATTGTTTGCTCCACCAACTTCTCTACATTTTTCAGTTTCAGTTGTCTTAAATTGATCGTTAATTGTTGCATAAAACAAAAAACGCTTGATGTAAATCACCTTTAACTTCTCTGAACTATAAATTCAGTTCTGTTTTGGACGACCAAAAAGCAATTAAAACCACTTTCCAGGCCACTACATTCAAAGTTAAAGAAAATTCAAGGACTTGCACAGAAATTTATTAATAAGGAGTTTTCAAGGAAAAATGGAATTAAAGGACTTTTCAAGGATTCCCAAGTTTTTTCGCCTCATCCGTTTACTCTTTATTGGTTCTACACAAAAATAAGTAGGTTTATACCAGTTTTATCCACAGGAATCGTCAGGACTGTTTCTATCTGCTTATTTTCCATTCTGAGAAATTCTCGACTTGAGTCTGACGTTTGCCGTTTGCGGTAAAGGTGAATCTTAATCCTTCTAATGGTTAAATAATAATACTCGTATTTTGATTTGTCTGTTTGCAGTATTACAGGATTAGAATCGAGGTAGATGAGATCAACGGTCTCGCTATAGGGAAAGAAATCAGAAAACGATGCGGGAACGAAGGGCAGCATCTGTACCTGAATGATGTGGATCGGACAACATTGAGATTTCTGAGAGCAGCCCACTCATTCATTCCTGATGCTAAAGGCGATGGCGCCAACATGAGAAATTGTGCCTTCATTCTTAGACAGCCCGAAAGGGAGCGTGTTATTATTTCTGGAAATGGAGATTGGGAGTATGATTTTTGCGAAGAAGCAAATCACGAGATTTACGGCCGTTGTGTACGCAAGCCCTTTCTGCGCTATGCTTGGGATGGAGCCAAGTCAGCCGTTGTTCGCCTATTCTGCCGTGTTGCTTCAACTGCAGCAGGATTTTTGACAGGTCTCTTTGGCGGTTCGAAGGCTTTGACAAATTATTCATATTATTCATAACTTGCTCGTTTACTTGCGTGTAAATACAAGGCACAAGTTACCTAATTTTAGTTGAGTTAGCTTTGCTATTTAGCTGTGGAGTTTACAGCATTGTAGCTTCCATTGGAGGGGCCAACCTCTTAGTAATTCTGTGTACGATAAATCAATGAGTATAACTCCCCCGCTTTCTTTGATGTTTCATTCCCGCGCGGTATTTGTCATAATTCTTTTTATTGTAAACAAGATTTTGCTTTGTTCTTAGGTTTTTCCTTTTTTGTGAGGCGTTTGAACTTTTGCGCCACCCAGTACCTGAAGGAATGATGCAAACACCAACAAGGAGTTATAGTATTCCCCCACTATATTAAATCAAGAACAAGTTAAGCAGGAACACTAGGTTTACTTATAAGTGTGAATTAATCTGTGGTCATAAAACACATGTAAACATGTGAGTTACAGTCAAATTGTTGATTAGTAACTGTGTTATATGCTTTCTTTTTTGGGTACCAATTGCTTAATCAAAAATTAAATTATTTTATCGTGTGAGGATCTGATTGCATTTTTGTTTTCTTTTGATGTTGCTGTTTCGTTTGGGTCTTGACAAACAGCGAGCCAGCGAGCCAGAGAGTCATGCGAGTCATCATGTGAGCCATGCGAGGCAGATGTTAGTTCCCAGTCCATTTTCCTTTCTTCGGCTTTTGTATTTGGCACGAGTTTTCGGTATCCTCGCTCTATCTCCTTTCAATATCGTTTTGTTATCTGCTTTCATCTTTTTCAACGTTTGTTAAGGTATGTTTTGTATTGTTTTGTGGTCAATAAATTTTGAGATTTGATCTTTTATTTATGAGTGTAGTCACAAACGATTGAAAATTCATGCTTATTATTTACATGTTATTACAGATTCATGGCAAATCGACGTCTACAAAGCCTCCTGGAGGCCAATAAGCGGGGATTAACACTATGTTATGACCCGCCTGCTTCGAGAAATCTATGTTTTTATCGTTGTCTGACTCATTAAACGTGACCGAGGAAGATAAGAAACCCAACATGACGTTTGGAACACACTTCCATAACAACCACCTTGTTAAACCTTCGTTTAGTGAATTCTCAAACCTTTGTCAAATATTGGCGAATTTTTCTGAAGCTGAATTTTGAACGACTGTTGTTTCGCTAAGTTGTTAAGCTTGTTAAGACGTGCCATTTGTATTATTATAACTCCGAGGAGTGCAACAATCTTTGGAATAAATACGTTACTTAGTTACCGAGGCTAGTTTTGTAGTTTGCACGAAAAAATATTTTATACTGACTCGCATGGCTCGCTTGTTGACTCGCATGGCTCGCATGTTGACTCGCATGACTCGCTGGCTCGCATATTATACACACTCGTTTCGTTTTAACTTTTCACCAAAACTTTTTTCGAAGGGTTTGTTCTTGGTCTTTGAGCCTGTATAGAGATGGTAATTGACATACTAAGTATGCAAGCCCACCAAAAAGGGTATAATAGGGAACAGTATAAAGAAATAGAGGTTTTTATTTGGGTTAGGGTTAGGGTTGGTAAATTCTACCAGGTGAGTACTCAATTAAGACTGCCCGACAAACCTGAGGCTGATAGTGCACTCATTTTAATCCCCTCATCAGCCCCCCCCCCCCCCCCTCCCCCCTCATCCTCCCCTCTGCAGTTTTAACAGATATATAGAGCAACACAGAAAGGGAAGGAGTTGAAACAAAGAATTTGAGGTCTGACCTGAGGAAAAAAAAAACTTGAAAACTCCTTCACCACAAGGCCATGCAATAACTGAACATTGCATATCAGGCTTTCCCATGTGTCTAACTTCATTGTGACATCATTCAGATGCAAAAAAAAAGGAAAAAAATTATTGCAGCACATTCAAGGGAAGGAAGTGTCATTGTAATTTCAGATGCATAAAAGTTACTTACATTTCAATTTTTATCTGAATTTCTCACCATTTCAAGTTGCCTTATCCTCTCTTGATTTCCACAAGATGTGTTGATCATAACCTTAGGAAAAAATATCATTGACTGCGTAACAACAGTATGGTAACTCAATCCACATAACAAACTGATGGACTAATTTTTAAAAACAATTTATTATGCCCATGGGGTTAAAACACACTCACATGAAATTTTAAACAGTCACAAAATTCTGGTAGAGTCTTATGAAAGCAGCAAAAATTGAGAATTTCAAAATTTTACTCGGCCATCAGTGAAAATGAATTGAACAAAGACCACTGCAAAACTACAAAACATGAGAATTACAAATTTTTGCAAGGTCACGGATGTAACTTAGGGGCACAATGTGCAAATTGGCCTGTGTTGCAGATGTAATTTAATCCTGGTTAGTAACGTCGGAGAAGCAGTGCCAAAATCCTTGTTCTGAGCTCCAAATGGAGTCAACGAATTACTGGAAAGGCATTTCAAATTTCCTCTTAACCTGATTGGCAAACAACCTTGTTCCCAGATTCTCTCTCCTACCCATCAAGAGACCCTGGTTGGGTCTGGTCATTGGTCTGGTCATGTGTCTCCCAGAATCTGGGAGATTAAAAACAAATGATTTAGGGGAGGGGCAGAGCGTAGATGGAAAGTGCAGCCAAGAAACTGTGTACCTGACCTTGGCTTAAAGGTCATGACTGGTCAAGATAAAACCTCAAATGCTGAAAATAATGCACAAAATCCTTTGACAGCAAAAGCGTAACAAACTTCAGAATATCTGGATAAATCTATCGGGATGCTTTGCTCTTCAAATATTGGCACATGCAGAGGACATCGCGGATTCACTGTTTGACGGTAGTCAAAAATAATTTACACAGTATTATTCATACCGATCGAAACGCACTGGATTTGAATTGCCATTTCTATGTTGTGGAGGCCACATTACAAACAAATGTACTATGTATTTTCAACACTAAGATTATATGGTTCGAAAGGGCACCGAAAAGATGTATCAAGCATCGCTGTCCTCACCGACCTCAAAAATGAACTAAAAAATAGATCATGATCAAAGCAACAGCGAGGGAGAATACGCTGCCGGGAAACAGTTTGACTGTTCAAATGAAAGGAGGTAAACAGAATCTTAAAAGAGTATTTCAATATTTTTTTACCTATGGCTCTGTGTGTTTCAGTTTTTTCGTCATCGTTTCAAATCAACTGAATACAGCTAGGCTGCAACTGAATGGCCGGAAGCATCTTTGTTAAAAATATGGCTTGCACGACCACCAACCATTCATTATTCCGATTTTTTTTATTTTTCTGGAGGATTAGGAATGCTTAGGATTAGAGGACTTTAACAAATCACTGGGCTGCATATGTTTTTAAATAAAGTTTTCATATGGATGATGTACAAGAAAGCCTTTCACTTGGAAGGTTATGTTGTCTGTTTTGCCCCTGTTTATACTGCATAAATTTCCTGATGTCATCCGTCATGTTGTGGTCATCCTAGCCTTTGCATTTGTATGTAAGCACAATATATCTCTATTTTCCACTAAAAGTGATTAGTTTTTCTATTGCCCATCATAACAAATGTTAGGGAGTGGAGAAAGCTGACATTTCATTTCAGACTGGTAGCTTTTACGTTAAGTCACTAGATCTAAAATATTATCTTGACAGTTTAGCAAATGTGATATGAATTCCCTGCTCCCTTAGCTAGTTCGAAGACTTCTAATAGTGTAGGTTTTGTAGTATACTGATCTGGCCCAATTACCAGGAGCCACATGTCAGGCAAACATTGACACCTTCAATGAAAGTTTAACATAGAGGGATTTTCCCTTCAATATAAACACGCTTGTGTAGAACTCAAGATCATAGATTTTTATTAGTGATTGGTGTCCCAAGTTTTTTCTTTCTCCTCTGGTAAAATGATTAACTTTAGACAGAAATTTCTCATGGTTTCAGTTATAGTTGCTGGGTTAGCAAATCTATCTTGCTCTTGCGGACCCTTACGATCATTGCGTGAACGAGACACAAAGTTGTGAGACAAAAAACTCCTCCCTCAGAATTAATTTTGTTCTGGAGCCACATGACCAGACCCAACCAGGGTCTCTCTCTCGCTCCGTAGGGACAGGTAGGAGAGAACCCTGGGAACGAGGTTGATTGGTAATTTGACAATTATGGCTTTTTAACAGGTTTTTATTACTTTTCCATGCAGCAGTCTCTATTTCACACAAACAGTTTAAAATATATGAATTATTGATTTCAAACATGTATCAGGGTTTGTACCCGTTTTTGAACAAAAAATTCAAGGACTTTTCAAGGACTTTCAATGACACATTTCCCATATTTCAAGGACTCTATTCAATTCAAAAAGAGCCTTAATTCTATGTCTTTTTTTAGTTCTTCCACAACATAGGTAATTTTATCTCGAAGGTCTTCCTGTGTTTGCTCCTTTTCCTTTGGAGTTCTACTTAAATTATAAAGTTAGCACTGAAATTCAAGGACTTTCCAGCACCCACCACAATTTTCAAGGACTTTCAAGGCCTTGAATTTTTATTTGAAAATTCAAGGATTTTTAAGGACTTTCAAGGTGTGTGCGAACCCTGATGTATGCAACATAAATGACCAGACTATTGGGCTGAGTGGAAAACTTGCCCAAGATACTGTAAGAAACAAAAAAAAAATAATGATTGTATGTATGGTCATACCTAAAAGTTTTCATGGAATATGCCAATTCATAAATGGCCAGTTACAGTAAATTATAAATACAAGGTTGTTGCATTTAATATCCGTATTCACTGCCCACAGTTGAGGATTTGCCTTTTCTTCTTACCCATGAAGATTAACAAAAAATGTGCTCACCCCTACAGAAGACTTCCATCAAATATCGGTATACTCCCTGAAGAATAGGGTTCCTACCTCTAAAGAATACGAGTCTACCCATGAAGAATTTCATAAAAAAATTTAAGCGCCACCCCCAAAGAATTCAATACTTTTTTACTCTATACCTAAGGAAATCCTCAGTGTTTATAACTCACCCAGGAAATATTCCATGGTTCCTCAAATGGGGGGGGGGGGGGGGGGGGGTACGTGTATTAAGTTTGTGATCACATCAAAAGACAAGGCGGCCATGTTGGGGGTCAATACAATAGAATTTTTCTAGAATAATTTACATGAAAATAGAGTTTAGTTCCCAGAGGAGAGAAGTGTTTTTGTTCTTGACCACCAACATAGCCGCCGTGTAAACCAGCAATGGCCCCTTGAAAATCAACTTACACGCGCCAAACACCTGCCTCTTCTTCTTTTCGCCTCTAAGGTAGAAAACTATGCAGCGGCAGACAGTATCGTCAATCCCTTTTTTCTTTTTCAAGCTCGAGCACAGAGCTGTCAGAACGAGTGCTAATCTCCGTGATTTCCATTCAAACGGAATACTGACATTCTTTCACGATTAGGACAAATTCCATAACACTTTGAGGTCGTTGAGGGCATTCCAATATCGCATTTAAAACCACCGAAACTACTCGAAACGGCAGCGCAATGTTTCTGGGAAGTTGTAACTCTGTTCCGTAGTAGTTCCAAAAGAAATTTATGGCTTGAAAGATGTTCAGATGTTCAGATAGCATTAGCTAGCATTCGCACTCGTGAACGGTAAAATGTGTCAAGCATCTGCTGAGAGTCTGGGACAAAGTGTGAAGAAATCGCACGTGCCCCCATCAAAGCAAGGGAGGGGAGGGTCACTGGTACCCCCATTGATCTAGCGACAATGCCTCCGACCACTTTCTTCTTCGTCTCTCTAAGGGACATGCACTCTGCATACAAAGAAAGTTACTTTGTTTTCACAGACCAGCATGACTTTTCGACTTTCCTGACGAAAACTTTCCATCCACTGGAATGCATAATTCTAATAAATTGTCGGCATTTGCGATTTTTTTATGTATCTTTTATTCTGAAGACTGAGACATACTTGTATACGTCCGGCAGGATCCGGCATCTACGAAAAAGGGATCTTTTCTGGACGTGACTTAACCCCCAAACTACCCCTCCCTATGTTTCATTCCTCTCTCCCTCTCCAAGCTACACTGATATACGTGCTGTATGAGTGTGTGACATGTCTAGGAAAACGTGACCCACCCGTGCCCGCGCGGAAGAAAGACTGTCAGAAGAACATAACCATTGTTCACCCCTGGTGTTCACTCGAATCGCGGTCCCATGTAGAAAGCAACATGGAGTTTTTGTTGTGTTTTTGCTCCAATAGTGATTTTAGAATCTCTTTGTTTACTATTGTTCCGTGATCCTTTGTTCCACGCGGATGTTTATTGACAGCTTTGATCAACGAAGCGGGAAGAACGTTGGCTGGTAGCCACTGCATCCTATTTGAATTTTGAGTTGCTTCCACACTACTGAGATCGCCTCCTTTGAATGTTTTCTTTCTCTGGTCGAATGCACAGCATCAAATTATAGCCTCGTCGAGATCTTCGTGAAGCTGTTTTGGAGATGAAATTGCTATGAATTGTCTTGTGGAAATATACATCTAGCTGGAGTTGACGGTTACGTTGGAGCAACCGTTGAAGACGATCGCGCCTGTTGGGTGAAAGAATTTATTCGATGGCTTTACGCCGCAAGTTATCGGGATCACCAGTTGAGGTATGAAAATTTTATTTAGTCCATTCCGTAGATAGTTTTTTTCAAAGGAGAAATATTGTCAGAGATTTGAGAGTCATCTGCACATTGTTCCTGCAGAAGACGACGAAATAATTATTTTCTCCCTGAGTGTCAAATATTCACACGGCTAGGACAACTATATAACATGCAGGTCCATGAAAAATTCAAACTATTTTCCTTTAAACTCCAGCTGTTTTTTTAATTTAATGATGTTATCGACATAAAGTGAAATCAATTATTTATTGCGATGTTTTGTTAACGAAGTCTGACCTTGAGCCGGTACTGGTGAATCTCATGCACGTGGATGAGAAAGACTAAAATTATCCAAAGAGAGCCAAATTTACTTTTTATTTTGAAACTAAATCGACTGTAAGGCTTCTAAATAATGCACGAATGCTTAATTTCTTTGTGCAAGTATTAACTCTGCGTAGATTATAAAAATTAGATAATTAATGAACGTATACGTATTATAAAATAAAATTATGTCTCGAAGCAGATGAAACTAATCCGCCATCAAACAAACGTAATCTGTGTAGATGGACAAGTATTCTAGACTAGAAAAGCATTAAAGGGTAGTTATTCTCTAAAATAAACTAATCTTGCGCAGCATTGAATAATGGCTTTGCTTTTGAACACAATCTTGTAAGTAATTTTTAAGTAGTATATTAATTTGTAAGTATTACTGTCTACAATAGACAATATTGTCAATTTGATAATATTTGATAATATTTTTGGTGTCTGAAAAACATTACACTAGTACTTCCTTAGATTAATGCACGTTTCTGAAATACATTATCACTCCTTAATTACCCTACTAATCATAGCTATAACAAAATACTCAAATCTGATTGGCTATCAGCCGCCCTGATTTCAGTCGTAATAAGACAATTAATAGGACAGTACGTGTCATGCCTAACTAATTGCTAGCAAAAAAAATGGGATTTCTTCTGTTTTGATTTAAAAAAGAGCCTTATATGTCACAAATTTTGTTTAAGTTTTAACTTATGATTAATTGGTAACAGAACTTCATTACCATTACTTGCATGTGCAAAAAATCGGCACAGCACCATTCATTTTCACTGTCCTTGCAACAAACTTGTGGGCACTACAATTTACCAATGTGTAAGAACATCATTACCACCAACATTATATTTGGCACTCTGGCGCCAACTTTTTGGGGTGCTAACTACCAGCAGAGCTGAGCCTCAGCATCACTTATCAAGGCAGGTTGCCAGAAAAGGGATGCAGTGTGGTCAATTTTGCTGAGGTTACAGTTTGCACAACCGAGATGCATGTGTTGTTTTTACAAAAAATGGCGGCTGCTAATTCACCAATGAAAGAAGAATCATTGAATTGCAAGGTCAAACGAGGCCAAAGAAATGTCTCTAGAATTATGGGCAGATTGAAAAATAGAATTGCCTTTGCTATATACCGGTCTAATGGGAACAGTCCTGTTATGGCAGACACTAATAATATGGTGTTGTACCTTTAAATCATTTTGATGATTAAAAAATTCTAAAAAATAAACACAATTATATAAGTTTTCAAAAGGTCTGTTAATGGTAACACCATCAAATTTCAAATTTTTGTTAGAGTGCATCATCACTCACATGGCAAAATATCTTCCCATGCATGTACCTTGGACTGCCTCTCTCTGAATTATTAACCTTGAGTTTTAATAAACAGTGATAGTCTTTTCTTTTTAATCCATCATACTTAGGTGTACAAAGCCTGGTTGAATTGCTGTTTACTGGAATGTGGTGACTCAACCAAGATCAACAATCTGGCTGAGGGTTTAAAAGATGGGATTGTGCTATGCCAGCTGATAAAATTAACTACAGGAAAGGAGATCGATCAAAGTCAACTGGTATTAACTAATGGTTTTGTAGTTATATTTTAAACTTGCCTACTTTTCAAAATTAAGCAGAAATTACATGTGCCATTGTACAGTCATGTACCTGTAGTAATAATTTAAACCCAGGATCCACATGGACATTTGAAGTCCTTGAAAATTACAGTCAGCGCTGAAAAGTCGTTGAATTTCAATGCTCACTTCATAATTAAAGTAGAACTCCAAAGGAAAAAGAGCAAACACAGAAAGACCTTTGGGATAAAATTATGCATGATGTGGAAGAACTATTAAAAAAAGACGTAAACTCAAGGCTCTTTTTTGCACTGAATGGAGTCCTTGAAAAATGAGAAATGTGTCCTTAAAAGTCCTTAAAATTTTTTGTTCAAAAAAGGTTACATTAGACCCTGTAAACCTGAATGCACACTACTGCTGCCTGCATACTTTTGTACAGTCAGCCTTCCTTAAGCTGAGCCAACCAAAATGCAAAGATTTAGTGGTGACACCTACAGGAGGTGCAGTTTGCTTTAATACCTTATAACATGAAATTTGATGGCACTTAAATTTATCGAAATCAATGAAAAATCACTAAATTAAAATTTACCAAAATAAAGTGAAGCTAAATTTAAATTGTCAGTAATATTTAAGCAATAGAAAACGTTTTCCGTGTTTGCATAGCCTGATTTAAACACGAGAGGGGTTGGGAGAATTCGAGAGAGTTATGCAAACCCGAGACGAAGTCGAGGGTTTGCATAACTGTCGAGAATTCTCCCAGCCCCTCGAGTGTTTATATCAGGATATGCAAACACAGGAAAAAGGTTTTCTATCTTAGTTATTTTATAAATTACAATATATTACAATGAGTACAATATGAAATTCCGCCATCGGGTCAGTTCTACACACTTATGCTATTTGACAGTCAATTATGATGTGTATATTCAATGACTTTGTGTGACAATGTACCTTAAACATGAGTGAGGACAGCATTATTAGATATGACATTGCAGTTGCAGTTTCATTCATTTCTTTCAAAGTTAAGTCTCAGATTGTTGTATAATTTAACTGAAGCTATCGCCTCTTATGATTTCCTCGCATAAATGTTCTATAAACTATAGTCATTTTAAAAGTTTTGAAATCAATATACCGGTACACCTTAATTCACCAAAGTTTCAGTTGATGAAATTGCGAAAATCAAGTAACTGATGTTCCAAAATTAACAAAAAATTGCTAAATTAAACGGCTGCTACATATGGATTATTGGATTTTTCAACATCGCTAAATTAACATCTCTATGGCAAGCCAAATGTAGCAATATTCAATTCGTTTAATTTTATATGTAGTTTTGTATTTTGTATTCAACTATGCGTTTAATATTCAACTTGTATTCAACATTCAACGCGTTATTCAATATTCAACTTTCCATTCAACATTCAACTATTCATTTTATATTCAATTCTTCATTTACCCATTCAATTATCCATTCAACATTCAACTATTCATTCAACATTCAACTATTCATTCAACATTCAACTCATCATTCAACTCTTTTGAGCCCACACTACTTCTGGTCAGTGACGAAGATCATTGCTTGTTAAAAACATGGCGGCGGCGGCTAGAATGCCGGCTACGGAAATAGAAACTTACGAAGATGACACAAGGCTCCATTTCGATGTGGAGTCTGACCTTCCAAGGTTTCTTGACTCGGTTCTTCAAAGAACTGACCAGATTTCCCAGACGAAAGTGGATGAGGGAATTGTGGAGCAGCATATTGTTGTTGTCGATCAAACGGTGCGTTTGCTTCGTATACTCCGAGACAGCAGTTCGAATATTAACGCCCATGACAAAGAAACCTTAGACAATCTCTCATCAGCGTTCAGTGATGTCTTATCAGCCTTGCAGCAATGTTTAGCCAGAGCAGCTGTGTCTCCCACCACATGTACAGTGGCAAAGAATGTTTGTCCCAGGCTTAAAAGTGGTGAACCGGGTAAACCGGCTTTCGACATATCTGCAGAACTACTTGAAGACCTTTTGGGTTTAGGATTTACTTACACTAGAATTGCGCATATGTTGGGAGTATCTCGTTGGACTATATCAAGAAGGATCAAAGATTATGATTTAGAAGATTTTAATTAGGTCGTTTAGTAAACTGTCTGATGACGAGTTGGACGACATAGTGCGAGATTATATACGTGAACATGGAGCAACAAGTGGACAAGTGTATATGACGGGATATTTAAGATCTCTGGGATTGAGAGTGCAAAGAAGAAGAGTAAGAGAATGTTTAGCTCGACTGGACCCACAAAACAGGGCTTTGAGGTGGGGCATTCTTGTTTCACGAAGGGTATACCAGGTCCCATGGCCCAATTCATTATGGCACTTAGATGGGCACCATTCTTTAATTCGCTGGAAGCTAGTCGTTCATGGTTGTATAGATGGCTTTTCGAGGCGTATAATATATTTAAAGTGTAATTCGAATAACCTGTCAGAGACAGTGCTTGACCTGTTTTTGGATGCCGTCAAAAGGGATGGTCACCGTTGGCCATCAAGGATCAGAGTTGATAGGGGAGTTGAGAACGTCCTTGTTTGTGATGCAATGATCCAATATCGAGGAGAAGGAAGAGCAAGTTTCATTGCTGGTCCATCAACACACAATCAGAGGATTGAACGCCTCTGGAGAGAGGTCTATAGATGTGTTTGTCATCTGTACTACTACACTTTTTATGCAATGGAGTCTTCGGGGATTCTTAATGTGGAGGATCCAGTTCAGCTTTTCGCTTTACACACTATTTTTATCCCCAGACTAAACAATTCCCTGAGAGAATTTTCTGAAGCTTTCAACAATCATACAGTGAGTACAGAGGGTAATTGGACCCCATATCAAATTTGGATGAATGGCATGATGCATGCCAATAATCCCCTTGCTCATGGGGATGTGGATGGAGAGCCAGATGATATTCAGTTGTATGGATATGACCCAGAGGGCCCCTCTCCTTCGGAAGAAGATAACATTGTTGTTGAAACAATTTCTTTAGATAATAGGCATTCAATAGAGTCCTATGTGTTGGATGTTGTTGACCCTCTAACACATTCCACTCAACTGGGTATCGATCTTTATATTCAAGCCCTAGACCTGGTCAGGGATATAATGGAATGATAGTTAGATCTCCCTGGAACAGAAAATTACTACCAGTGCTCGACCTTAACTTTTTAAATTGCTGGTCCTGGGACTAGTTGAACTGAAAATTTGCTAGTCCTCCTGATGGCAGCATGACAATATTATTTGCAATATCTTTTTACAATTAAATTTCATTGATGTCATCATGAAACTTTATAATACCACTGCCAGAGAGTCAAAGAAGAGTGACAGACACTACTGACCAGGTTAACCTACAATTTTATAAGTACTTACTAGTCCTGTGACTAGTGGTTCTAAGTTTCTACTAGTCCAGAAGAATTTTGCACTAGTCCAGGACTAGTGGCCTACCGCTAAGGTCAAGCACTGACTACCCAGAGGTGAGGAGGACAGGCTCCTATTTAAAAGTGATCAGGATGCCTGTGGGAAAATTACAACTACATCTCAAAAAAAGACCAATGTGGGCATAGCTTGGGCTTCATTTGACCCCTAGAGGAGATCATACCCTTTCACAGTTTGCCAGCATTTCTATTTTTTATGAGTATTTCTTATAGATATAGAGAATCTTGACTTAAACATTTATGAGTGAAAATACTGGCTTTTGATCCTGAACACCTTAAGTTAAAGTAATGCAAAAATCTGCAATTTCTATCCCTAAGCTTGATGATGAGCATCACTATCACTTTTATATAAGATTTCTCCCCCCCCCCCCCCCTACCCCCACAGATATTACTACCTAGGGATATTACATTCGAGTTACAACTCGGACCCTGTTCAACAGATCTGGCTAAATTGTTGAAGGCACATTCTTTGTCTGAAAACGGTGTATCTCTTTAGGAAAGCAGTTTTAGGAATATGCTCATTTTTTGAAAAAGTAAAAGTTAGACAAGTCTGCAAAAAGGCAGGTGCATGTTCAATTGTTTAAATTATTGTTAAATAGTATTATAGAACTTAAAGATAATGCTTGTTTAGAGTATCTGAGGTTTCCACTTTCACCAGCCAGCCCATCCCTATGGTCTGGACATCCTCAAAACCCAACTGTATAGCCACATGAGGATGAATGAAGTGAAAAGTATGATACTTCTTAGAGTATGGACATTGTGGCTATAATAAGGCTTTAACCATTTTTTTTACTCATCAAATTACTTTTGTTCGTAAGCTGATCAGAAATTTATTGCAGCTGTAATTCTAACACCCTATTTAAATCTATAACATTAAAACCTGCAACCAACATTCCAGCTTGCAGTTTATGGCTTTTTCTTCACAATGTTTATTGGCTTTGTGTTTTGATGGGAACATTTTTACAGACATAACAACAGATCACAAAAAACTCTCTTTGAGAATACCTAAACCCCATAGGCAACCCAAACTTTAGTTACTGTGCTGTTGACTGCAAGCAGTAATAATAAATTATACTGCCGGTATTTGTGTTTTATTGCTATATGCTGAATGTTTTGATCTGGGAAGTCAATCTATTTCAAGATGCTGTGCTTTCATATTATTTTACCGGTAAGTCTTTGTATGCGAAACTAGAGACTCAGAACCTTTTTTGATGGGAGTTTATATGGTCAAATCGTGAATTGACCAGAAATATTTCTGGAATGTTATTGTGTTACATGAAAAAAAGCCAATCGGGCGTGAGAAAGTAAACCGCAAGCAAGAACATTAATTACTTTGTGGTTTCCTGGCTAGTTCTAGTGTCCTAGTCTTTGCTGTGATTGCTCACAAAACAATAAACAACACTAAAATATTTCATGTGTTCACCATTTTTCCGTTTTTTCTTTAATTGTCCTATTTCTTTTATGTTCTAATATCATAATGATAATCTTTGGCACAGTAATCTGAAGATTGCCTCAAAATTCTTTTACTTTAGTCAGCTGACCCCAGTTGTTCGCTGTCCACTGGATAAAGCAGTATTCAATGGATGGTAATGCAGTGGATAGCAATTTATCTGGTCGATAGGGGTATCCAATTTGTAACAATGTCGGCCAGAACGACAATATCACTGCTAAAAGCACACAACCTTGTGCTATGTACCATACTAAATTAGCTGCCTTTACACAGTGCAAAAATGTAACTCGTAAATAGATGATGTCACTTCCCACCCTTTTTTTTTTTCATTGCCGAACCTTTTAATAATCGGCATACGAATGTGATGAAGAGGTATCAAACACTCACAACATTTGCTCACGGCAAATGTTTTGGCAATTTTGTGATTCTTTCACTAGGGCTTTCTGTACAGTATTATCTTGTTAACAAAAGTGAAAAGACATCTCTTCTTGAAAAAGCAACTGATACAGAACCAGGAACATTCCATTAAACTGAAAAAATGAACGATGAAGCAACATTCTCCTCAACTGTAAATTTATTTTAATAAAATAAATTTTTCCCCTAAACTGAAACCAACAACACTAAAGAAAGCAGCAATGTATAGTGCTCTGCTAAATACTAAAGTGTAGCTCATTTTTACTAAATTATGATCAATATGTGATTTAACATTTTGAAAACATTTTTTCCAACCATAAGTGATACTTTTGTAATGTAATATTACTGCTTTGAAATAAATATAAACTATTGTAAACATTAACATAACAAACTTGAATTTCTATTTTTATAAATGAACATGCAATAATACTCAGGTGAAAAGGAATGAAATATAACACTTCTGTTGAGCAAATTGCCCTAACAAACACAGACAAAAATGTGGTACAAGGAGAATGAAAGTTTATGATGTTATTAGGTATAAATGTTTGTAAGTCAACACTCGTTTTTGGTATGGGCTGAAATGCTGCTACATTCAGAGCATGACATGAAGTTTACCAGTAGTAAAAGCTCTTTGCAAACGTATTATGGCAGACTTGGTAATAAAACCTCCCCTCACTATGCCCATTCTCTGTTCTTAATTTAAAACAACGCAACACTCAAATTTATAGAATGAATTTTTTTTACAAAAGGAGACTATCTGCATTTCAAAACAACTTATATAAATCTCTGCCTTGTTATATATAAGTGTTTTTTGGTCTGAAAATGTGAACGAATTGTCACTGTAAACACTAAATTATAAGTCAAAAGTTCTTAAGTCTAGCAAAGCCAGACAAATAAGTACAGAGAGAGCTGCAGAAAATGTACAGTTTCCTCATGAAAGTCCAAAGAAGGTATTTGTAAAGGCAATATCATAAACTTCAAAGAGTTCCTTCTCAGCTGGTAAAGAACGACTGTGGGAGCCTATATTGGTAAAAACATTGTTTTGCTACAAGTGTTAGCTTTTGGAATGAAAGACCACTTGATCCCTTCATTAGCAGCAACAAATTGAATGCTAGGTTGTAGTTCAAAGCCAAGGGGTGGTTCTTCATCCATCCCTGTTGCAAATTGTAGAATGCTCGCAAGAGTGACTGTACCCCTTCTTCCACTTGCAGCTTCACGGATATATTTTGAGAATGCAGCGTATGTATCATTTTCATACTTACGTACATTCGTACCTTCCTCGGAGAATGATGGCCGGAGGAGTAGGATGAGCTGTCGTCTGGAGAGTTGATTTGATTCATTTGCACGCAGCAAATAAAGAAAGACTGGTAGTCTTGTTGCAATTTCATATAGACCAAGTTTCATGAATCCTTTCCGAAGCTCTGCAATGCATGGCCTTGCAGGATCCTCTGAAAAAATCTCCTGCAAAATTTCTTCAGGAATAAACCGTGGGGTGGGTCCATTCTGAAGAATACTCAAGGCCATAATAGTTCCAGCAAACTCATATTCCTCAGCAATGAGTTCACGCAGTCCATTTTGAAAGAGCTTTTGCTGTATTTCTTTAAGACAAAGCCGAAAAAATTCTTTCCTTGGACCCCCAGCATCATGGGCCTGTTCTCCATAGAATGAAACTTCCAAATGTGAGTCGTGGGTTTTGAAGATCTTTGAATTCTTCCATAGCTGATTTCAAAATATTAAATCGGTCTATACTGACAAAGTTAGTTTCACCATCCAGTGGCTGGTCAGGTGAGTTTACATCCAAGGGACGACCCTGTACAATAAGCTTTTGGGCACACCTTAGAATCTCCACAGGATTACAAACATTGTCTTTCGTACAGATGCTAATACACTCTGCTACAGCTTCTTCCAGATTGGCAAAGCTAACAACATTGATTGTGTTCAGGTTGTTATTGCTCTGTCCAGTGATCAGAAATGACTGATCACTAACATCTGCCTGTGGTCCCTCTGTTGGTTGCAGATTAGATACAGGTCTACTTTGTGTGTGGTTGCTGCTCACCTGTGAACCTTGTGGGATGCATACTGGGCTGCTCTGAGTGTGGTTGCTGCCTTCCCGTGGGTATTGTGGTGATTGCAAAGTGGATATGGGCATGCTACTCTCTTTGTGGTTACTGATGTCATTATCTTTTAAGCTACTATTATCTGATCCTTGATTGTCCAGGAGAAAGCCAAAGCCATGTTTCAGTCTGAGGTAAATAGCCCCTTGACCGGCCAGTGATTTTACTTGTTTGAACGAGTACTCATGGCAATTCACTGGTTGTGTTATTCTTCTCCTGTTTGCTTTCAGGAACACGAGGTCATTACCTGCTACAGCTGGATATTTCATCTGTATAGCATCAGACAATGACTTTCTAATGGCTTCTTCGTTGTCTTCCGAACTGAGAGTCACAAATCCTCTTAACACAGTATTTTCATCTGTGACCATCCAACTCTCAGAGTGAGCACTATCTGAGTTCAGCTCTTCATCATCCAGCCTCAACAACACAAATTCAAATACCTTATTACTGTCAACTTTCGCTCTCTTCGACTTTACTGGAGCAGAGATATTGGACGACGAGGCTCGAAGTCGTTCTCTACTGTTCAAACGAGAATAGAGTCCTCTGGTTGTGGACTGGCGCATCATTGCACGGGCTCTGTTCACAGCTTGTCCCACCATTGTGATGCTTGTATTTGTGCTTGTGGACGTCTCCCCAACAGTAGCATCAGTGACAACATTTCTACCGCTATTTGCAGCAAGTTCCTGGACTACTTGGCTTGCCTGGTTCAAGCAGTTTGATAAGCGTCTTAAATTTTCCTCCATTGTAGTCGATTATCGTCGAATATAATATAAAACGCGGGAAAGAGATGGTTACCCGGATGCTAGAACTGACCAGAAACAGTGAAGGCTCATGAACGATTAACTCGTTCCCAGGGCCCTCTCCTCGAGTGATTTAGTTGTAGAGTTGAATGTTGAATGAATAGTTGAATGTTGAATGAATAGTTGAATGTTGAATAGATAATTGCATGGGTAAATGAAGAATTGAATATAAAATGAATAGTTGAATGTTCAATGGAAAGTTGAATATATAAAATTAAACGAATTGAATATTGCTACATTTGGCTTGCCATACATCTCACCAAAATTTCATCAATTTATTGATTGTTCTATCATGCATTATCACATTTCACTAAAGTTTTGGTTTCCCCTTTCAGGTTAAAGGTGGACATGTATCAAAGAGTACACACTTAGTGCAACTTGTAATAGATTACATGAAAAGTAAAGGAATTGATGTCTTGTGCCAAGCTGAAGGTAAAACAAATTATTTCTATCTTTTAGTGCTTTTAATTTAATACTGTAAAATCCTGAAAATAAGGCCCTCCATGTAAAAGCCTCTCCAAAATAAGCCCCCCAAACAGGTAACGCAAAAAATCCTCCATTAAATCACAACGCCCCTCCAAATATAAGCCCGCCATCCCCCCCCCACCCCCGGGGGCTTGTACTTGGAAAGTTAGGTACCTCAAATACAAAGTAAAACAAAGCAAAAACGGTAAATTTGCTTCCAACTATAAGGGTACCCCAACTGATTTTGAAACGCAAATTTCCCTCCGTAAATAAGCCCTTCCAAAATAATATAAGCCCCTCAAAAATGACCTTTGAAAAATATAAGCACCGGGGCTTATTTTCGGAATTTTACAGTATGTTGTCCTCAGTGGATAGGCACAAAATTCTGAAGCTCTTAACTTTTTCATTTTGCAGTCTTACCATAAATCCTCTATTACGCCCCACCCTCACAAATAAGGCCCCTCCCTCTAATAAGCCCCTGCCTCTTTTCAGGGGAAGGAAGTTAATAAGCCCCCCCATCTCTGTTAAGCCCCCCTCCCCTCCCCTATTTATTCTTTACTAATAAATAATAGACTGTATTAATCAACCACGACTGTAAAACTTTGTGTGAACTGATCTGGGATGGTTTACTCAGGGTTGTCAAAAGTAGCTGGCTTCCGGCGGAAATTGTCACCTACTTGGTTAGTATCAGCGGCTACTCTGCTTGGCATTTCTTTACGGATGGTGTTTTTTTTTAATTAATATATTCCTGGACTGGCCGCTTACTTTGAAAACTCAGCCGTCTACTTCAAAACTTTCTGACAACCCTGTTTACTTACCAACTGGGAGATCAGAGTTGATTCTGATCCTTGGCTGCATGACCTAAAACTTCTTGTACTTGAGCTTTTCCACTTTGTTTTCTAGTTCTTTATGGAGAACTGATACCATCGTTGTTTGTAAATTATATAAGCCCCCCCCTGTCAAATAACCCCCTCCGCCCCTCAAATGGGCTTGAAATAAATAAGCTCTCCGGGGGGGGGGGGGGGGGCTTAATAGAGAATTTATGGTACAGCTGTACATAATTATTTTACATGTAAATTACATGTATAATAATCATTATGAAAATTTGTGAGAGAAGAATTTGGTTGGCTTTCGATGAATCATCAGCTCTATGGTCTCCATGAATTGTAGGCCTTTAAGTGCACTGAGACTTCGGACAGTGGACCTACATACATGTATTGTCCTGTAGAACATACAGTAGACAGCAGACCTCATAGTTACTCTATAACTCTGACTGCAGATTCACACTGCATACTGTACCTTAGACTGCAGACCTTGATCAAAATCTATATACAATGTAGAACTTTGACTGCAGAACCTTACACTACAGATGACTACAGGCTGTAGAACTAAGACTTTAGACCTCAGGCTGCAGAACTCAACCTGCAGAACTCAGGTTACAGACCTCAGTCTGCAGACTTAAGATGGCAGACCTCAGACTACAGACCTCAGTCTGCAGACCTTAGATGGCATACCTCAGACTGCAGACCTCAGGTAGCCTGCTGTGCAGGCGTATTTTGGGCGGGCGAAAGTTACTTGTTGATGTTCGAACTGTCGTAACCGCCATCTTTTATGTTATGACGGAGGGAGATTAGGGAGAGTAAAAATAATAACCCTCAGGGTAGGGGCTACAGCGAAGGAAGGAAAAGGGGGAGGGGTAGGGGAGAAAAAAATGCCTGCCCGATATCGTTGTTCTTTTGGGATGGGAAACTCCGTACGCTGGCAAACGGAGCCCCTGATTGGTGCGGCTTAGGGGAAGTAGACTGATGCCTGTCAATCAACTGTAAGTCTATACTGTTTATTCCGTTTTCGTTTCCACGCAACTGCGGGAAAGAATTGGCGGACGCAAAACGACTTTTAACTCCGTTGTCGAAACAAGTCTTTTGGAATTGAAGCGGCTGGGAATGTCGCGTGTATTACGCAATGAGAAAGTCAAAGCGATTTCTACACTGGCATCAGGTCAAGATTTGCTTGCACTGCTAAAACGCTATACCACTTTTGCCTCATGCCAAAATGCTGCTTGTTCCAATACGGTTTTTCTCTGGTGGGTGGATTATGCTCTGGAGGGTTCTATGTTTTGACTAAGCAAATGCGATTTTAGACGCTTGTTTCACTCTGAGAGGTCATGACGCTCTTGCTCATTGATTTTCTGTGGTTTTTGAATTTCTGGTCGGCATGATTTGCCCTCTCAGACTGATGCAAGAGCATTGTCTTTGACCTCTTTTGTAGCGTGAAGCTCGAGTTTATTGTAGCTCAATAAGGCTTTTAGGTTCTTTATTTTTGTCCAAAGTGTCTCAGGATCTGAATAACTGAGCGACTTTCTTCTAGTCCGTGAATGTGATGCTTTCCTGAAATGTTGTATCACGCTGGGCCCAGCTTCGTCGTTAGTTTTGTTTGCAAGAGCATTTTCTTTGACCTCTTTTGAAGCCTAAAGCTCTTTGTTGCGGCTAAATAAGGCTTTTAGGTTCTTTAATTTTCTCCAAAAGAGAAAAGGAGAGAGACTTTCTTGATTTGCCTTTAGTAGCCGACGTGGAACCTTCGATCGACGGTGACTTCGCTGCCCGCGAATTGACACGGACGGATTTTGATTTTCTTCGTGCTAGCCTGGCTTTGTCCGGCAGAACTCAACCTGCAGACCTCAGACTGCAGACCTCAAAATGTAGACCTTAGAATGCAGAACTCAGACTGCGGACCTCACAGTCCGCAGAACTCGACCTGCAGACTTCAGACTGCAGACTTCAGTCCGTAGACCTCACACTGCCAACTGGTGCACATGGGCCAAAGGCCCAAACGGCCGGAGGTTATCCCGGTTTCCTTCGCATGAAGCATGCCTGAGAGTATTGCTACACGGGATGCTAGACCATCGTAGGGTTACCCCCAGCAATATGTCGCCCATACCCATTTTATTATATAAATTGGGTGAAGGGAGACAAAGTGGAGTAAAGTCCTTTGTCTAAGAAAACAATGTTAAAAAAAAATGTTCGGTGCAAAATGTCAATAAGTACCACATGAACAAGTTTTCTGTTCACACTTTCGAGTGGAGCCCCATAGCTAAGAAAATTTGGTTATCTATCCAAGAAATTTTGGTTGTCACGTGACCAGAATTATGTCCACCTGTCTTTCCACCTGACTGTCCTCACCACAGGGTAACCAAATTGTAACCCGATTTTGCACATCCATGATGTTGTGATCAATTGACAGCTGTCAAACAGGCTACTTTACAATACTGTATTATGACTCAGGTGTCCACTCATTAACCCTAACCCCAAACAATACTAAAACAATGGGAAGAATGACATGTCATTGTTTCCAGCGACCAATTAGGAGAGACCTTAGGATCAGCTGCTACACTACTGCTCATTGGGGTTGGGTGTTTCCTTGTTTTAAGTTATCCGCTGACAAGTTACATTTTACTAGTTTTCAACTGATCCCAGCCTGTATAGGCTCAGGTTCTTTTCCCCTTTGTTTTTTTTTTGTTTGTTTTTGTTGTTGTTGTTGTTGTTGTTTAATTTTTATCTTTTTTTGGTCTCAGACATTTCAAGTGGGAAGCTTCAATTTATCCTGGACATCCTGTGGCTTATCATCTTACATTTTGAAATCCACAGTGCAAGTAAGTACAGTCATGTTCTACAGTGGAAGCTCTATTCAGGGGACACCCACAAGACCGAGGCTAGTGCCCTCTGAATAGAGGTTGTGCTGGAGTTTGTTAATAATTAACTAACAAAAAAATTATTATTCTGCGTTCGAAACTTTAAATGTGCAACCATCTGTGATTTTGTTACAAATATGGTGAGTCCTGCGACTCATCTTGTTAAGAATCATAAATCACTGTCCATAACCAATGAGTCCCAGTTTAAAAAAATGGAGTCCTAAATTGAAAATGCTTAGTTAGGCCTTGTTGATATCTTATGTCAGTAAATTTTTCGTGTTCCTTAATTCTTAGATCGTGCAGCGTATCAGAGGACAGTCAATTTAGGCAAGAGGTTTCTTTTAGAATGGTGCCTTACAGAAATTCCAAGCTCTGCGATTGACCCAAGAGGACCATTTTTGGACTTGTAAGTCTTTAGGTTTTCAGAGGTTTTGTTTTTTACTTCAGTCAAAGGAGCTGCCTCACGGCTGTCTACTTTATTTTGTCATTAATGCCAATTACACGTCCTTATTAGCTATGGAACTTGAAAAAGTACCTGTGAATAGCAAAATCAGAGCTTCGTGTCAAACAGTATGTCTCCAAACCATTACAAAGAACAAAACTAAACTTTGAAAAAAAAAGCCTGTTAGGCTAAAACCACGATTGCAAACCGTTTTTAGCCCTGTCCACAAGTGTCCGTATTTTTCTCCGTTTTCAAAAATTTACCTGTCCACAAGTAACATATTCAAATCACACGATGGAAATAGGAGATGGAAATACGATAGCATCTCTTACGGAGCATGCGTAATTTTCGTAGTACAATCGACTCCTGATAACTCGAACCTTCGAGGGAAATCGAAAAAAGTTCGAGTTATCGGGAGTACGAAGCAAATAACGGGGTTGCCACGGTCAGGGAAAAGTGAGGGAAAAACGAAAAATTTTTAAGGTCAGGGAAGATCTTTGATATCGTTAAGGTCAGTGAAAAGTGAGGGAATTCTGTTTTCAAGATTTTGAAATACATTTTCTTTCGAAAAGATGAAAAGCATGCTGCAAAGCAAGCAAAGCGATCAATTTAACACTCTACGTCTGACACATGTAGTAGTTGTGGTCAGTAGTTTTCGTTGTGAATGCTTTCTTCCAAATTCCTTCTTCCTCTTTCGGCGAAAAGCGGCGAAAAGAGGTTGAAAATGAAGAGAAATACATAGATGGCCTGCAAAAAAAACTAAAGCGAATGTAAACATAGATTGTTTCTCATTAATAAAAGGTCAGTGAGTGATGAGGGAATTTTTAACTTTCTGATGAGTGGCAACCCTGAATAAGCGGAAAGGAAATGGGTTGGGATTGAATGCAACTAACTTGAACATACACACTTCAAAGCTTGATAAATACACAGTTGCTGGACACTGTATTTAAACTGGATTGACAAAAAAGTAAAGGCAAAGAATACATGGTTGTTAAAATAATTTCAATGTTTCGGACTGTAGTACACTTTTTTTCCATTTGTTAGGCGCTTAAGCTTGGTTCGTGTTATCGAAGGTAAATTTATATAAGAATGATCTGAAAGGAAACAAAAATTACTTTGGGTTAGCGGGAGATTCGAGTTATCGAGGGTAAAATAGGGCGAGGTTCGAGTAAGCGAGGGTTCAAGTTATCGGGAGTCGACTTTATATGATTTAAGACATCATCGTATTCGAAAAACTCCGTTTTCGTCCGTTCACACGTACACAAGAAGCTGGTGTTTTCAAAGAACTTCACTCTGGAGAGCGTTTTCGATGACCGTTTTCACCGGATACGTGTTGGTGGTAGGCCAAATCGGAGAAAAAAGTCTTCGTTTTCAAATAAAAACGCATACGTGTGGACGGGGCCTCAGTCTTCTTTAAGTTAGTCCATCCGCGCCTCCTTTGAATTTCAGTGCTCTGTTTAATATTTATACCTTCTTTTGTAGTTTGGAGCAGTTACTTCCGTTTCACTCAATTTGGTGACAGTTCCACAGTTCGAACTTTGATAAATTTCTTGACACAGCTCCTTTTAATGTAAATTTTTATTTTCTGAGGGATCCTTTATCACTTGAAGTCTGACTGGACAGTTTTTTTTTTCTTGCTTGTTTTAGTTTGCCATAAGTTTATACGTGAGTACAGTACTTGACTCTACATGCATTTGCTACTATTAAGTTTGGCCCCGGCTATTTTTACCACTGACAATTGCACAATTGAAATAAATTAATAACTTGTAAAAACAGAAAAAACGTTCCGGGTATTTACGTTTTTTTTTTTTTTTTTCGCCCCTCTTCACGTAGAAGTACAATAAGGATAGATCTAGATCAATCTATTGTGATCCCGGTTCGTGGAACGTGATTGAAGTCTGTGACTATTCTAGTGTGCTGCTATAGGAACAGCACAATACACACTTGAAAATTGACAGCAAACTTATCAAGTAACTTGTATTCGTGATTAACGTTTACAAAACCCAGAACCATCCAAACATTGTGTATTTCCCGTTGGTGTTATATTTTCTCCGGTCTTATGACAGGGAATTTTAATACATGTACATTAGTCTACCTTGTCCGCATTACGTTTCATTTTCAGTATAAGCGCTTGATAGATAACAGAATTGCAACTGATTCCGTTTTCACATCACTACGTTGCGTGATTTTCTGTTTGACGATAGCAAATGATCCGGAAAATCGACCAATACTTCACTGAAAAGTAAGCCTGTCTAGCTATACAGTTTAGGTTCCTCTGCCACTTTTAAAGTCAATCAATTCTTTTAACATAGTAGGTGTAAACCGAAACAGTAATCTATAGCTTGATTAAGTGGTAAAACCGTCTCGTCAAAAAACTCAAAGCTCCAACAGGACTTAGCCAGCAGATGTCGCCTTTTGTACCAAAAAAAATGAAAAGAAAGAAAGACTGCCTGAAGTTGGCTAGCCGAGAGTTTGTCGAGAGTCAGGCAGGAGGTGACAAAAACTTGGGAGAGAGGTTTTTACTAAAGCAAAGACTTTTGCGGTGTAGATTGCATAAGGAAGTCGTGTCCTTTGGGAATACTAGAAAGAGCGTCTTTTTCCTTAAGGAGCCGAAGCAGAGAAAACAAAAGTCAAAACATCACAATGAGATGATCTTTGTCTTAGCTCGTTTTGTCTCTGCTAATATCCTATACAGCGAAGAGCTTACGAATCGGTCTGGAAACAGTCTATTTTGAGTTGGGCTCCAGTAGCCTGGCTGCACTGCTCGCATACTATGGCTCTAGATCAGTGAACACGGCATTGGATTTGGGTGAACGCGATTTCATTAAAACAAATATAATTTTTGATATTTACAAGCCAGTTCTTTTTATAGTTGCTAATACACTCAGAACGTCTTAACGAATTGAATTGTTTATAGAAAGTAAATATTTTTAGTCTTCAGGACGGCGTCTTGCTTACCAAGCTTATCGCGAAATACTGTCCAGTGGATGGAGTCGACTCAAGTGATTTGCAGGTATTGAAAATATTAAGTGGACCCTCCATTAAGCGGCCACCCTTGGGGTAGGTATAAGTGGCCGCGTAATGGAAGCTGGCCGCTTAATAGTAGACTGCAAAACAGTCGGTTTTTTCTCAAAATCAGCAAAGAAATCGGTAAAGTCTGCCGTACGAGTATTACGCGCGCGAAGTGCGCGAGCCTCACGCGCCTCGTTCCACGCCTTTTGTTTGACTGCTCGCACGTACTTGAATACGCAAAAATACGGACTGTTTTGCAGTCTACTTAATAGTGGTTCGTCATGAATTACCATAATCTTTAGCAGAAACTAACATTACTTTATTTTGAAACAATCACGCGACGAGAGCATATTACTGGTCCACAATCGGTCTTCACCTTCTATCTCGGTATTTATTTTCCTTCATCATATTCTTAAGATAAAGCCCTGCCAAACTAAGTGTATCAAGCGCTTGATGGCCACTTGATAGAGGTGAAATCTATGGAAGAACTCTTTTAGGGACGACCAAAAGGAGGCCGTGGTCGCTTAATGGACGTTTAATTCCCCATTATTTCCTACAGTTATTTCGGGACTTTGGTTACTGGCCGCTTTGTTGTAAAGTATTTTGAAGGTTATTTTGAAGACAGATCTATCTTATCTATTAGTTTAGTTTTTGTTTCATTAAGTCTTGTTTTTGTCCACGTACTGTTTTCCTGTTTTGATCTTTTGTTTTTACTTGTACTTGAATTCATGCTAAGCTCGCGAATTTACTTGTTACCATATTAAGGAATGTTATTCACTTGACATGTTTTTAACATATGGTCGTGTTTGTGGTGTTAGAGCTGACTTTGGTTCTTTGGTACTTGTCAGTTGTGGCTGTGCGTAGGCTAATCTATTCCCTAAAAAATAGCAAACCTGTTGCAATGTTAGCGATAATTATGGAACGCCAACACTGTCTTATGTCAACCTCTTTCAGTATATGCGGTGCATTTTACGTTATATGCGGTGCATTTTGCATTATATGCGGTGCCCTTTATATTATATGCACTGCTTTTCTTATAATATGCGGTGTCTTAGTCGTTATATGTGGTACATTTGTCATTATTTGCAGCGCTTTTGTCATTATATGCGGTGCTTTCGTCATTATATGCCGTACTTTTGTAATCATATGCAGTGCCTTCGTCTTTATATGCGGTGCTTTCGTCGTTTTATGTGGTGCTTTTGTCATTATGTGAAGTAATTTTTACATTATATGCGGTGCTTTGTTTGTCATCATTATACGAGGTTCCTTTGTCGTTATATGCGGTGCGTTCTTCATTATGAGGTGAAGATTCCCCGGAGTCTGGGTAGGAGCTTTTGAAAAATCCACAATGCAATGGGCGCCGATAGTAAGGTCCGCCTCCCATAGCGCGCGAATTTTAATGGACAGAATGGATTCAATTTTACATCAGTTGAGCTTGGGAACCCTCTCAGAAAGCTTTTTAAATGAAAGGATAGACCTAGGAGTAGCATTGTCTATGTCAGATAGCGCTTTGGCCGACCTAGGAGTGAACACGATTGGCGACCGTATTCGACTCAGAGAACTGTGCACAAAATATGTCTCTAATCAAAGGCAAACAGATGAGGATGATGAAAACGCAACTGCCTCAGGCACCACTTTGAGTTGCAGAGATTCTGTTAGGCAGGAGAGGAGCCTTTTATTCCAACCAAGCAGCACTGCTGGGAGAATTGGCAGCTCTGGAAGGGGGAAAAAGAGGAAGAACTCATGTCCGCAAAGGACATGGACTGTACAGTTTGTGTGCCTTTCATCTCGCTTCGCGAAGAAAACCCCGACGACAACCGAGAAAAACATGCTACTTCAAGCAGGTTTAGGGTGTAAGAAAATTAAGCTCCTTGCAGATGACACAGAGGAAGATGTGTTGAATAAACTGACAAGTGATGCCAAAGATGAGTTTGGAAATACATTGGGCTTCCCTCAACTGCGTACATGCGGCGGATTTGAAATGTTGCAGTGCTTGGCCAACTGCAGAGACTTATCTGTTATTGGCACTTCGTGGTCTGTTCGACACGCGCACTCATTTCAAGCCTACTGAGACATTCCAGTACACGCACTTTAAATCGTGTCACCCACCCGGAGTCAAAAAGGCTTCGTAAAAGGTGAAGGCCTTAAGACTACTAAGAACTAACTCTTCAGTGGAGACTTTGGTAGAAAACATAAGATTATTCAAACTACGCCTTCGAGCGAGAGGCTACCCTCACAACCTTATAGACAAAACGCTCTCGGAAGTAAAATTCTCTGAAAGAAAGAAAGCTCTCAAGGATAATACAAGAGTGCAAAAACAAATATTGCCCTTTGTAACTCAATACAACCCATCTGTGCCTAACCTTAAACACATTTTAATGGAGAAATGGCATCTTATAGAATCACAACCTAAACTTAGGGAAATGTTTAAAGAACCTCCAATTATTTCTTACAAGAGAGGCATTTCATTAAAAGATATACTGGTTAGAGCCAAACTGTAGTCAATCTCTTCAACACTACGTGTTGATAAGTAATTACATTCATGCGACACGCTTGCGGGATCTGTGAATGGCCTGTCACCATTTATTTACCATATTGACGCCATCATGGTCAACTCTATGTATGCTGTCTCTGATTCTCATCCTCTGCACCTTAACGCCTTTTTGATAAAGAATTTGCTTGATAAAGTTTTGCCCACTAAGGAAATTCTACAGTAACTTTTTCAACTTCCGCGTCGAGGTCTTTGTCTGAAATGTCAGTGAACTCGAACTTGCTCAATCCGTATTGCCTCATCCTCCGGTAAACTGTACTCTCTGATACAGCAAGGATCGAAGGTATTTCCTTGATTGTAAATCCCTCTTGTAGTAAATCAGCTAGCACAGACTGTGGAATAAAGAAAATGGGGGCACCACACGTTCCCTCGAGTTTCTTCGGTGCTTCTCCCCCAAATTTGGTGCATTCTATTCGCAGAGACATCATATCACTCCGAGAATTTATGCCTAAAATTTCCATTTCGTGTACAGACAACTTGCAAACAATGTCCGGAGTAATGTGTTCAGTTTGAAATTTCTTAGTCAGACCTTCGAGTTTCAGTCTCTTTAAGACTGTGTCCATTTCGATTTCTCTAACCCGACACGAGCAAGAACGGAAACAAAATGGCGGACCTCATTCTCGGCGCCCATTGCATTGTGGATTTTTCAAAAGCTCCTACCCAGACCCCGGGGAATCTTCACCTCATAATGAAGAACGCACCGCATATAACGACAAAGGAACCTCGTATAATGATGACAAACAAAGCACCACATATAATATAAAAATTACTTCATATAATGACAAAAGCACCACATAAAACGACGAAAGCACTGCATATGATTACAAAAGTACGGCAGATAATGACAAAAGCACCGCATATAATGACAAAAGCGCTGAAAATAATGACAAATGTACCACATATAACGACTAAGACACCGCATATTATAAGAAAAGCAGTGCATATAATATAAAGGGCACCGCATATAATGCAAAATGCACCGCATATGACGTAAAATGTACCGCATATACTGAAAGAGGTTGACATAAGACAGTGTTGGCGTTCCATAGATAATATATGCAATAGAAACTCTTCCGGTCAGCTAGCCCAAACATGTCCACCTTTGGCTAAAAAACCGCTACTATACTTGAACTAGTAGGTAGAGTAAGGTAGAGAAAAGTAGAGAAAAGTAAAAAAAAGGTGTAGAATTGGTAGAAGTAAATTAGTGAAAAAGTGGAAGAGTTAGAAGATTAAGAATAATAAAGCAAGATGTAAATCAGATTCCTGGTACCTCATCAGTGATCGCGTAGCGAGCGAGTTGCTCGTAAACACCCCTACAGCTTCATGCAGGCTCAACTGTAACTTATGATTTACATACATGTACTTTGGCTGACCTCCTCTACTCTCCGTGTTATATCTCGATCTTAGGGTACCTGTGCTCATACAGAAGAAAAATGTGCAAAAACATTGTTTGATATTCAATTTGTTTATCTTTTAAGGCAATAGACAAGAACACCCTCCTCAAGGTTTTGAAGGCTGCTGAGGACCAATTTGGTATTCCAAGTGCAATTCTCAGGTACAATACCTTGTGAGACCACAGGATACCCAAGCGTTGTAGAAGCTATTCCTTCTAATGTAACAAAATCGAAATGATTTGCTGTCCGTTTGTGTCTTTCTTTGGCGCATTGGAAACTGGAATCGACCTTAGAGACCCGTAAAAATTACGCACAGTGGAAATACACCCTTAGGCAGCATTTGTGATCATTTAAAACGCCAGACTTTTGGGATAGTTTCTCTCTTTTTTTATTTTATTTTTGTTTATTTATTATTTATTTATTTTTTTGCTAGCCGTGAAAAGAGAGCAACTGTTCTATTAGCCGATGGTGCCGGTAGTGTCCAATTACTTATTAAGCATGACGTGTACTGTCCAATTAATGGGGCGTAGCGTGTACTTCTGTCCCATTACTTCTTGGGCCTATCGATTCATTTAAGATACTTCTTATTACTTTCAAGATACTTAAGCGGTTTAGCTCCGAGCTATCTTAAAAATTTAGTTTCAATCTTGCCCGCTTCACATTACCAATTTGGTCGAAACGATAATGTTATGGAACAGCCTACCTTTGTCAGTAGGCCAGCTGAGGACATTGACTCATCACTCTTTTAAGCGTTTGCTCAAGACTCATTTTTTTCCAAGGAATTTTGTTAAGATTTTAAATACAGTTTTATGACATATATGTATATCAATTACCATTTTGTTTTACTTTTTTATTTGCTTGTGTAATTGCTTTTGTATAAAACCCTCTGTAGATATCTGTTTATCCTCAAAGATTATTTGATAGTTTCATTAATAATCATCGAAACTTTTAATTGTAATGCGCTTTTGATTATTTTTATAGAAAGAGCGCACCATAAATAATAAATGTTGTTGTTGTTGTTCAGTGTTGTTACTGTTGCTGTTGGGGACATCTGATAAACATGTGATGGTATGTTGCTTTTCTAGTTCGTCTGGTATTTTGGACGATGATACATTTGACGAGTACGCAGTGGTGATTTATATGGCTGTGTTACGACGGAAGGTGAGTTCTTTTTTAATACAATTAATTAGTGTAGATACTTGTACTTTGGCGCACAATCCAATTCCTTTGGAATAGGGTCGGTTCATTTATACACACACACCTCCGGCATTGACGAAGAACTTTGAAATTTTCCTAACCATCAGAAAAATGCTTTTTTCCACAAAAGCCCTCAGAAATATTCATCGATGAACATACAGCCCTAAGAAAATTTTCCCTACGACTCTAATAGCTTTAATTTTTTTTCTTTTCTACTTTTTACCCGCAGAAAATCTGACTTTAAGTCTAAGGCCTTCAGAAGTTGTTTGTTTGCTTTTTTGTTACTTCTCAGAAAATCTGGTCTTCAGTCCTACAACCTTTAGAAATTGCATGTTTTGTATCACTATGCATCTTCATCTTACATCTTATCTGGTAAACCACTCACAAGAGCATTTCCTCAACATTTACCTAACATTTGTTTGGAGTCGATGTCGTGTCGAGTTGTGACTGTTTAGCAATCCCTCTCAACCATTTCGAGAAATGATGCGATACTTGGGCGTTGTGAGGAGTTTAAACTCATTCAAGGGACCGAGTATTCAAGGCAAACTTTTTTTATGATCGATGTTTTCCTTCTAAAATTTTTATCATAATTATGAAACTACAGAAACTGGAATTTGTGTTTGTTTTCGTTTCAAGTCTGTTTGCAGGTTATTATTTGTTCTGAAATGCGTGACAGCGCCACCCTCGAGAAATGGTAGTCCCCTAAGTTTTCCTACAACATTGTCTTACTTTTTTCTGTTCTTGAAATGACACGCTGTATCTTTTTTGGTTGAATTCGCACACGAGCAGTGGTCTTGTAGTTATCTGTCTCTAGGTTGGACACCGCTTGAACTGTCACGAAGTGTCCCTGTCACATTAAGTACTAAGCCGGAGTGATCAACGTTAATTTTCTCCCCAAAATATTTACAGTATTTATAAACAAAGGAAAAGATTGAAAGAGAATCAATAAAATCATCACCAAAGTTCAGACAAATTCTTTTTATCTTTTACATGTAACAAAGTATCACACCTATTTTTCATAAGCAAATGTATGGGAGTTCCTTCTAGATATTTGAGGCTTAATAGATTCAAGAGCGGTCCGCCTAGTAAAGAGTCAAAAACAGCGACTAAAGAATGGAAGGGAGAATTCTCTGTGTTAGAAGGTAGTGCCTCCATTACCAGTGGCGGATCAGACCTTCAGATAAGGGGAAGGGGGGGCGGACCCCCCAGGGCCCTCCCCTGAATCCGCCACTGATTACGCAACAAACACCCATTTTGGAATTTTTACAGGAGATTCGTGAACTGTAGACACGTGTATAGTGTACGTAGTCATTACCAGATAATGTCGTATATCAATTATCATTAATTATGCTTACTCCTGAAAACCGAACGCATATTGTAATTTGTATAATGTAATCTCCTATTTGATAGCGTAAATCACATTAGAGAGACAATGTTTTGCGTATATACCTGATTGAAAAAACGTCGCTTTCAAAAAAGTAAAAAACATGAATGACAATTAAGGCTTGAAGGATTTATGGGTATTCTTTTATTAGCCGAAATTTCAAAAAGAAAAGCTTACATTATCACGAGCTTCTCATGCGGTTGAAAATCAGTTTATTTTAGGCATGCCGTTTTTTCTTCAAATATCCCCAGAAAATCCTTAGGTCTCATCTTCTTACTTTAAAGTGTACGTCGGCCATGTTGCTATGCTCAGTAACTTGAGAGATCTCGACTGGAGAAACATGTGTCCAAAGGTGAAGTTGTCGGCTTATCGCCAAGAAAGCTGGAAACAGTTCGAACCTTAAATTGTTCAAGTTCGTGAACATTCATTGTTTATACTTTTCATGCGATGACATTTTTTCACTTAGTGGTATATATATAGCAACGTCTGACCGAATCTTAACAACCGTATTTGTTGTGGTAAAGAAGAGAAAGAAAAAAGGGCAGATTGTGGAAGTCATTATTCGTAATCTATGGGGATAAAATACAGCGATCGAAAGTGGATATTCCTGAGCACAGTGGTTCTTCGAGCCGGATACTATATATGCGGGTCGGGCTAGCAAAGGCCGATCAAGGTTGTTTGAAGTTCCTGGTGGAGAAGGTCTTTCCCTATGCCAGGAAAAAAGGAGATCAAAACAAAGCGAAAAATCCGAGCAGGTCATAGAAATTCTGGTACAGAGTGCACTGAATTTTTGACGAGTTAGATGGAACATCTGACCAGCAAGGGATAATCGCGGGGAGGCGAAACCGCGAGTGCCGTGCATACCAAGGGGGCCTATGGGAACTCTCAGGATTTCAAGGAATGTAATCGAGTGTTGTTTTTTTTTATGGTTTTCTATACGTTTTAAATGCAAGGGTTACCGAGCTGGAGTGTATAAATATGTTTTTTCATAGCACATGTGGCTGAGAACGGCAGTGATGCGTCGCGGTAAAGGCCAAGTTTACCAGTTAAGTCGTCTGACTACTCGTGAATTCTACGTTTTGCCCGACCAGAAAGATGCCACACCTAGAACGATTAGTCTTAGCAGTTTGCACCGATGTATATGTAAGCGCGGTGAGAGAGTTGCGTTACAAACAGCATGTATAGTAATCCCCTGAAAGGTCGATCCTTACAGGGTCAGGCTGTTTTTTTCGATGCTGAAATTCTTCGCCCGTTCATCACTTCTCCCAATACCGCTCGTTGAACGCAGCTTTCTGTTAGGCAGGATTGGCGGCGAATCAGCACCTTTGGACAGCGCTCTATGGAGACGTCTTTACCAGTTGCTGCCCAGGTGAGCCCCGTTGAGACCAAAAGATTGAAGAAAATCCAAAGAGGGGCGCATGTAGTTTCCGGAATATATAGCATCCATAGCGGCCATATAGAATTAGCTATACCTTTTTTAGGCTAAGTGTCGTCCCTACGCTGCAGGTCTGTGGCTCTCCGTTGCGCAAAAGGGATGTGAGGAGTTGGAAATAGGTGTTTTAGTGGGTGCAGACCATCTGTTAAATTTTCAGTACCGCGGAATGTATGATCAAGGGAAAAACCTGATGAGCCAGACACAGTGGAGGGCGAATGAGTGTGGATTCTCTCGAACCTTGAAAAACCATACATGCAACGCCGTTCAATTCAATCAACATATGTAAAAGTCTCTTTCAGTCTGAATATACTTGACTTGAAGGTTCATAGCGAAGTCCTCAAATTGTGGACTTAAAACGGTGATTTTAAACCGCTTTTTGGCAAAGTTCAGGTGTAGGTCATTGGAAGAATTTCATTTGACGGGATTTCCCTCACCGAGCCGTCATTTCGAAGAGAGGCTACAACAGCCAAGGTAAGACTTTTACGATAATGCCTTCTCGAAGGAGAAAAAGGTCAGGTACGTATCTGAATGATTGCCTTAACATGGGATCGTCGATTAATCAGTTACAGTCAACTACCATTAATGAATGCACCCTAACGACGTCAACAGCGAGGAATGGGTGTTCATGTCATTCAACCGTCCGTAATTTATTTGTGCCTGGGAGCTACAATAGCGAGCTACAAGCTCGCTGCCCGTACTGTCGGGAATTCCGTAGTAGTCAGGTGCTAGGTGCTTGTCCTTAATTCAAGAGTTGACGACATTTTACGGAATGCTACATACCCCGATTTCGTGAAAATAGGATGGCGCATGTGTGCATGTGTGAGACAGTCAAAGGATGCTTTTCTCAATGTCAATGTGGACAAGAGTGAAGAAGTGCACTTTGGTGTTTCGAGGACTCCTTAGACTTGTCAAGGACCGTTATTTATCTTTTTTGACGTGTTGTTTTGGACATAAATTTCTCTTTTCATTTATGCAACATTGAGACCTCACATTACGAGGTCCACTGAAGTTGACCCTGAATTCGTAAGGAAATTGATATAGTCGTTTGATTTTGCTTAATGATTTCGTGAGTGAAGGTGCATGTAGCCTCAAATGAAAAACAACAACAACAACAATCTTTATTGTGCTCTTGATACAAAAGTGTAGAGTCGTTAAAAGGAAATAATTGTGAAAGAAATAGAGCACAGCTTCGCAGAAATAGCAAAAGCTAATCGCGTTGAGTTGCTGAGCCATGCGGAAAACTTGAGTAACTAGATATCAAAGTTGTTATAAATAAACAAATGCACACAAAAAGAAGTTAAGGTTCCTTATGGAACAACCTGCACTTGAACGTCGAGAGGATTCTGGGAATGGGGAACGATGATAGTTTGAATCGGTCCCAACCGATTCAGATGACAGAGAAGAGGATGACAGCTACTCAAAAACCTCCTGGCAAATGTCATCGGAGATTTAAGACCAAAAGGTATCGGGCGTATCGAGGGGCGTATTGTGGGATTTTGACCAAGAGACAAGAATTCTTGATTTAGCCGTAATTGCAAATCTTGACGAGGATCTACCGACAATTGTTAGCAGGATTTTTCGACGCCCTGGAAACTATATCACCGTTAACGATAGGTATTGTTTGAAGCCTCGTGTCGACACTAGACAAACGCAGTTACCAGACTTAGGGCCTGTTTGCATGGAGGTCGGGGACCCCAGATAGGTGAGGTAACATGTAAACGTGAAAACGTGATCAGATTAAAATGAGAAAAATGTGATCAGATTAAAATGAGAGATTACAGCTATTTTGAGAAAGGTTGTCGGAAAAATTGTGCACGCGACAACCCCGAAAGGTAATATGAAATATAATCATTGGATACACTGTTCCTGACACTGCAGCTGTCGAACTCACGTTTGTTGCTTTCCTTTAGTAGCTCACAAACATACGTTCATGGCCTCTCATGTCATTCTTTCAAATTTCTTTGAAGAATAGTGTACTCAAAACCACCCACAATACCTTTCGGGATAGTCGCGTGCATTTTTTCTGACAACCTTTCTCGAAATAGCTGTATATGAACAGGCGGGTTACCCCACCTAAGCGTGTTACCTCACCAACCCGGGGTCCCCCACCTCCATGTAAACAGGCCCTTACGAAACCCGGCGGTAAGAAAGCAATTAATGAAGAAAAGAGCTGACTGTTACTCCGGGGGGGTACTCCCTTATATAAGCCATATAGGTATGTCCCGCCCCATCGGGTAGGGTTTCTGAGCCGTTTTGGTCTGAAAACGGGTAAACACTTTGCCCATTTTGGTCTGGAATCGGGTATGGTTTTCGAGAGAACTACGAAGTGTATAAACGTATTTATCATTTCAATTCCAAATGAGAAGGAAAGAAAGAGAAATATGCGACTTCGAAATGGATTTGAATAATTTTTGTGTTTGTGCTCTAAGCTAAGTAATTATAATATAACTTCTGTCTAAAGGCCAGGTCTAAAAACGGGTATGGATTTTAGTGCTCTAGTCTGAAAACGGGTGTGGAAAATTACATTTTTTTAGTCTGAAATCGGGTCAGGATTTGGAGAACCGGGCTGCACACCCCCACCAAGAATTCCCAGGAGTACCCCCCCCCCCCCCCGGGCTGTTACTCTAAGGGAAGGCAAAAATACGTCGTCTCTGGAGAGTTATTTTCAAACCTACAAAGAATAGAGATAAACTTAGAAATACTGTCAAGCTGAACAGTTTTTGTAAAATTCCAACTGCACGCCACGGCAATTATCCCTTTTAACCTTTTAATTTGCGCAGCCATGCCATGGTTTCTACCGTTTGCTTTGCAATTTAAAACTTCCTTTTATATTAGAAGCCGTTATTCAGTTTGCGAAGGTCATGTGAGATGCAAGAAGCGCTTGTAGAGTTCAATAATAGACAAGAATGTCCTGTAAGAGTTCTCCGTGGTGTTTTTGGAAGAAAACTTGACAATTCCGACAGCTTCTTTTAATCAGTGCCCTTCTAAGATTGAAAAATAAGTCTGTAAACACGTATGGAGTAATAAATATTATAGAGTTTTTGCAGGCAATAGATAGATAAGGTCGGATATCAATAAACCGTCCATATGCTTATTCAACTGATAACTGAACGCTGTTTTTATATTCTAACATCATATATAATTATTGGATAGCTAAAATCATAAAATAGAGACATTGTATAGCCAAAGAGTTATGTTACCGAAACATTAAAACTATATTTGTTGTACTCAAGTATGCAGATTGTGGAATGTCATACGTTTTTTTAGTGTACTCCGTAGTAGAGTGTGAAACGTGTATCTGACCAATATTCTTTGGGGATAACGTACATGCAGTCCGCGCGAAATCGACTTTTTGTAGGGTTAACCCGGCGTCAGCCCGTTTGACTGGCATCTTATAAAAACTTCAGGGGCAACCAACGACGGTTTCCTCCTACATTCATTAAAACACTTCTTAGGCTATCAAGAGTATTTTTAGATCTCTAGAAATGCAATCTAAGCGGCGCAGAAGCACTTGAAATTTCGAAAAGACTCATGATTCCTCTCTCCATCATATTTTTGAATCCGAAAATTTTGGGGTTTCTTTTTTTTTCTACGAAAAATAGCCTAACCTGGGGAGTGAAATGTGAAAAATTGGACTTAAGAAAATCGTAGGGAATTTATTTGGTGAGCTTCGATAATTGTACATGAATAGAACGGTCATCTAGAAATTTTTAGCATTCCCGAAGTAATAAAAAATTCTAGACAGTATCTGCTTCTCCGCGGAAGAGCTATTTTACAGAAAACAGTCGTTGGGTACCCCTGAAACTTGTCCTTATTCATTTCAAGTGTGACCGTGGTATCGCCCTATGCAGACAGTCTTGGATTCTGGATTCAACGCTGTGAATAACGGATTCCTTGAGCTGAATTTCGGATTCCACCGTCAGCAAAAATTTCCTGAATTCCGGAATCTGGATTACCTTGACCTTACATGGGGCGAGTAGTACCTCTCTGTAAGGTGGAAAAGTTTCGAAGCCCGCTTATTTTCTTTTCTTAACGACTGCAGATTTGTGCTATGAAAGGCGAGGAACCAATGAAGGGTGGAGCAAAACAGGAGCAGTCACCTTCCAAACCGAGAAATCACACAAATGGGGACGCGGTACAAAACTATTCTCCTAGTAAATTTCCTCATAATACAACATCACCCGACAACTCCCCCTGTAAGTATATTTTATGGTTATTATTAGTTTTTTTTTCTTGTACCTGTTGCTACAAATAGCCTGCAATGTTTTATATAGAGAGTGGAACTACAATGGAAGCTCTGTAAACGGACACTCTCGTTAGCTGACAGCTCTACTTACAACTGTCTTACAAAATCTGTATTTTTATATTTCCGTTAGAGAAAGTCAATATTTCCGTAAGCTGAGTTTCCCGTAGGTGGCCGCGGACACTTTCAGGCTTTACGAAAGATGTTAACTTCGTTTTTAAGTTCTCATAAGCGGACACCCGAAATGACATCTCATTCGCCTTGCCGTCGCCTAACATTCACACACTCTTTTAACTTCCTGTATTTTTTGCTGGGCAAGCTACCGTAAGCGGCCATCCAACCCTTACCCCTCTAGTGCCGCATACGAGAACCATTAGAGACCTTAAGATCCGACGACGGCGACGAAAACGGGAACGCCGCAAAAACAATAGGTTTAATTAGCAAAACAACAATTTTGCGTGTTGCATCACGCTTTTTTGTACATTTCTTTGCCTTCACTGCACGACTACGACGTGAAAATGCCTAATTCCACGATGTACAGAGGAAGTACACAAGCGACGAAGAAATTTCCTCTTTCTTTCTGAACTTGGATGTGGTTCTTAGGAATTCAACTTTTGGAGGGTTCGCTTAAATTTGACAAAGTTAGTGACTTGGAGTAATTGCGATGAAGATTGAAAGAACGCGAATTCACTTTTTCAGCGATGTTTTCTCTGCCGTCGCCGTCCTCGGATCTTAAAGAATCTCACCCACCCAGTTTGCATTGCGCGCTCACGCTTAACTCACGCTCTTCATTCGCCATTTTCAGGGCCCCCGAAAATCCAAGTTTTATCACCTTGATATTCCCTCCTTTCTTTCGACAATTTATAGGCGTTATTAAGGTCCTGTTTCCTCTGGAATTCTTTCTGTAGTTTCTGAACTATCTTTGTGATTCGCATTCGTGGAAGAAAATTCTTTCAAAAGGCACTGTCTAGTTGGTTTTCTGCCGCGGTTCGTAGAAACGTCGGCCAATATGGCGGACAGCCGTCCTGCTAGGGGCCGTCCAAGAAGGCCAGAAGGCATCAAACGCCTAAAACTCAGGGAATCCGCATACAATATCTGGATTGAACGGAAGGAGGCCCTTGGGCTAAACGGAATCTCGAATAATGATTTTGCGGAGATACTTCTTCACCAGCAACTTAAACGAGAGCGTGATCGATCTCCTCACGCTCATCGAGATGACACTTCACCTCAAGTGCATCAAGGTAAAATATTGGCACGGACAGCCTTGTACTTTTCTTGCGGCTGCAAGTATTTTTACAAGTGCAAACCTACAGCGAGTAAAGCTAAAGTTAGTCACAGCAGTAACAACAGCTAACTGAAACGACACGAATACAAAATTTTTAGTTTGAGCGGATTCTTACCACGCAATTGCTGCTGGCGTCGCTGGTTCTTGGAGCAGCGACTGCGGCGGTCACGGTGGTTTCACGGCGATGAGCCCTGTTTACGGTTCTAATCGGCGATGAAAAATCACGCTCACTGTCTCCTTCAATATTTCCATAACAAATGTGACCTTTCACGCTTGTCTGGGCCTGTCTTATCTTTGACCAAATATGGGAGCGTTATAAGCATATCCCGGATAACAACAACAACAAAGGTGCGCAATGCAAACTGGGTGGGTGAGATTCTTTAAGGTCCCTATTCTCTCGTAAGCGACCAGTTCCAGTTACGAGCACCCTTTTCTCGTCGCGAGAGTCTTTGCTTACGAGAGCTTCCCTTGTAGTATTTTATTGGGTCGGTTCTCCTGACTTTTATGACTTTTGATACAAAGTTTGTGGAATATTGTATTTGGAGTTGGTAGGGCGACTCATCAGCAGCTACTCAATGATCTAAAAACATGTAAGCAAATATCAACGAATCATAACTTGAATGCTTAGTTATAACATTGGGTGAAATTGAAAAATTTCATGGGAGTTAGATTTATTGATGGGAGGAGAAAAGAATCAAGGGAAGCAAGATAATAGGGACTTTAAGATCCAACGACGCAACAGCAACGAAAACGTCGATTAAAAAGTAAATTTGCGTCCTTTCAGTTTTTATCGGGATTATTCTTACTTACTTACTTCGTCAACTAAAACCGACTAAAACCGAATTTATGCGTATCGGATCTAAGCAGAGGCTAAGTACTCTCACAGAGTTCCCGACATTTGCAATTAATGATTTTCAAGTTAGCCAGGTCACTACTGCAAAATCACTTGGAGTGACCATCGATGACAGACTTGATTAGAATAGCCATATCGAGAAAGTAACAAAGAAAGTCGCTTCTGGTATTGGGACCATAAAACGAATAAGGCACCTTGTCCCTCAGGCGACCTTACAACTAATATATCAAGCTTTAATACAGCCACACTTTGATTATTGCAACATTGTTTGGAGAAAGTGTGGGATAACTTTACGGAATAAGGTTCAAAAGCTACAAAACAGACTAGCCCGTGTTTTGACCTACTCAAGCTATGACGTAGATGCTGGTCACCTTTTCAAACTTCTAGGGTGGAAAAACCTAGCTTGCCAGCAACAAATCACAAAAGCTACGATGGTTTACAGGTCTCTGCACGGGTTGGCTCCAAACTATCTTAGTTCTAAATTTGAAAGGCGAGAAGTCGCATATAACCTAAGGGACTCTGAAAATAAACTCAATGTTCCATTACCGCGCACAAACTATTACAAAAACAGTTTCAGCTATAGTGGCGCCATTCTCTGGAACAGTCTTCCTAGTAACTTAAGGGAAGCAGATTCCCTTGGGCAATTTAAACGATTACTCAAAGAACTGTAAGGCACGGCATTCGTGGAAAGCAGCTTTTTATTTTTATTATATTAGTATTAGGCATTTTTAAAGCTGACGAATTTTATACCGTGGATAAATGAAGATTATCTATCTATCAAGTGTACGCAAGCCCTCCTGAATTTGAATTCCACGGGACCATACTCAAGTTCAGAAAGCCAAATAAAATTTAGTCGTTGCTTGTTTACGTTCTCCATAAAACACCAAATTAGGCATTTTCACGGCAAAGAAGCGTGTAAAACAGCGTGATGCACGTGCAAGATTGTTGTTTTGCCTATTAACCTACCGTAAAATTCCGAAAATAAGCCCCTCCATGTATAAACCGCTCCAAATATAAGCCCCCCCCCCCCCCCCAAACTCGTAACGCAAAAAACCCTCCCTTAAATCGCCCGTCCAAAGATATGCCCCCCGGGGGCTTGTACTTGGAAAATTACCCTAAAGAGTACAAAGTAAAACAAAGCAAAAACGGTAAATTTACTTCCAGCTATAAGGCTTGCCCAATCGATTTTGAAACGTACGTTTCCCTCCGTAGATAAGCCCCTCCAAAAATAAGCCCGTCAGAAAGGGCCTTTGAAAAATATAAGCCCTGGGGCTTATTTTCGGAAGTTTACGATATTGCTTTTAGACGTTCTCGTTGCCGTTGCGCCGTTGAATCTTAAATGCCCTAATTATTGGATCAGTGAATTTCAGTGGCGAGACTTTGGGAATAATGTGGTCCTCTGCAGAGACACCGAACAGTCGGGAAATTTTATTCCTCAGAATTTCGTGAATGTTCTTAAGAAACCGGCATTTCAGTCATGCAAAAAAATATATACTGTATACATATACCCCCTGTTTTCTTTATTTACCCTCGATTTCCAGGTTAAAAAAATCAGATTTCGTAAGCAACGTAGGGTGATCGGAAATGTAGCCGTGTAAATACCAGTGACTTGTGGCATACACTTAACAGAAGCTGTGCTAAGGAATAGTTACGATTGTGTGTGATTTTGTCTTTACTTTTTTGTTTTTGAACAGTGTCTCCCCTGGCTCTGAGGAATCTCGTTGATCAACACACGAAGTCTCATGCAGCAATTCAAGTAAGTTACATCACATATAAGTAATGTGCTTTTTCTAAAAGACATATTTATTCGATTTGTTTGAGGTCGACACATTGGGACGGTTATTTAAACGAAGTCTAACTTAGATCGTGATTGAGGAAATCTTTGAACCTCCACATCTCTTCCTTAGTGGGTTATTTTAAGACGACAAATGCTTTTCCAGTCCACTGTACATGCTTTAATGAAGCTGTTCACGATAAATGGTCTTGACATAAAAGCGTTCGCCAAACTGTCAAACACTGGCTAAACTCCGTTTGAATAACTGGCCTATTGTTTTAACAGTCTCGCGTTATTTTTTCAAATCAAATCAAGTCAGTTTTTATTTATCTCACACGGAATATTTTAAAAAATAAAAAAAAAATGTGAAACCGGGTCGTCTGAAGAAAAAAAACACTAAAAACAAATCTCGTATTTTATGCGTTTGAGAAAATCTGTTGAAAACGTGAAGAACGTGCATGTCAACTGATGTGCCAAGATAACATCAACAACTCTTTAGGCTGTTTGTATTGAGAGGGAAAAGTGAAAAAAAAGCCTAAATCCCCCTTAATAGCAACCAACATTATAACATATCATGGCTGAATCCGCGAACGGGCAAGATGAAGCGAATCCTACGTTCTGAATAGCTACCCGAGCGGGCAAGATGGGTCCATGTTGCCCGCTCGGGATTTGCCGCGTTGGTCCCGCAAGAAAAAGGTCTCTTTTTGGCCATATAATAAATTCTTTATTGACCAAGTTTGTAATAATAATAATAATAATAATGTCTTTATTACAGTATTTCCACTGAAAGGTGGCTCTCAATCTGTAAAAAAATTTACGTCAATATTAAAAATTTTTAACATTAATATTAATAAAGAGCTATAGCTATGTACAATATTAGGGATACTACTGACAAGAAAAAAAAAATAAAGTAATCTAGAATAAATACAAATCAAGAAATCAAACGTGCATTTGCCCTATTTATATGATACTTCCTCACTTTAGTTTTAAAATCACTTAAAACAACCGTGTTCCCTGCAGCAGAGGGTAATGAATTAATTGTTCGGTCAAGGTGCGCCCAGACATTCGCATCGTACCTTTTTGCGTTTTTATTGACCTCGACTTCGTCTCGGTTTATAAAAATGCAAAAAAAAAGAGCTATCCGGCCATCACTTGACCTCGCGCTTGGTAATGATCAAGAACGCATATGTACAAGAAACTACTGCTGTTACTGTAGCGATTAAACAGTAAGATCCCATCCCCAACATCAAAAAATGCAAGAACCAACTTTTTATACTACAGGAAAGTATAGCTCATGGCGCTTCCAATGAGTTGTCTTTTTTTTTTTCCTTTTTTTTTTGTCACGCTCGAGAAATTTATGTACTGGCACTAGAGCTATTGCCCGTTTTTGCATAATAATCAACACCTGTTGAAAGTAGTGCTTGCTAGCTTTGATTTGAGTGGTCACACTTATGGAATTTATCCACAGACTTAAAAGTCAGAGGCCCTTGTGAAAGTGAAACAACCAGTGCCAGAGCAAAATACTGCTTGCTTTAAAAATTTTGTCACTGCATCATCACGTTTTTTTTTATGAGTAAGAAAAACACGCACGGTTTGCGATGTAGTTAGCATAATCATTGACGTCTCAGTAAGTCACATTTCGGGCCTCGTTCTTAAACATGGAACATAAATGCGCTTTTCTCGGAGCGATAAACAGCGCTGCAGGAAAGGTTTGTTGCATGTTTTATTTAACTGTGCAGGAGAGAGGGTTTTGAAAGACTAAGAGCTACCTTCCTTGAAGCGTGAGAGCAGTAAGAGGGTGGTGATTGTTTAGAAGGGCGAGGAAGTAAGTAAACAAAATGTCATCTTGTCCAAACGAACGACTCAATCAGGCGGAAATGGAGTTAGATATAAGTTTATGCGATCGTGTGACTAGTTATAAGCAAGCATGTTGCAACAGTCAACTTCCTATACAAACTGTTAAAGCTATTGCTACGCTGTTTTTGAGGTAGGGAAAATGTTATCTTTTTTGAACGAGAAAACCCCTCCGGCAAGTCTGTTCTGGACGTTTTACGCAAATTAACAGGCTTTGTTTTTCGATCATTCTTGTGGTTTTCTAACCAATCTGTTCACGTGTGAAATGTTCTTATCTCCTCTGTTGATGAATCTCCGATTTGCAAATGCGATACCTTAGAACTCATTTGGAAAATTGAACCTGAACATTTCGAAGCGAGTAAGTAACTGACATCATCGGAAAGTGTCTTTGGTGTGAATCGTAATTTTTTCCCACAGTTAGCTTTATGTTTTAAGCCACTTAATTCTAAAGAAATCGTCTTTTCTTTGTTTCGCCTCCGAAACGCTTCACTGCAAACCGATACAATTTCAATAAAATTAAGAGCGAGCATTCTTCGAGCTGTCAAGGCTTTTTTGTTGTTGGAAACAAAAGGCTTGCTACTTTTAGAAAGCGACCTGAATTACGGTGAAATATAGATCCTGAGTTTTGTTCTAGTTATTGACCAGTTTCCTCAAATTAGGTAAGCATTTACTAGTTTACTTTCGCCTACTCTATGAGAAAAAAAAAACATCACCATCTCTTACTTTTGCAAATGCAAACTTTGTCTTAATTTGATCCACCTTTTAAACCTGTGGGCGAAATCCATTAGTATTCCCTTACATGCACTGTTTCTGTTAAAGCCATGTATATAGCAGTGAGATATTTTGTAACAGTACACCGTGTATTGTACCCTTCACCCATATATGTATATATGTGCTTCTTTAGTCCCCTGTTGGACTTAACAACGAAAGTAGCGGTTAAAGTGTCCCATGCCAACTTAAATGAAGTGAACAAGGTCGTTCTAATTTTTATGCAGGTAGACAAAATGTTAAAGTTTGGCCATAGGGGCGTCAGTTTTGAGCAGTGCTACTTTCTCGTCTGCCTTTGCGTTCTATACTTTGGGGACTCGTCCTTAAGTATAGCTTTTGTATTTAAAGCTGTTAAAATACAGTAACGCCATATCTCATGAAATAAGCGATTCATTTGAAAAGTTGCTATTTTTATAACTACCTTAGAGCCAGAAAGGCCAGGTTTGGATGTTAGGGATCTTTACGTTATCCTTTTCACACAAAAAAAACTACCTGGTTAACATGTCATGAATTGAAAAAGTGTTGGTTTTTCCGAATTTTCGCGAAGGACGTGAAGTGTTTCAAGGCAAGCGGAACGTAATTTACCAGATATTTCGCGTGTGAATGATCAAATTGTCAAAAGCTTCCAAAATATTTGCTCTTCCACTATCTGTATATTAATCACGCAATAAAATCCAGTTGAGTCTGGAACAACTATTAAATACTTTGTGCTCTTTGAACTGCGCTTTTTTTCCTTTGTGGGAGCCAGTATTGGGATAAAGAAAACGTTGATAGCGTATAGTTCTAACTAATTCGAAAGCATACGCTCCATGACGCAAAGATATCAAAACACCATTATAAATTGGTCTGTTTTATTCTACGTGTGGGGGACTTAGCTACCAATATAACTTGATTTGCGTGTTGACTATTTAATCTGATCCCTAAGGATTGTGTCTTTTGATTTCCATTTCGTTAAATGTTCTCATTTCATCTTGAAGGCCTTACAAGAACGAATACAGGCAGGGACAAACCAGGCTACAACACCACGGCTTCAAAAGGTAACTTAGAAACATTTTTTACTCCTTATCGTGGTCTAATAATGTGGATCCCAAAAAGATCGAAATATCTCACTGTAAAATGCATGAAAGAAACACCATTATCCAAAAGTTCTCCTTTAGCGATTTTACGTATTATAAATGGTAACACGGTGAGATTTCATCTACATATCTGAAACTTAAAGTGAAGGATCGTCCCGCCCTAACTTGATCTAGGAGCCGGAAGGGCTAAAACGTTCATCGTAAAATTAGCATGAAACTTACTGCTAAAAGAGTCTTAATGAAAAATTCTTGAACAAAATTATATCTGTCCCTTTTAGCCAAGAGTGGTTTAATTCTATCATTTAGCGCATCTAGTATAGCATTTAAAATCTATATGCAAAATTAAAACGGCCTTTTCATCTGTCCTTGTTTGACTCTATACACAAGGTTTACGTACATTTTATCTGCTGATAGGTAACAATGATTAATTTTGATCCTAACACTTACATATGCGGTTCAATACCAAAATTCATCTTTAAGTAAGGTACTGTATAAAGCCTCTTGACATTACGGCTCAATTAGATTTTACTGAGTCAGAATATCCATTGGTTTCCGTTTGAGCCGAGGAAGGACTATTTAAAACTGGCTAATTAAGGAAATGGCTTACCACGCGAATGTACATCAAATATCTTAAAGTTTCATCCGAAAAACTTAAGAAAAGAAAAATAAATGCTGAGCATAGTCTTAATAGTGCGCTTAATTCATAAATCGCGCTTTCTCGCCAACAGCCTTCTCGCTGTAGACGAGGCCTAAATAGTTATAAACGAAAAAACGTATTTCACCGGTCCAACTATTTCAATTCAGTACAGTTACTTTGTGCAAACCAGTCATTGGGTTAACTGCTCACGAATTTGAGGGCACGAATTGAGCGGCAACCGAAAACCAATATCTTTACAACAGAGACCTTCATTTTTTATATTGCGCTAGATGGCCCCACCCCTCTCCTCTCATTGCCCTTATCGCTGCTGATAACCAACAGCAAGCATTATCGAAAATAATATAAAAAAGATCATTCACGACATGCTTAAATTTATCATCACTACTCTAAGAAACTTCAATCAAATTAAACTGAACTTCATTATAACTTGCTGAAATATCGCTATAGTCTATTATAGTGATCTGTCAAGGCGTTAAAATTCTCGACCCATCAATCAACCACTGCACTGTTTTTCTCCCTGTAACTCGCGTTTTTGTCGAAGATCTAAATCATTAGAACAGGCTAGGATATCACAAATCCAGCTTCGTCGTTACTTATGTCTTAAACGATGGCAGTTTTCTTAGTGCGTAATTACAGGTGTGGTTCTTTTCAATCTTTATGATAAAGCTTAAATTAAATTGATCTTCCTTTCCCGTGGCGAATAGTTTAGTACGCAAAATGCTGACGAGAAGCGTCAATTCAAATTATTGCAATGAAATAGATTATACATGTATCAAATAAAGTGTGATGCAAATATTGGCTCTTTGGTTGAAGTGAATATCTTTTGTTAAAGGATCAAATGGACTTAATGTAATTACGTACCCATTTGTTGCTTACACACGGAATCACGCTATCCTCTACGGTCGGTAGAAATGTAAGTCAGCATTTTTTGTCTCCTTGATAGCCATGTAAAGCCTTTTTGTAGTCTTTCCTCTTTCGGGCCGCACTTTTGTGTCCTTTTATGCTTTTTCAAGTGTCCATCTCGTGTCGTTCAAAAGTAATGCTATGTAGCTTTATAAAAAAAGTTTTATTCCAGCCGACTATTTAGTGGTTGGATTTAAGAGCTGTCTACATGTTGAAATGATAAGACTTACGTGCAAATATTTACTCTACATGTTGTTTTATCATTCCTTACTGAATGAGATTGTTTTGCTTTAATCTTCAGAAACTTCCGCAGAAGCTGTTAATTAAAGATATGGCGCCTGCCCCCACCGAGGGTATGACTACCTCATCTATGATACAGCAGGGTGTCCCCACAAAGACAGCGGAAAGTTTCCCAGTTAGTGTGGTCCCACCGGATCATAACGACAATTACGTCACAGTTAATGGCGAGGACCTTTTCACTCTCCCGCCAGTCGATGAAGGAATTTACACGAGTGTTGATCAGCAGTTTCTTGAGCTGATGTTGGACGCGGTGCAGAAGGGATTCATGCCTCCTGAACTAGCAAAAGCCAAGACCTGGCTAAATAATGACTCAACAGAAGTGGACCTAAACGGTTCAGCTTCCCCTGTAATAGATATCGACGGAACAAGTGGTGAAGAAATAGAGGGAATAGTAACAGATGCTTTCGATGATGAAAGGCCACCTTCGTTGGCCATTACTGAGCCAATATCGCTGGTCAATGGTGCATCACATCCCAACCTTAGCCCACCCTGTGTGGATAGCAGTTCGTTGTTGGCCAACGGTGAACCACAGTCTGTTGAATCTCAACAATCACAGGCTAGTGTGGAAACCATTTCCACTGCTGGAGATCAGACAGTAGCCAGTGCCGAGACGATGTCTGGTGATGATCCCCATTCATCGTGCAATACTGGGCCGTCAGTATCAGCACATGTCCCTGAGAACGATGATGAAGTTGTTTCTGATTCAGAGCAATCAACCATCTCGACGCCAAGCAAAAAAGTCCAGTTTCTTGGGCTTGACACTGTATTTGGCGAACATAAAAAAGCCCCTGAAGGGCCTCTGGATATTTCTATTTCCCCGAGCCATTCAACGCTTGAATCTCTGGTGATGGAGACCGGTGAGGGCCTGCCATCAATGTCATCTTCCCCGAAAACAACTGTCACTTGGGCGACGTTGGATTCACCGGTAAAGACAACGAAATTAATCGGATCAACAGAGGGCCTTTGTGGATTTGAAACAGCTCTTTATGACACGGAGGCAGATGAAAAACACGAGGGTGATCTGGACGATCCGTTTATGGTTTACTTAAACTCAATCGAGCAAACGGCTTTGAAGTTCAAGCTTCAGGTTGAGCAAGCCAAGGTGGACACGCTGGAGACGCTAAAAGAAAAACTAGAACGCGCATATGAAGGGACACCTCTTGAAGACATCCCAGTTAGATTCCAGGAGAAATTACAAGAAACCATCGCCCAAATTGCGTCAGACGAAGTGTTGAAGAAATATCAAGCTCTTGTATCTCAAGACGAGGAAATGGCTGAAGAGGAAAATGTTATTTTAGAGTGCATGAGAAACGAGCTTGACTCCGTTGCTAGCGAGAACTTCGCGTTACATCAACAGCTGGAGTTGCTGAAAGATTACGAGATGCGTTACTATGATCTTAAAGAAAAGTTCGATAGTCTCAGCGATGGAATGGCTACGATAAGGAACGAATACGAGAAGAAGAACGGAGAAAGTGAATTTCTCGCGGAGCGAGTCGAGTCTCTGGAAAAGAGCATTGTGAACTTACGAGTAGAGTACGATAACGAAGTAAATGACTTGCAAAACGAGAATCTTCAACTACAGAAGAGTTGTTTTGAACTTGAAAACAGGAACAAGATTTTGGAAGAGGAAATTGCTTCTTTCTCTGAAGGTTCTAACGACAGCCAAACAGAGGACAATGTGAAGGAGCATGCGGGACGCCCGAAACAAAAACTTGTCCCTGAACAGGAATTCGAGGTGCTGGAACTACGCCTTGGGGAATCTGAGAGACAAAATAGTGCGCTTAGAGCTGCAGCACAGGCAGACCAAGCCATGATTCGGTGCGTTGAAGATAAGAAGGCTGAGCTGGAGAGATCTATTGTTAAAGCACAGGACGACAACAGCAAAGTTCTTCTAGAACTCCATGAAGCCCAACGGCAGATCTCGTCTGACAGAGTAAAGCTGTCCAGTTATCAAGAAGAGGTAGATGCGCTGCAGCGCGAGAACAAACTGTTGAAATCCAGTTTGGAGATCGCCCAAAATGAGCTGGAGTATCACATGGAGAAGAAAGACGAAAAGAGCGAGCCTTGGAAAAGTAATAAGCGCATGATTTGGCGGGAAATTCGGGAGCTCGAGAAGATCCTAAAAGATGTCCATAAAGAAAAAAGGAACTTAGAGAAAAAGTATGTCACTTTTAAACAGGAGAATGATCAACTGAATAACTCTCTCTCGTTGCACAGTTATTCATCTGCGGAGAATTCCCCGGAGCGCGAAGAAGATAAGGATGAAAGAAATAGACTAAAGAGTAAGTCATGGCACAGTACCACAGAGGTCGAAAACAGCAAAATCAATGCCATGAACTCTGTCCGTGACGATGATAGTTTTTCAACGCCACCGCGCAAAGTCAAAAGCTGGCTGGAGGGTCTCAACACTCCGAATGGTATGATAAAGAAAGATGATTCCTTTGACCCTGGCACGAAAGAACGGACGCCAGTTCTTTCCAACAGGTTTGTGTCTTTTCTTGTTTAAATTTCCTCGTTTTATTTCTGTTGTTTATTTGATTGTTCTCCCTCTGGAGCAGGGCTTCATTAGGGTGTTTTTACAAGATGTCGCGACGGCGACGGCAACGAGAACGACAGAAAGCAATAGGTTTAGATTAGCAAAACAACAACTTTGCAAGTGCAGCACACTTTTTGGTACACTTCTTTGCCTTCACTGCACGACAAAGACGTGAGATTGCCTAATCTCTTTTTTAACTTAGGGATTCAAATCCAGGAGTGTTCGCGTACATTTAACAAAGTAAACGAGTTGGGATAATCTCTTTAGCGCATCAAAGAACACGAAGTCACCCATAAGTGATGTCTTTTTCGCCGCCTTCGCTGTCGTGGTATCTTAAAATCCTTCTTTGGGCTTTACTTGCAGACTGTAAGACTGGGATTGTGTTTCAACTTGGAAAATTTGATTAGCCTGAAGGAAATGTCTCAAGAGTTAAGACACTTTTGACGATAATCCAACCTTCTTTGATAGATAGAATAGTCAAAACTTGAGTAAAAAGTGGTTAAATACTGCACCTTTCTGAGTGTGAATGTGTTAAACCTTTAAGCCTCAATATTCAAATACAAGTTCTCCAGACAGATCTGCGTACATTTCCATAAAGAATCAGTTGGGAGAATTTAGTAATTGATCACAACACTTTCCCTTTATTGCTCATTTTGTTCACCATAACCTTTTCTCTTAGTGATGTATGGAAATTGTTAGGAGATAAGATATGGTGGTCACTCTTAGTACTTAAAAGATGAAGGACAATTCGCAACAACGATTTGTTAGCGCAACACGGCATTACAGCATTGTTGCGACATTGTTTCGAGGGTCTGCAACATTGTTCCGATATTTCCACGCTGTGTTGCGCTGAAAATCGTCGCTGCTTATCGTCTCGTGTAACCATCACCTTAAAACGGCAACAGATCGTGTTAAAAATTGAAGCAGTTTGAAACCGGGCGTGAAACAGCGATTCTTTATTAAACTTGACGAATGTCACTGAATTTATTATAAATTAAATAGTTGTCAATGTTCTCGATTTCACTACAGGACTCTTACTGCGTCGAATGGCTCAAGTCCTCGAAAGGAGGAGAATGGACTTCGCAACGAGGTAAAAGAGTAATCTTTTTATCCCCATAGGCTCAAGGGTATGATGTTGATATAGCCTGTGAACAGGTTCTTTGTTTCGGGAAAGGGTGAAAAATCGCAAGAAGAGGGAAAAAAAAGAGTGAGAGGTTCTCTCCGTTTCCCTTTCCTCTCCTGGCGATGTTTTACCCTTTCCCCAAACAGAGAGCCTATTCACAGGCTAATGTTGATAGAGGAAGCGTAGCCGGGTGGTTAGATTTTCCGTCTAACCGCGTCCTCTTTCATCACCTTTTCTCTCGAATATTTATTTATTATTATTATTATTATTATTATTATTATTATTATTATTATTATTATTAACTAAGTGTTTTTTTAAACGAAAGCATTTGTAAACAGTTGTTTGAAGGAATAGTTTTTTAATTGAATTAATTGTAAATAGGATTTTAATAGTAGGCACTGTTATCAATAAAATATGTTCATTTCTAATAAAAATATTATTATTATTATTATTCAGTGATTCATCTATTCATTCATTCTTTCTCCCACAGCTAGAAGAGCTTCGTCATCACGTGGGAAGCTTGGAGGCCGAAAAAGCCGCGATTGTTAAAGAACTCAGTTCACTTCGGTTCAGCCGAATGACCAGATAATTCCATGAACATAGGTCAATTGCTTCTGTGGGATCGCTTACCCGATTAGAGGGCTCTCTATCTTTGCATTACGTTCGATCAAGTTTGCAAGAATGCAGAAATAGCCAAGGAAAAATGTACTGTCACTTTCAAGATCCGGTCAGAGCACTGTACAATCACTAATCCAATGGTGGATGGCAGAAAAAATGGCGGTCGTGCATGTCAATGATTGAAAACAAAGCAGTGCAAGTTGCTAACTAGTCAGAGATATAGCTTGAGTCAATCACGCTACAAGTGTTGCAATGGACGAAATCTTGTTCAAATTGGTTGAAATTGTTCAAATTGCTTTTATCGTTTTATTTACTATTGAACAATTGTTAGTTGATGAAAATTTTAAGATCGAACATTTTCTTTGTAAGAAACAATCGTGTTGACAGGGGAGCGACAGGGTATCGTAAGCGGAAGACAGTAATGTACAGTAGAATCCGCTTATAAAACCCTGAGTTAGAAATCACGAAGTGTACCCTAGCCCTTATGCTTACCACCTAAACACGAACAGTAACCCATTTCCGAGTAACAAAAAACTCTCGATTCCAGGGCAATGCAGAGGCAATTTCACACGGCTACTGGACAAATTTTGACCGGTCGAGACTTCGTGCGTTAAGGTGTCCCTCCGTTCACACGAAACCAAGCCCATCTGCCCAGCTGTTCAAAAATTCGAACGTTGAAAGCTTTTTGAGTTAGTTCCTTTTGAACAGAGCGAAAATATTGAACAAATCGGTGTAAACAAAGTGTCCGGTCAAACTTTTCAGCCAGTTGAAAATTCGTCCAGTGTCGGCCGTGTGAGCGAAGCCTTATCTTGTGAAAGTGAGTGTGATTTGCGTGTGCATAAATAAATCAGTCAATCAAATGAATGAATAAACAACACTGAATTAAATGTTTGGTTTTCGAGAAGAGGGCGGGAAAACCGGAATACCAAGAGAAAAACCTCTGCGGTCAAACGTCTAAGTTATTAGTTTTGCTGGGATTTCATTTACCAGTAAGTTTAAAAAAAAAGGGCAAAGGTGTATGAATCAGTTCGTTAACATTTATTAACCTTTTCATTCATTTTTCTCTAAATTTTGAGATTTTTTTGCTTGAAAACGCTTCGCACTAAAAAAAAACTGATCATGCTGGAAAATGACTCTGGTAATAACATCAGCTTCGGGTTTTAAACACTGGAACGTTTTTTAGTAAACTTTAAAAAAGTTTAGTAAACTAACAGGATATTGGTGATACCTTACACTTTTGAAAACAAAAGTCAACAAACCTAGCTTTGAACTATTTCGCTCAACTTTTGCAAACTTTCTCTCGTTTAACCGCGGTGAAAAGACCAGCAGTTGCGCATTTTGTCTTGCTTAATTAGTACCCAGGCCACTCAATATGCAAATTTGGCCGCAGAGGGACGAGAGAGACTGCGACATGTGGCTTCTCGCCGATGGTCTTCTTTGTATTTTTTCTGTCGTGAAACTACTGACTAATGTCAGTAAAATTAAAGAATTAGCATTTGTTATTTCGCAGAAGGCTACCGTTGGAAGACTTCAGCAATATTCAAATTTAAACCAAAATTCTTTTTCCAGTCTGCGACGCCGCAAACCGTTCTGTTTTCCTGTAATTTGCAGAACGCGCTACGTAGTTCGACCGAGACTGTATCGCTAAGGAGAACCACTCTTTGGCTCTATTACCAGCCGTCGTTGCAGGAAAATGAAGAAAGGTAGACTCTTTTATCAGGGAAAGGGAACCCAACTTTTGAATCTTGAATTGCTTTAGTATCTTAAAAAATGGTTGAGAGCAGAGGCAAAAATAATTCAGTTGACAATACTGTTTCCAGTGCACTGGTTTTATTAACGCTCTTTAGTGTTCAAGTGTCCCTCGTGTGATGCCTTTGGCGAATCCTGGGGTAGAAAGTCAATAAAGAGTAGTTGAGTCGATCAACAACTCGGTTTTCGTGCGTGGTAACAGAGACCTTAAGATTCACCGTTTCCGTGTACGGGTACAGATAAATTAGCCGTACACGTAGCCGAGGGTAGATTGCCTCTTTCCAGGGAGAAACGGGTAGGCTACCGGGTAGAATGGTTACGCCATTATCAAATTTGGGAAATAATGGTTGCCTTTTACAAAATTACGAGGTAAACATGTTCGCTTACCCGTTGACCCGTTTATAGGCTGAAACGATGTATCTTAAGGTTAATTAATTATAAGAAACCCGGCGGATTGTGTCTTCAGTCAGGAGTTCATCAGTATTAAAAGTCAGAGCGAGCAACTCCCACACTTTTCAAATGGAACTTCGTTATGAACGCATTTGAACTATGAGATATCGAAAAGGAAAACTAAACGTCACTAGGTTTTCCTGACTGCTTCATTTGCACCAAAATTGTTCTAAAGGTAAACTGGTCGGTGAAAACACTGCACACGCTCCAGCCATACTACGCTTCGGCTTGTCAGAATGATAGTTAGAAGAGAAGACTGGTCAGGACAGCCGGAAAACATTAAAGTTAAAAACAATGGTGCTGTAGGTTATGTTGCAAGCTCTTTGACTGTGCACAATCCTTTGTTTTTTGTTCACAGATTATGACTGATTAAATCAATGCAATGTTTCTACTGGTCAGTAAGTTCAAAATGATAGGAATGCTATTGAACGTTGTACACGTCAGGTCCAAAAAAGATAACTGACAAAAACATATAACAAAGGGTTTACTTTCCCAACCATTCCACTTTAATTAACTTTACTTGTAGTAAGTATTTACAATTGGAGTTTTTCCCGATAAACCTTACATTTACTTCTAACGCTGACTAGAGTAACCAAAGGCTAAAGTAAAAGTATCCATCGCAGCCAACGAAAGAAGATTAAATGAATGATCGGGCCAAGCTCATCCACCAGTTACCATCTTGTGTTTGGTGCTAATCCCAAGGGCTGGCATTTGATGAATTGTCCATGAGCGGTCATGCATGCATGATAAGAGCGCTTTTCTTCTAGGCTACCAGCTAATTTTACAATAGCGCGTCACATTCTCAAGAAGTTCATTACAAGATAAGTGCTGAAGGAAAGCTGAGGCAAGAAGAGTTTTTTTAGAAATGTACTTTATTTGATCATAGAAGCACGGGTAATGACGACTTACCAAAAAAGCTTGTAAGTAAGCAACGAACGGTGTTCACAGAGAAAAGTTCTCTCCAGATAGAACTAGGAGTTCAAAGATTACCGTGACTTGCCAGGCAATCAAACCATTTGAATAGAATGCTGCATGGCCAAAAAGATACAACGCGTTTTAGAAGCTTTAAAAAATGGACAACACTAGTTAGCGTAAGGAAACCATACCTGTCTTATTCTTAAACTTCATTTTCCGCTGCACGTTTCCAAAGAAACAAGTGTTACAATACTGGAAACAAAATCCGTAAAAACTGTGTAGTAAAAAGGATTGTCTATAATGTCTAGTTGAGCCCTTTCTTTGCAATGACTGAGCCAGTTAGGGCCGACAGTGTAAAGGAAAAGTTACTTTTTGCTATCATTGGACTCATTGGTTGTCGTTGTAGTGTTTGTTCGTTTGTTTGTTTGTTTGTTTGTTTTTTTGAAAGCTTGTTAGAATGGAGAGATTTTTAATCCGGTTTAGAGCGATTAGGGTAAAAGGTGATTCGAGTTTGCCGAATGGTATGTGGATGATGTAATTTTTGCAAAATGACTCAAGAAAATAATTGAAATAACCCCATTTTCAAGGGGGCTGTCAGAAATAAGTGAAGGAACAATGAGCGCTTTTGCTCTTTTTCAAAACTCTGCTGCTTTGTTGACTGACCCTGCAATTTTACTTTGATAAGAGCTTGCAAGTATAAATTTTTAAGATCTTTTTACTATCATTCGTTTGTTATCCTAGTAGTTAGTTAGTTAGTTTTGCTGACAGGGGGAAGGCTCTTTGAAAGAGGAGACACTTTAATTAGTCTTAGATGGAGTTCTGACCTGTGAACAAAACAAAGTGCGGCATGACAACCATAGAAGATACTAAATTAATGCAAACTGCATTTGCTTAGTGGATTACTAAAAGAATGTGCGCCTTTGTGCTCTTTCAAAACTCCGCTCTTTTGTTAACAATGTAGTTGTCTATGAAGGCTCGCAAGAAGAAAAATTTCCGAAGAGAAAAAAAGTAGTCATTTTGATCAGAGAAGTGCAGGTAATATAGATCCCATTCAGGTCACTAAATCAGTTAACGGTGCACGTTATTCGTGGATTTTACGTTTACGAGGAAGGGGAATCAATCAAGTCACGAGGTAATAATATAATATCCATTGTTTCGGGCCTGTTTGAAAATGAATTAATAAGTCGCCGCGTTTTGATCCACCCCGAGTCACTGGTACCTCCGTAACAACGCAATACAACGCGACAAGACCAATATCATTCAATGAGAGTGAGGAGTTTTAGCCTTGGAAAGAGGATTTTCACCGAATGTGCAATTGCTTCTAAAGATAAATACATTATGAACAATAATGAGACACAATAGGGCCATTTATACGAGAAAAAATAAGACGCGTCTTACATAAGACGCGTCTTAAATAAGACGTGAACTTTCCGTATAAACGGCACATTTCGTTTAAAATAAGACGCGTCTTAGCTAAGTCGCGTCTTATTTTAGACAAATGTGCCGTTTATACGGAAAGTTCGCGTCTTATTTTTTCTCGCCTTAGCTAAGTCCCGTCTTATTTTAGACGAAATGTGCCGTTTATACGGAAAGTTCACGTCTTATTTAAGACGCGTCTTATGTAAGACGCGTCTTATTTTTTCTCGTATAAATGGCCCTAATCAGACCAAGCGCTGCCGCCATTTACCATTTTGTGTTTGGTGTTAATCCCAAGGATTGGCATTTGATCAATTATTCATGCGCTTCATGCATGCATGATAAGAGAAGTGCCTTTCTTAAAGGCTACCAGCTAATTTTACATAGCGAGTCACATTCATAAGAAGTTCTTCGCAAGAGCTGTGGGAGAGCTGAGGTAAGAAGAGTTTTCTAAAATTAATGTACTTTATTTCATCATAGAAGCACGGGTAATGAAGACTTACTGTAAGTATAAGCAACCAACTGAGTTCACAGAGAAAATTTCTCTCCAGATAGAACTGGGAGTTCAAAGATTACGCGCCAGGCAATCAAACCACTGGAATAAAATGCTGGCCAAAAAGATACAACGGGCCCTAGAAGCTTAAAAAAATTGACAACACTATTTAGCGTAGTAAAACCTAATCTGTCTTTATCCTTGAACTTCATTTTCTGCTGCACGTTTCCAATGAAACAACAATACTGGAAAAAAAATCCCGTAAAAAATTTGCAGTAGAAAGGATTGTCCATAATGTCTAGTTGATGTCAATTGAATTTCGTGATCACCTGAGCCAGTTAGGGCAACAGTGTAGTGATAATGTCACTTTTTGCTATCATTGTTTCGCGTTTTTTTCTTTTTGGAAAGCTTGTTGGAAAGAAGAGATTTTTAAGCCGTGTCAGAGCAATGAGGGTAAAAGGCGGAACAAGTAATTATGTTATGGGCTCCTGGCGGAATGTAATATATGCAGAATGACTAAAAGAAATAAATTAAACTGAAAAGCATGTACACGTGTCTGCCGCACCTTTTTTGGCGCCAATTTGAAAAGGCAACTGCTTTGCCGGTCCGTTTATTACAGTACGTTAGAGTGTCGCGAAAGGGCCCTGCGAGTAGAGATTTCTCTCTTGCATGGCCTTAAGCTTTTACGAGGTCGTTCGCTTGGCTTATCTGTCGCGTAGTTGATTTGCTTACGCCCATGGAGAAAGGGGGAATATGAACCCCCAAAAATTTGGTAGAAGGTTTATGTTCAATAGGTCTATCTTTTATCTTTAGATTCATGAACTTGGCTTTTGCCAAGTTTTGCCGGGAGCCAATTGTCACATAACTAGTTTCGGAAGTATTACAATTTAATTTGTTTGCCTTAAGGTGGCCAATACCTCTCAAGTTTGAGCATAAGCTACGTCGCCATAAACAAAGTTTTGGAAAAATTGTCACCATAGTGATCAGGCTTGCAATGACATCGGAGTTGTCATAGCGACGAAATGACGCTATTAGCTATTTTACTTACAGCAGTATATCTCCGCACTGGGAACTGTTCTTCAAAAATCATTCACGGGAGCTTTTTCCTTCGATAGCGGCCTCGATGTTCGTGAAGTTTAAGCGAAATCTGTAAGAGCGTTATCGAGATATCATGGGATAAAAATTTTGTGGTTAGAAATACGGTAAAAAATGGACAATCTTGATGTTCGGCTGTTATCTGTAGAAAACGAAGAGCTTTTCACATGCAATTTCACCTCATAGCAGTTTCAATCTTTTTAAAAACGTGTGTGAAAGATCATGGAGATAGCTCCAGCCGACTGCTAGAAAGAAGGATTTGATTAGTATGTATCGAGACGCTCTTGTTAGCGGTTTTTGAACATTTGGTCTACTTTGACAAATTAGCGAATAATTTTTAAACTGCTCGATAGATTTTTAAAAAATTTAAGATTCTTGAGATTAACCTTCGTTTTATTGCTGGTTTTCAGTGTTTTCGTTCCTTAGGTTTAGTATTATAAATTTGCACTGAATACGAATCGAAAACCCCATTTGGAAAAAGGTGAAAAAGCAAGAATTACCCGAAGTAGGGTTTTCGGAGTCTGCAGTTTTCTAATAACCCGATCGATTATAACATGGATAATAGAAAGACATTATCCATGATTATAATGAACAAACAAACTCCTCACAAGGCTGCTAAACTGCTTTTTTTCATGTCTTTTTCTATAATAAAAGTGCCCAGGTCTTCGAGGGTAGTAAATGAACAGAAGCTACTTGATACTTAACCCTTGTGATTTTCAAAAACTTTTTAACAAAATACGACGGTATATTAATTCCCTCCGTCTTTATTTCAATAAGCAATAAAATGTTTTTCTTTTTTTTTAAGCACAGGAATTAGGCATACCTCAGATCTCTTTGTTAAAAATGTTATTACATCGGCTCCAGTAATGATCTCTTCAAATAATTTGTTACTATGTATGTGTCGCTAAGGTAAACAAATCAGAAATATGTATCCCATAATGATCGCGCAATTAGTGAGGTCACAGAGCCCAAAGCGAGATGCACGAGCGATCTCGACCTATGCTGATCATTACGAAAATCTTTGATTTTAACATCAAAATCCTAATTAGAAGTTCTAAGTGAAGAAAAAGAAACTTCATCGAATATGGCTGCTTACGTAAGAGGCTTAAATATGATGGGAAAGCCCGTATTTCTCCACCTAAACGGGGACTCCTTCAAGAGAAAGCGCATCGTGGTGAACCAAAGAGATATGAAAAGTTTTGAATCCTTCCTCGACGCTGCTTCACTGAGCTTTCGTACACCTGCCCGTGAAATACGGACTCCACTAGGCAGACATCGTATCAACACTCTCGACGATCTACAAAGAGACTGTAGTTATGTTGTTGTTGGTAGAGGACCGTTCAAGAAAGTAGGGTAAGCTAGTCGATTTGTTTGCGATCGCGCCATCGATCTGTTGTTTTTTTGATTAGCACTCGAGTATGCTTATTGATCGCCTGTGGCCGAGAATCATGTTTAATTTCGCTTAGCTGGCGATTCTTTATTTATATTACTCTAGGTATGAAGTAAAAGACAAACCTCTCCACCAACAAGTTAAGCTTCCAGAGGTAGGCCGAAATTATCGTGTTAATCGTCATCTTATAGATCCAACCCCTAAGTTTTTTTTGTTGGATCAGCTGACGCGATTTTTAATTAATTTAAGCTTACAAATGTTATAAATCATAAATGCATAACCTGCAATTTTTATTGTTCTATCCAGAATACAAGCTGAAATCTTACAAGCGTAATTATGTCATAGAATTTTGACTACTTTATTAACCGGATTCCCTTGAGACTTCTTAGTGATACGGTTGCTAAACTTTTTACATTAAATATTAAAATACTTAAGCATGTAGATTAAATATTTAAAAAGTTCCCCAGCTTGAATCGATTATGTGGCTCTCAACGGTAGTGGAAAAGAAAATGTGACTGCATTGTCTTAAATTTATCGTTTTTTCTTCACATTATGTACAAAAAGGACGTGTAAAAAAGCAATGCATTCAATTTAAGTTAATAACGTATGCCCCGTGGACATGAATCCGGTTTCTTTTGTCAATACCCATTATTTTTTTCTTGCACGAGACAGCCTTCTGTTCACACAAAACCAGCGAATCCGCCTCTGTGTAAAAAATATCCGGATTTGTATCCATGGATGCAGGGCAAGCTTGAGTTATTTCCCCTTCTAACGAAATTATTATGTACAGATAAGTTTTGTTCAACTCAATCATCGCAAGTTCAGGAATGTACCTGGCAGAGCTCGTATTTATGGCCAAAGGAAAAGAGAAGAGATAAAAACTATCATGTGAGTAATACAAGACTTAAGAATAGGTTGTTAAAATATTAGTCTGGGTGTACAGGGCTGATTGGTATCCAATTTGTTCTGTAATTGAATATGAGTGTTTAAACAGAATCACGTTCTCTGAATTGTTCAATCAAGCTAGGGTATGAATACAGTCCACTCTCCACCTTGCAAACACCCCCACTCAAACAGGCACCCTGATAATACAGACAACAGCTAAATCCCGGGCAAAAATAAGTTACAAATCTATGTTTGACTGAAATAAACTCCTCCTGTAAGCGACTCTCACTAACGAGGACACTAACTCGAGGTCCCTACAGTGTCTTAAAGGGAGTTGACTATACAGATAGAATTAGATGGCAAAAGATTCTCTGACCATAGACCCTGGTCATTTACACTTTTAACAGGGACCAGATAGCAAAAATCCTTCCTTTGAAACTGCCTGCATGATCTTCTGTACCATGCACTGCATGTGGAATGTTTAATTAGTACTGCTACGATAGCCTATCAGATTAAAGCTTTGACTTTGGAGGAAGGTGTATGGTGGTCTTGTATAAACTGAAAGTAGATCATCATTTATTGGGCTATTTTCTTTTTATACAAAACCCCCCTAAAACACTAAAATGACAATAAAATGACTATAAGTGTTAATGTTATAATATATATCTTGCAATGGATTTTCATGACTTGTGGCTAAAGACTTCACCAAAAAGCACACTCAGAGAGTAGCAAAATTGCCATAAGGTTCACTGAACACAACACAACAATGGACAACATCACAACCCCAAAATGTTTGTGTGTACTGTAATTTACTATTTTGAGTTTAATCACACAAATACATGTATTATCATGGGTCTGCAGAAGTAAGACTTTGCAAAAATTTCACTTTTTTAAACCCACTGAACCCTGGCCAGAAAGTTTGCTGAAGAATGCTGTTTGAAGCTGAGCAAAATGTGCCTAAATACATTGTAAATTGTTGTTTAAAAGCTGAGAACCATGCCCATGAGGTTGGGGTATGCACACATGGTAAAATTGTAAGATAACTTTAATTTTGGTTTATAATCAGTGACTCTTCTTCCTCCACCTTTATTTTTGTTTCCCGTTTGTTTGTTTTTTTTTCTTCACCTTTTTCCCCGTTTTTGTTCGTTGGTGACATTGATCAACAGATACCCTTTTTGACAGCTGTCAATTGACCATAACATGCATGTCCTTAAGGATGTCCACTATCAAGTTAAATACAGATTGTATATATGCCTTGAACACCTAGCTACAATACTCATCACAAATCGTTGAAACAGAAACTTGAATTTTCTCAAAAATTTCTTACATTAACTCTTCAAATTCTTGTTCTCACTCAAATGTGCCCATCTCCTTCCCCAATGTTGAGCCATGCGTATTTTGGAGCACTGAGACCACTGTAATAACCAAATCAACATTGAGGAAAGGGAAATGCACACAAGTGTTTCAAGATATTTGACAAGTATTGGTTAGTAGTAGTGCCTGGTTATTACAAGAACAGAATGCCCAGTCATTACAGGAAAACAGCCAATCAGAGCATGCGTGGTGTTATGAGGGATCTGTTAAAAATAGTAGTAAGAAGGTGTGAATGGGTAAAGTTATGAAAAAAATAACTATTGACAATAAAATAGTGTACATACAATCAGGGCTTCTGATATTTCACGTGGTCGCGGACCCGCGAAATTCAGGTTTTTCCGCGAAATCCCGCGAAATACCGCAAAATCCACTAGAAATATTTCCAAATACATGTCAGCAAAACATATTTCATACTTATCTTGGCTATTAGACCTGTTTTATTCACCCCAAACGTCCAAATTTATCTTGAAAGTTCGTCACTGCAACGAGTAAACAACATTCCATAACTACCAGGCATTTTTAGATGAATGTTGCAAAAAACGGGCACTAACCATAATCTACTGCCGTGTAGCACGGCAAGCCTTGCTGTCGAAAAATGAGCGAATGCTAAAGCTATTGAGCGAACTGTTGTTTAAAAAAGCAAATTATTATCCCTGTTAAAAAAACGTTAAACAACGTTGGTCATGTCGACGTGAAAATTGAGTCAATTTTAGCAAAATTTGCCAAAAAAAAAATCCAGCAAAATCGGCTGTTTTTTACTGATTGTTTCTTGGCGAAGTTTCCCCCAAAATTTCCCTAGAAATCGTCCGGTTTTTCTAAGAATTTGCCCCTGAAAATCCTTCAAAATTTGAAGTTTTTCCGCAAATTTTGACTTTTTCCCGCGAAAATCCCGCGAAATCGGCCGATATTTCCTCAAATTTGCACCTGAAAATCCCGCAAAATTTTGATTTTTTTTCCGGGAAATATCAGAAGCCCTGTACAATGTATCGTAAAAGTGATGAAACATTTTCATTTCAGTGTTTTTTGCAATGGAGTTGTTGCAAAACCTAAAAGAGTCCAACTTAGGACAGACTACAAGATGCCTCAGGTGAAGTAACTTTGCAAATATAAGATTGCTATTAACAATCTATTTTCTGAAGCTACATTGTTAAGTTAATATCAGACAGGTTGTGGGAAAAAAATTGTGTGGGATTTTGGAGGCAAATTGTGCAGCGCAAAAACATGAAATGTGCAGGAAATGGGTGACAGAGGAAGAAAGGGTACATTTTTATTTTTTTCACTGTTGTCGTTAGAGTATGGGTGTTCTAGTTATGCACATCTTTAATTTGTGAATTAGTTTCTTGAGTTGGTGAGGTGAATGTATTTTGCACATATTGTGTATTTATAATTATATTTGCATGTACAACAGTAAAAATTAATGTTTTAGAAATAGAGTGAATAGTTTTCCTACTTGAAAAATACTGATGTTTAACCTATTACTGTCAGATCTTAGAATGTGTGAATGAGAAAGTGAGTACAATCAGCAAGAATGGTGCTGTTTATGAGTAAGTGAAGTAAAGTTTTTTCACTGTATTTTGATGGAAAATCACCTCCAGTCATTGCAGTTTGTAATAAAAGTATAAAATAAGATGCCTAGAATGTTTGATGTTGCACCTGATTATCTGGAAATACCAGCAACTGGCAAAAACTGAAAAAAAATTGCCATTGCAATAATTATTGTATATCAAGACCTTTGTTAAAAATATTTAATTAAAATACTCAAACAATTTATTATGTAATAGAGCTTATGTGGGTAATCAAAAAGTTTGTTCTTCGAGCCAAAATTATTCTCCTGGTCACTCAAAATGCACTGATTAAAATTTTTCTATTTCAGGGCCCTCAAGGTTTTAAATTTCCCAGGGAAATTCCTCGGTCTTTCCGATAAAGATGGGAGAAAGGGCAACCTGCACCCATACATGTGCTTCCTTGTTTGTACACTGTTGTATATTTTTTCCTGTCAGTCTTAAATCCTTTTCTTTTTTATGTGGGCTGGGGAGTGTGGAATATCTACAAGTTAATCAAAAGCGATGATTTTCAGGACTTTTCATCTGTTATTTTTCATTAATGTTTAAGGTTGTTCACTGTGGATGGTCACAAAATCACAGAACCATCTCAGCTTGATTCTAATGGCCAGTATGTTGCAGTAGGAAGGGAAAGATTGTATGTATTAATTTTTGTTAATTTTCTTTTTAGACAATATTATTTTTATTTTAACTTTTGCTGTAAGAGCTCAAAGGGCTCATTTAGAGAGCATAAATACGCCGTTTGTAGTGCATACTTAAAAAATATATATGTTTACACGTCATGATCAAACAAAACAAATAGGAGATTAAAAACACACACACCCAAAGCATTCATTTGGTCATTAGCAATTAGGTCATTAACGTTACGCTTTACCTCGTTGTTGATGATGTTGTCGTTTGTTTGTTTGTTTCATTGCAGCTTTGATAAATCCGTCTGCTATAATGATCAAGGCGTTGCTACCCAGCTAACACCAAGAAGGTATTAAAGCTGTCTATTGCAAATATGTTTTAAGAAATGAATATACAATGTACACTGTTTTGGAGTGAAAGCTGAAACAAGAGCAATAAAACTGTCTGTGAGTGTTTGAAAAGAAAAACAAAACAAAACAAATGAAGCAAAAAATCTTAAAGATTATTAAGTTTAGTCCTTGTTCATTCTCTAAAAGACATTTTCAATTCCTTAAAAATTTTCTTCTTGTTTTGATTTAGCTTTACTTCAAAGAATAAAAAAGAAAAACAAATAATTATTAATAGTTATTAAATATAATCATGGACAGACTAAATGGTGGTCCAAGGGAAATCACTGCCCTTCTTTTTTCTGTGAAGTTTTCTGTTTATAAAGAATTCTCACCAAGATAAAATAGCTGGCAAGTGTGGCCCTTTCTGAATTTTCTACATCCACCTCGTTAAGGTTGGTACACACTAGGCGACACATCGCTCCGTATGTACTGGAGAATTTGCGTGAAAATCTTTGTCGCTACAACAGAATTTTGTCACCGCAACAAGTCGCACAAATTCAGTCCTATTTGATTTTTTGCAACTTGTTGCAGCGACAAAGTTCTGTTGCGGAGACAAATATTTTCACAAAAATTCTGCAGTATACACAAAGCAATTTGTCGCTGCAACATGTCGCCTCACCGTGTAGTTAAAACTAGTCGCCTGACATGTACCCATGGAATGATCTGTCGCCGCGACGTGTTGCTGCAACTTGTCACCTAGTGTGTACCGACCTTTACTCTGGTGTTACTATTTCTCTCAACAGAGCTTCCACCAAACCAAAAGTGGCAGAAATAAAACCACTCAGAAAAGCTGTAAGTCAGAAGTAATTATTTAAAACCCTTTAAGTTCTAATTTTGACAAATATCAGTATTTTTCGTGACAGTACCAATACATGTCATGAGAAAAGGATATGAGAATATGTAAAATGATCACCACGGGAAGTGCTTTGATCTTAAATGAAATTATTCCTCTTACCTAATTTTTTTTTTTTAAAATTAAGGAGATGAGTCTGGAGAATTTGTATGTGGATATTTGGGCTTTAAGTGTTAAAGTCTGGAGCCTTTTTTTGGCCAAAGAGATTAGATAAGGGTTCAAAAGTAACAGTGTTAATTAACTCCTTGAAGCTTTTGAGGTGTGGTCTTGGAGAAGGGGCTTTTGAGGGGTATAGTCTGTGTCAGTCGCCCCCTCCCCTCAAACAAAATCAGATTGTTTTGTGATGGGAGGGGGCAGCTGTGAATTTGCTAGAAGGGTACAGCATACATAATTTTTTACTTGCTCACACCTCCCCCTTTATAACCCAAGAATGAAGAGAGAGCTTGCTCCCGGAAACAAATTAAAGTGGGCCCCTGTCTCATTCTGTCCTATACTTGTAGGGAGGTGGTGCAAAAAGAGGAAGGAAAAAAAAGTCTGTTGTCTCTGATGACGAGGATCATGTGAGTATTTTGTTGTTGTTGTTGTCGTTATTGTTTAGGTGCACCCTGTTAGAGATCCCCATCATTGGCTTGCCTTCAAAAATAAAACCTAAACTCATTTACAGTCAAACTCCGCTTAATATGGACACCTCGTTATTACGGACAGTTTGCTTTGTCCCTGGGGAAACCGGAAAGCCTTTACGTTTTCTCTAAATTCAACCCGCTCAATACGCACATCCCGCTAATACGGACACTTCCTATGTTCCCTTAGACTTTCAAAAAAGTCCTTCGCCAGAACTTCGTCTATTGGTCGGCCGCTTTGCGGCCTAAAAAAGCCCACTTCGCTCGCCAAACTCGTGAGGTCGACTTGTAGCAAGTCTATGGCCCCTCTGTGTCCGTATTTACGAGATTTGACTGTAATAAACTCACAATTTAAAGGATGATAAAAGACCAATACGTCAAAAACCTTGCCTCATTTCAGGTCTGTGAACTTTTGTATGCGAGGTATTCAGAGAAATGTTTCAACAACATTAAACAATGTAGAGCTTAGAGTGCAGTATGGAGACGCCTTCTTGGTGTGTCTCCCCATTGTTTCAGGGTTTTTTTTTCTCCCTCTCTCTCTCTTTTTTACCGTGTATGTTTTCTATTTTGGTACCTTGTAATTAATTTGTCTTCACTGCTTTCTTCATAATAAAATATTTACAGAACACAAATTTTACACAGACCACGATGGAACACGTGTTTGTTGCGCAGCCATAGTGGATACATTTACTTGTTAGTATGGCTTTTAAACGATAGCATTACAACATTTTGAGTTTCTCATGGAAAAAATTGTATCAAAGGAAAGACATACTTGTAGGTGAAGAAATGCAGTTTCAGGCAACTCTTTGAAGTATATGCGGAAACTGTCGGGTCTAAAGTACAGGTCACAATCCACAGGTCAAGAGTGCAGGTCATTGCTCCATCGATAAATTACCAAACTACACAGATTCCCCTCGATCTAACAGAGCATTTTGTTAAGAGATTAGGGCTAGGAGACTATCGTGGTGACCTGTACTCTGACCTGTGAAAAGTGACTGTATTTTAGACCCGCCGTGCGGAAACGAAAGCTTACCTGCACGCATATAGTTGAAACGGAAAACGAAAACTCAATCTGAGCTGTTCAGGTGACTTCAGTACTAACTTAGCCAGTGATAAATGTTTCATTTTACTCAGCAATGACTCAAAATTGTTGGACTTTTCCTATTTGACTTTGGACGAGTCTGCACCTCCAATTAGCGTTTTTTTAAACTGTCCGCACATCAAACTCCTCATTATTTCGGACAGTTTGCTTTGTGCCTGTGGAAAGAAAGTTTTTACATTTTCTCTAAATTCAACCTGCTTAAGAATTAGTCTTAATACGTACACCCCGTTAATACGGACACTTTCTATTGTCCGGCCTCTGCGTCCGTTTTAACGGGGTTTGACTGTATGATTTAATTTGTGAATTTGCACCCCACAACCGCGTACAATAAATAACCTTTATTTTACCTCGCCCGAGACGGGTTTAAAATGGACTGATCGACCGCTCTGTTGTCTTTTGACGTTTGAGAATAAAGTTGTTTATCTCTGTGAAAGGATTGCGGCGCTTTTGAAGAATGGCGACAATTGATTTGAAGTCAAAACTACGTCAACATTTTATACCACTTTATTTAACGCTTTATTTCCAAAATATGAGAGGCTGCTGATTTCGCACTAAACCTCTTCATTATAGTTTTATTTTTAACAACAAAGTACTGACTATTTGAGAGCCGCAAAATCTGTGCACTCGCCTCATGAAAAGGGAACAGGATATCCGGAATCGGGGAAACATTTGCTTGTGGAATCCGGAATCCTGATCCAAGTTCCACTTATGAGGGATCCGGAACCCATGCAGTATTCCTGGATTCCACGGTGTGGAATCCAGAATCCCATCTTCAGTGATTGTCTTGGATTACCTTATTTAGGGCTGGTTGCAGCGTAGAAAGGCAATTGTTTCAATGTCATCAATCTTATCCTTATTTTACATCCAGAACAAGACGATACCCGCGCTCGTTTCATTAAGAGATGCTAAAAGCGTTTCGTCCCCTGAATCTCCAAGAGAAGTCGAACATGTTCGGCATTTTGAAGATACGTTAGAATCAGTCGCAGACAACGACCTCCATTCAGAACTCTTTGAAGATAAACCACTGCGGTCTTACGCGGCAACGAAGGACTCTTCTCAAGAACAAGAAATCGAAGAAATCCCATTAGATGAAACTATTAAAGAGGACGCTGCTGATGTCGAGGGAGACAATGGGGTTCCTCTAGAAGAAATCGTCAATGAAAGACAAGGAAGCAGCTCAGCTGATGGTACGTGCAGCGTTTTAATAGATGCCGTTAGATTTTAAGGCGAGGGTTGTTTAGCACTTTCAAGGGCAAACCGGTCGGTTCACGATTTAGGCAAATGGTAAGCAAAATTCAGGACTGGTAAATTTCCTCCAGGAATCGCGTTTACCTTTTGTACAAATCAGTTCAGTTTCCCGCAAAACGGACGCGAAGGCTTGTAACTGATTTCAAAGATGATTAAAGATGGTTTTGAAGAAATGGAACACGTTTGGAACAGTTTTTTTGAGTCGTTCCAGGACTACCTTTTCAAATGTTTCGTTACTCCGTCCCGGAAATTTTCCGCTGGAACGACCCAAAAAGTCGTGTCCCATGTACTTTCCAACCGCATTTTGCGGATTTTTTTTTTTTTAAATGGTACACAACCGGGAACGGCTACTAGGACGAGATGTTCTCAATACTAAGCAGTGTGCTTGCGTGAACCAGCGTCATTTTGGCGTGAAAACGCGGTGGCTGTCGCCATTCTACTACGAGAATGTCGTAGTGATGGAAGCAAGTTATCAAATGTTAGAAGTTTTATCATTTTGCGATCTTCCTTCATTAAAAATAACCTTGCTTACTATTGTGGGGAAAAAAGTACAATGAGGCTTTCCGGGTTTATTTTTTACAAATACGCGAAAAAATAAAAATAAATCAAATCTCGTTTTCATCCTTAAATCTATACTTTAGTCTCGAGTATCTTGTCTCGTAATGCGAAGGCGCTTTTCACTCTTCATGCTGACCATCCACTAACTTTTACCCACATTTTTATTCGTCAGTAAAACCCTCTGTGTATGAAGCGAGTGGTGAGGACCAGGTTGCTGCAGGGGAAATACAAGATGACCGAGGTTAGTGCCGTGTACTGTGAACTTATTTATAATAGGCAAGGAAAACGTTCAACTTACTTGTTTTGCAACATTGGTGCAAAACGAGTTGAAAAGCGTTACTACCCACGTTCAAACCTGTTTCAGTTGCAGCATATCCGGTTTGCTGGAAGTAGCGTGAATACCGGCTTCTGATTGGACTAAATAATTCGGAAGTCACGCCATACAACGTCACTTGTTTCAAAACAAATAAGTTTGCCTGTGGCTGGTAAGGCGCGTAACATACTGTATACAGTGTATGAATTGTAACTGTATAGTACAGCTGTATAACCATTCGTCTAGTACCAAAGGAGAGTAAGAAAACCACCCTCACACCGTATTCTAACGCTGAAACGCTGAAAGGGAGTCTGAGTGTGATAGTTAAGACTGTAAAATAGTTGGAGGTTTGCTCGCCAATATGTACCATGGCGCTTTAACGTAATGCTGTAATCCATTTCTCTTTTGAAGAAACCCTGGAGGACAAGCCAATTGATCAACTGCCCGCTGAAGAAGTGGAGGACGAAGAAATTGAAGAAAACCTGAACCAGAATGATGGAGATGAGGGTGTGAATAACATACAAAGCGAAGAAGTTAAGGATGAGGAAATTATTGAGGAAAACAACGATTTGGTAAAGAATTGCGTTTTGTTTTGCTGTTCAAAGTTATAATCGTCTAGAAAGCTCTAGAAGACGACACGAATCGTGACTATCACATTCCGCACTTTACCTTAGCCTGAATTTCATCCGATTACTTCGAGTCGTTATTACTCCCTCAGTAACGTCTGAATCGACCGGCCGTTAATGCCGTTCGGTGACGTCACTACTCTTTGACCTTTGCTTTAATTCATTCAAAAAGTAAAACTCGGTTTTCAAGTGGCAAACCGAGAAATATCGTTTGGAAATGTCTGCATGATCCAGAATTGCTTATCTTTTTCGATCGTAATTCAAGTTCAAAGTTCAAACTATCAACTACACAACTCTGAACCGGTTGTACTGAATTCTATAATCAAACTCGGTCACAATCACGCAATGAAATAAACACACACACGGAACACTTAGTTCAAAAACACATTGATTTCAAATCATTTGCTTTAGTTGAAAAGAAGCTATTTGGTCCTTAACGAAGAAGAAAACAAGGAAACAAGAAAGAAAAGCTAACAGAATCACTACACTTGACGGTAAAAATAGCAAGAAGGTCGAATTATAACATTCAGATCTAGCTAGATCTCGCGTAAACAAAATCACCGACCGCCAAAACCACAAAACGGCTCTAAATGAAAAACCTACCGACTCTCCGCAATGATTCTTCATTCGCAGTTCAATTTAGCATTTCAGTTTCGAAGACAAGGGCAATTTTGCTGTTTAAGATAAAGATTAAGCTTATCGAAATGTTTGAACTACACAAAAGAATGCCAGGGATGCGATCCGTTGAATATCAAGCGACAATCCCGCTAAAATTTTTCATAATTATACATAATTATGCGAATGTTTAGACAATCAACCAATCAAAATCACTACCCGGTTTTCGGGTAGTGAGTGACGTCACTGGACGGCATTAACGGCTGGTCGATTCAGACGTTGTTGAGAGGAGAAAACGACTCGAAGCAATCGGATGAATTTCAGGCTACACTTTACCTCAGCTTCACCCACGTACTTCAAAGTTTGATTGGTTTATTGGAGTGCATTCTATGTCTTGATTGACCGAAGTAAATTTCAAAGTTTTGGCTCACGTCGCGCAATTAAAAAAGAGCGTTTAGCGTCCGCATTAACGTGAGCTTGGGTATAAACAGGAGATTAGTATCAGGCTGAGCTCAGGGTTAGCTTGTTCTCAATATTACTATCAGCTTCGCATTGACGTGTCAGTTCAGATTCCTGCTCAGTTCATTGTTTGGAAGAGCTCAATATTCGCTGTAACACACACGCTAATAGCATTACCTTATAATTAACATCAGCGCTATATCTATTCTAGCTCAGCATTAACATTAGCTTAGTATTAGCATCAGAACAGTATTAACATTAGCGTAGTATTAGCATCAGAACAGTATTGACATTAGATAAGCATTAGCATCAGCTTAGTACTAGTAGTAATAGTAGCTCAGTATTAGCGTCAGCTCAGTATTTACATTACAGTCTTATTAACATTAGCTCACCACTATCTTCTGCAGAGTATTAGCATAGCTCAGTATTAACAGTAGCCCAATATTAGCGTTAGGTCAGTGTTATCATAAGCTCAGTATTAACAGTGATAGCCGGTTAATGTGGTAGGTAGCTCAGAAAGAAGGCACGTTCGTCAAATCACAGTCCTCACTTCTCCAAATAAGGCATCACAAGAAAGGTGTGTAGATGAAAGTTAGCTTTATTTTGCACTTTACTTTCTTGAGTTATGAAAGAAAAAAAAGCTTTATATCCTTGAAAGTTAATCAGCAGCTGAAGACTTTGAAATGGTGCTAAGCTCAAATCTCCTAACGGAAGTGTGACTGGCATATCTCTGGCTATCGCTTTGAGTGCGCTACTATAAGATTGTTTGACTGATCTCGTTGTTTTTGTTTGATTGTCTAACGACCCAGTGGATTGAGGTGTGGTGAAAGGAAGGAATTAGAAACGCTCACCAAAACAGACAAATGTATATCTGTCTGGATTTGCAAAAACATGGCTACAGAAATCTCTCTTATATACCCTCTGACTGAGTCTCGTAGAAGAACAGTTTTTTTTTCACAGTTACTTTTTATTTATTTAATCGGTAACTGGTAGGCCACAGTAGATAGACTTTGATGAGTTTCTCACTGGCTATTAACCTATTACCCTCTTCCCCCCCCCCCCCCCTAAGAAAAAATGTTTTTCATAACTTCCCATAATTCTCTCTGTATGTCAGTTTGAAATTAGCGCGCGTATTAGACTGAACTCGCCTCTCACAGTGGGTTGTCTTAGAGTTTTTTTGGCTGCCTTGAGCAAAGTTTTCCGGAAGGCATCATTAAGCCTTATGAATTAACAATTCTCACGTCTGGCAAAGTCTGCTGCGTCCAATATCTTCTAGTATTTCGTCTCATTTCGGGCTACACGGGTGAAAGACTGATCCCGGGCTTGAGACGGAAAGATTGGATATTGCGAGCTTTGTTGTTGGCAGTAACAAGTCTTTGGCCTGACAAAGTAGGTTCTAGGGTTGAAATCTATTAGGCAGGATAGAAATTCATGCTGATTTCTGAGCAGGCCAAAGACTTAGTAAAAAATTGTGTGGAAGGCGGGGGCCATATGTGTCCTTTTCAACCGCTGGTTTACATGCGGGATCTTGAATAAATCGATTGTCAGTGAGTCGAGAAAAGTTCCATGTGACGATTTATGTGGGGAAAGCGAGAGATTTACGGAGTAATTTGACGATGTTTCGCCCGTGTTAAGTGTGGAAGTATTATGAGTGGTTTTGGGAAGTGTTTGATTGCCGCCAAAGTCATTTATTGTGTGATTTACCGAAAGTGTTGACAGACAAATCTCAGGTATGTGCGGTTGAGAATACTTTGTGTCAAGCATAAAAACGCTTTGTGAGTCTTTAGTTTAGGTGATTTTGTCTTACAAAGCCAGTTCTGTGCTCAAAGATTGTGGATTCTTAATCTGTTTTCGGCCGACACTGAGCTGTGGCCTCACGGTTTGACTGACTAAAAGATTACAATTTCTGGACGTTTCAAATGATGTTTATTTCATCGCGAAATCTTGTTACTTCTGCGAGAGAACTTTACCGTCTATTGCCAGTAATAATGCTGTCATTGTTTAGCTTCAGCTAGTGACTTTGAACTGCTTCCCATTCCACTTAGATGTCAAATAGTTAAAATGTACTTGAAATTTCTTTAGCCACGTTTTCACAAATCCAGACAGATATCTGTCCATGGAAATTGCCCAGTGAATTCAGTCTTAAGACGGGAAGTAACTCTCGGTCCAAGCCATCGTGTTAGGCCTTTTTCAAAAATATCTCTGACTCTATAGGAGTAGCACAATTACTGGTAAACCAGTAGTTTTTATTGTGGTCCACAAGGTTGAGAATCCCAACTGGCCGGAGGTAAATCAGTTGGCCTTTTACAATCGTGACTGAAATTATGTTGAACTACTGAACAACGAGAACAAATCCCGCTAGCAGCTTGCGCAAGGATTTAACTCGGGGACTCCGGATTACAATTCCCAGCGCTCTAACCGTTTAAACACGCTGCCCCTCGCCAAACTCCACGTCATTCGTGTGCCGGCGAACCAAGCTGATGAATTAGATATAGCAGAAGATCAGCTTGTAGACTAGTGCTGCTCACTCTGTTAAGTTCGTCCGACACAGAGCGGCAAATAATTCAAACAGCGATCTTCGCTTTCGCCTAATGAAGACATTTTACTTTATGTACACTGAAATCCTTTCATAGTTCAGAATATTTTCAGTTCCCCTCCCCCACTCTTTTTGTTTCTTTTGTTTATTTGGTGGTACCTAAGTCTGAATCAGATGTCCCAAAGATCGAAGCTCTGTGATATGCAAGTCAACTCAAAGAAAAACGGGGACGGCGTTATGTCAGGTCGCACGAACAGGAGATAACTTGAATCGGTGTAAATATTGTAATTTTTCAGATTCCTCCAGAGGAAATCGAACCTAGTGACGAGGCTGTGCCAGATGGAGAGAACGAACAGAGCGAAGAAAACAGACCGAGTGATGACAATAGACCAACCGAAGAAATTGAACCAATTAATGATACTAATGCAATTGAAGAAAATGAACCAAGTAGAGATGATGAACCAAGTGAAGAAAACGAACCAATTAATGACTATAAACCAAGTGAAGAAAACGAAATAAATAGTGATAAAAAGCCAAGTGAAGAAAACGAGCCAAGTAGGGTTAATAAGCCAAGCGAGGAACTAATTGAAGAATACAAGTCAATTGATTTAAACGAAGTCGCGGAAGACAACACACCGCGTGAAGCTTAAGAGTGAAAATATTCGTTATTATTTTGGTTGTAGCCTAGTTTACTTCAACGTAATAGCAAAATCCATCTTTCTTATAACTGACATTTTCCCTTGCAGTAAATTTCAGGCTGAATATGATGGCTTGTGAAACAGTCCATCTACTTTCATCGAAACAGCTTTCTTTGATCTTAAAGAGCGTCTAATTAAGATATTTCACTGTTTTTATTTTGAATTTTATATGCCATTAGATCGTTACAAATCAGGGATCTCCGCAGGTAAAAATGATTCTTGAACTAATTTAAAGAGTAAGAGAACTGAGGGATTTTAATTGTTAAAAAGCATTAACTGGTTGGACGCTGCAAGAAGCCTCAAAGCCTTGGTTCTTTTTTAGAGACCTTCAGATTCTAAAATGAGGGCGAGATTTCCTCAATACTAAGTAGTACGCACGCGTGAACCAGCGTCAGTTTTGTGGGAAAACATGGTAGCCGTCGTCATGAAATCTCGTCCTCGTCCTGGAATCGAAAAGTCTCTTATATTTAAGCCCACGTGTAGCCGCACCTTCCCCCCCCCCCCGTTTTTCCTTTGTCTGGGGGAGGCGGCTACACGTAGGCTACTTTTATTTCCTGCTTTGCGTCTTGAAGTGAAAAGCTCAGACATGTAATACAATATATCTTGCGGGATTTCAATACCTTGTTTTATACTGTATATAAGTAACCTTACTGATGTTTTAAATTGTAACAGTATGTTTTCTAATCATTCTCGAATACATTACACGTTGTACATACGTAAACCTTCGTCTGGCGTGTTGTTAACACGTGATTAAAATGAAATGTTGAAGTGTTAGTAACTTGAGTATCATCCTTTTGAAGTTTTTTTCCCCTTGTTCTGGATTAATAGTAACTCACTTCACGATGCTTTCAGATTGGCGAATATGGTATATACAGTCAAACCCCGCTTTACAGACAACTGCTTAACCCCCCCCCCCCCCCCCCCCAAAAAAAAAAAGAGGAAAAGAAAAAAGAAAAAAAAGTCCGATTTGAAATTTCGAAGATTTCACGTGCCCAATGCGGAACGGCACATTCCGGTTACACAAACGCGATCCAAACCAACCACGCGATTGGTTATTGTACTGGAAGGAAGGATACAGGGACAACAATTTTGTCAAATGGAAAGGGACATTCCAGACCCAGCAAAAAGGAACACCCTCAAAGGTGGTCTCAAATCTTTGACAGGACAATCAAGCAGATTGATGCTTCTTGACGAAAGCAGCAAATCGACTTCCTGAAAGTACTGCCAGTATGTTGTACAGGGCCGAGTTGTTCAAAGCCAGGTTAAGATAACCCAGGGTTAGTGCGAAATTTTAATTCAGATATGAAAGCTTAAAAAGAACAGTCAGCTAATTCTTTTTGCCTTTTTTGTCTTAGTTGAATGCTCTAAAAATAGTGGAGAGAATTATCCCGGGAAATGCCTTTGAACAAAATAAAAAGAAACCCGTATTGAAATTTAACCCCTGGTTAGAGCTAATCGGCCTTCGAACAACTGGGCCCAGGATAACAGTAAATTTTCATCTGTCTTTCCTGTCCGTCCCAACTAGCTCTTTGAAATTTTAAAATGTGATCTCCTTATTTGCGTCCGAGCTTCCTGATTGCTTTTGTAACTGTTTCTTTTAAAATGCACATCTGCCCAGTTGAAATGATAACGCTAGAAGCACTAGCCGAAACCTTTTGAAAAGGAGCAGCAACAAAAACCAATCATCTCTGAGCCGCCAACACATGCGGGACCCACCAGTCCCATGAATGCGACAAAAGTGACAAAAGCAGACAAAAGAATATAATTTCGTTACTTGAATTTGCCCGTAACACTTATTTCGGGTCAAAACAAATTGGTTGCATGATCAATAAATGATAATTTTGTGCTGCAAACTACATGTAGAAAACAGTGCATATTATACCGGCAGAGCTTTTTGGGGGGAATACATGAAAATTATGTTCCTAATGAGGAATTATGCCAAAAATTATGCTTGCGCTACAAATTTATTTGCCCAATATTTTGACTAGACAAAACTAGTCTTCATCAGGGGCCAGACCTTAGTGAGAATAGAATAAACGGTAATAATCTTTCAAAGCCCAGGTTGTGATCAAAAGGACCTGGTGACTAGGGAGATTTAACTACTACGACCAGAAATCTTTTCGCTTTTCCTTTCATACAGTGGAACCCCGTTAATACGGACACCAACGGGACCTGCCCAAGTGTCCGTATTAACGGGGTGTCCGTATTAAGCGGGTTGTCAGAAAAAACGTTACAAACACATGTTTTATCGAAGAAAAGACCCTAGCAGACACTTTTTTACGGTAACAAACGCTTTAATTGTACTTAAGTTGCAACAAGGTCCTTTTAAATGTAACTGTAACTGAAACTTCAAATGTACATACTGTATGTAGAATATTATATTCAAGAACTGAAGAAGTCAAAGAGCTGAAGAAGTCAAATTTTGCCACTGCTTTATTAATAAAATTGCATTAACACGCCAAAATATGTCACTACATTTGTCTGCACAAACTACGCGGTCGAAAATGGTAGTTAAGGACAGAACAGTGTCCGTAAAGCGGGGTTGGCAATCTATGAGAGTTTGTCATTCGGGACACAGAAAAGTGTCCGTTGTCCGTATTAACGGGTGTCCGTATTAAGCGGGTTATTTTTTAAAGAAATGTATGATCTTTTGGTCGGGGAATGCCAAACTGTCCGTAATAACGGGGTGTCCGTATTAACGGGGTGTCCGTAGAGCGGGGTTCCACTGTATTTAAATTTTGTAATCCCAGTGAGGTTTGAATAACAAAAGCCCTAATTAGCACAAGAAAGCAAAACCCTGAAGGATTCTGGTAGTAGTAGTAAAATGATGTCATCGTGCAAATGGCCTATTGCACAACGACTTCCGCCTTTGACTCTAGCCTCAAGTTTTTTTTCCTCTTCTACATGCATATCAACTGAAGGACAGGTCTTCGTTCGCCTTTTCGCAGACGCAGAAGGATCGTCGTCCATCGAGGCATTCAGCTGGTATGTATTAAAAGAATGCTTGACTAAATTGCAAGTGCATTGGCTATGAAGTTCACAGGGCTACATAACCGATTCAACAGTGATTCAATTGAAAATTGCTCTCCACTTAGAATCCACTTCGCCGTACTTAACTGCCGCTAGCTTAAAATGCGATTCATTCACCATCACCACTGAGGCATAGTGTACATTTCTTCAACGAAAGGATTCGGACATTCAGACCAAACTCTTGAATTCAAGGAAATTCATCAGAAGGACCAGCTTAAAGCTATTAATTCTTTAAAATTTAAATACAGACGGTATATCGGACAAAGCTCCACCCGCAAATAGAGATCCCATCACCTTATATACTCATCCAAGTATAATCTTCGACATGATTATATCCTTTCAATGCCTAAAGTTCGACTAAATGCGGTCCCAAATCTTGGAGATAATTTGCCGCTAAGAAATGGAACTAGCTATTAAATGACAGTTAGAATTAACTAGCAGGCTAATGAAGTGAAGAACAAAATTCGATTGCTTATGCTGCTTATGTTTGAGTGAAATCGGGATTTATAGTAACTGCTGCCAGCAGCCTGTTTCTTTGTAGTTCGATTCTTAGCTTTTACTAACAGTTTTCACATGGTGAATTATTGTATATTTTCAGTTTTTAATTTTAAATTTTTAGAATGCATAATTTTTTTCAAATTTTTAATTTTTTAGAATATAATTAGGGCCGTGGATTACCTGTAAACTAGCTGATAGCTAAGCGTAATATCCACGTTAAATAAAGTCCAATGTCGACCTAATGTAAAAAAATTAATTGTTGGTTTAAAACTTCGTTTATTGAGAAAGAGTATTTTTTTGTTTAACCATTTCAACGTAAAATTTAGATCCAGTTCCCGAG
>JBBMOI010000001.1:38437500-38442500 GCA_038088405.1 Porites divaricata | reverse complement strand
TAATTTGTCTTGTTATTGCAAGAGAAATTTTCCTGATTTAGTCGGATTGTTCGGCGATAATAAAAGTGCATAACAAATTTAAAAACAACAAAAAAAACGTAAATTTTACCTTTAATTGTTGTTAATGACCAACTGCTGTCTTTTCTGTTCCCAGTGAATGTCTCTCGGCCAAAATTTGCTGCAGATGGTCTTCCGACAAATTTGCGAAACGCACAACATGCGAGTTTTTTTGAATTCGACTTTATTTTTGCAGCCGCTCTTGGATCAGGACGTAAAAGGACAATGCCGATTGAAAAATTAGGCAGTTCTTCGCTGGTTTCTTCCATATTTTAAAGAGAAGGAAAACTGCACTGCAGCATAAAAGACGACAACTTTGCAGCCAGGTTAAAAAACAAATGCTTACGTCATCTATGAACAAAATCTTTATTTACGCACGCCCGTGCGTAAATAAAGATTTTGTTCATAGCGGCTCAATAGGACTTATATAGGGCAAGCACGCGCGCTATGTTATAAACAATATTCGCGAGTGAGTAAAATATTGTTTTTGCCACGAGAAAATAAAATTCATATCTTCAAGCCGCCGTGTAATGTTCTTTTTATTATATAGACAAAAAGACATCGATAAAGTAATAGAGGGAAATGACCGAAATTACGTCATCGATAAACTCACTAGTGAGATTATGGAAAATAAACCACTCGGGTCCCGGATGTAGTTTTTATGAATTTTACGAGTAATATATTTTCCAGTAAAACACTCGTGTCTATATAATAAATTTATTTAACAAGCCGTCAACCGCCCCCTAATTTACATAATGTAACGTCTGCTTGACCTGTCATGTTATTAGCCAATAAGCGTTTACCATAAGGGAATCAAATTTTGACGCGAATAATCTCTCTTTTGAAATCAATTTTAGGGAAAAGAAAATTTTTTAGTTCGTCCATGTTCAGATGGCGCTTCCTAAAAAAGAAAATTTAAATGTATTGTTTTTGTGATGAAATACTGCTAGCTGGAGCTGCCGTACCTTTATTTAACAGCTACAAATAATAAAGAATTTACTGGTTAAAGCTCGTTGACTTCGTTCTGTGCCGAAAGCATTGAAAAAAAACAATTAGGCTGAAGCACCATATTTCACGAACTGAAAGGTGGTGTGAAAGTGAAGATCGCTCAGGTTTCTGAAGGAAGAATTACAGTCAAGCCAGGTCAAGATTCCGTTCATGAATTGATTATTTGAAAAGTGAACTCGTTCGTTGCTTCTGTAACTTGTAGCCGGTATCAATTTGCATTCAAATGATCGGTGAATTTTTAGTATACGATGAGATGGAAAATATTTCAATGGATGAAATTTATATTTAGGCATTCTTCAAATTCAAAAAAACTGAGCCGGCAGAAATTTCATAACGAACTCGCCTGTGTATTGACTGCTCATTACGCAAGCAAAAATGCAGACTGAAATCAACAACAACTAACGGACGGCGGCATTTTGGCCAATCGGAACGGCACAAATCATTCGTATTGTTTCCTATCCAATCAGAAAAAAGTCCAGATTTTGGCTTTTTTACATGTGATCCGACAAACAAATGTATCATGCCCTCTTCCCGCGAGAGACATATAGGGTTAATAGGGAGAGGGCATGATCTCAGGCTAACCGAAACCCGGCTACGGTGGCATTCGATTGCGACTTCTTCGCCTTTTCGGAAAAAACTCACTATCACTTTTATGATTCCATTCATGGCTGGACCGTATGAACAAACAACGTAGTTGAAATATTACAGCGGGAGGTGTCGGTGGGCTCGAGTACCGGAAATTGTTCGCAAAATGGTGGGCGCTCCTCCGGCCAAAAAGTAAGAAGATGACAGGAAATTCTATAATTACCTTTAATGTGGTTACTTCGTAAGCTACAAAAAATACAAAATGCTCTTCTGATCTCTTCTTTCTGAAAACAAATATTGATAATGGCGGTCCATGTCTGTAGTCGGTTAATTTTTTTCTGTCGGTAGTCAGTAATTTTTTTCGCGTTTTGTCGGTAGTCGGTAGTATTTTTCGCCCTTTGTCGATAGTCGGTTAACCCCATTCAGACCCTCCCATAATATTCCGCAAAAAAAAAATTAATAAGGCACATTTCTACCTAAAAATTTTTTCAAATTTATAAAGAATATCATTTTGCCAGGAAATGTGCCTATTTTGTGTAATATGGTAGTAACAAAGATTTTTTTTTTTTATCAATATCTAAGCAAAACAACCCGAAAATCTTTCGAAAATATAGAGCGGCTTGGAATTTTCTAAAAATTTATTTTGACATGCTATCAGATTATGCTAATAGGCCATTTGCACTAAGAGGTAATGTGACATCGTTTTTATGAAAATGAAGGTTATGATTTTACCTTCGAAAATCAGTTAGTGGGTCATATCTTAAACAAAATAATAGTGATTTGGTTTTTCAAACCCGCACCATTTTCTTAAAATGAGTAAGTTTGTATCTGGTCACGTGACCAAAATGTGATTTTTAAAATTATGAATTACCTCTTTCTGAACGCACATTTTGCACTTCAACTTCAAAAAAAAAGTTGAAAAGATGATGTGGTAACGTTTATAGCACATCTGAGGGTAACTATTAAACGTTTAACAAGATATAAACAAAAAGTAGTTTTGACCGCCATGTTGGAGGGCAAGAGTATGCCCTCCAACCTGGCAGCTAATACAAATCATACTAGTTTGCTGAAAAATCAAAGAGCCATAAAATAACTCTCTTAAATGCGTGAACTCTCAAATTTCGATTTGCTCTGTCGATTTTTGGCATCAGCAAGATTCCAACTCATTGTTTAAGGGAAGCATTGGTCACGTGACCTCTTAGTGCAAGTGGCCTATCGGATTATCATAATTAGCATGCTCAAGTGTTGACACCGGGGGGGTACTCCCATATATGGGCTATATAGGTACGTGCCGCGGAATAGGGTATGGTTTTTGAGGTTCTCGGTCCTTAAATAGGGTATCTTGTTTGACCCTTTTGTTTCTGTGTCCCTGGTGTGGTCCTTAGATAGGGTAGCTTAATTGTATTATTTAATACTGGAGTGTGAAAACGCCCGCCGGTTATGATTGCATATTATTAAAACTAGGCTTATTCTAGTATTTTATGCTTGATGCTATACATCCAATGTTACAGAGAAGAAATAAAGTTTTCCTTTTCATGCTATTAATAATTTTGTTTTTCCCTTGAATAGGGTGTCATTTTTCGGCTTTGGGCCTTAAGAAGGGTATCAGTATTTGCTTTCTTAGTCCTTAAATAGGGTTAGGGTTCACGAACCTTCGCGGCACACCTCTATCCAAAATACGCGGGAGTACCCCCCCCCCCCCCCCCCCCCGGGTTGTTGTAATCACCATACTCTTTATTCAGATAACAGATAATTTTCCGTACAAGACTTGTCGACTCCTAAAACTTGAGATCCTTTCCGAGATACTGTAAACCGTTCCTAACTAGATAAAGGAAAACACTGAATCATTGAATGATCCGATTACACATTTTCTAACGCCTATTTGTCACGTGTTCTCGAGCTATCTCGGCCCAGTCCTATCTCGTTTACAACACGGGTGTTGACATAACACAAACGCTTTGTTTTTTTCGGTTTCCATCGAAATATCGAGTTAAAGACAAGCAACCATGAATTTGCTAATATAATTCATCAAAATAAGCAAGGATTTCACGGCAAAAAGCGAAGCGAAGGCCAAACGGGAAGGAAATCATTGAGTTTCAACAACGTGCTGCAGACTCAGACGAATCGGCTACCGCCACGCAAGATTCAAACTGTTTTCTTACCTCGATTTTCCGGTTTTTTTGGCTTTTTATCCTTCAGAATCCTTCAAAATAATTTGCTTGACTTGCATTTGGTTGAAATTCGTCGATACAAGCTTTCATTCTTCGCAAAAGAAGTTACAAAAACATCCCACTTCGCGCCGCCATTTCCTTAAATTTTGAAAAATCGTTGCGTGAAGCTCAAAACTCCCTAATACCACGCTGCTCATTGCTTCACATCATCTATTTTTCTTAATGTTACAATAGCGTAGCACTTAAATGACGTCAGAGTGACTAATTTGCAATTTTTGTCTGACAAACAAACATAATGCACCTGCGGGAAAGGGGCGGGGCTTGATGCCTGAGACTATCCCCCTGTCGGGCTTTTGATCGTGCGAAGCGACTTCGGGGTCGGGACATTTGACTTTGACCGACAGAAGCCTGGTATCAATTCAGAAGCGGTTACCAAATCCGTCCCTCGAGGCTTTCTGAAAGTCACGCTGTTGGAGAAAGGTGTGAAGTTTTCATTTGTTTTAATCGCCATAATCCGATACTTTAAACTGTCATCTAAACAGATAATGCCTATTTTGAGAAAGTTTTTATCTTCAAATTCCCATCTGATTGTAAAACTCGATTGAAATCGAATTCCACCATGAAAGTCAGAGGATTTTTTACGGGTCACTGATCCGACCTGTTCCGACATGTTGAGCAGATGTTATAAAGCATTTTACGTTTCATTAATATTATAATAGCAAGGTCAATCTTCCTAGAGTGATTTTGTTGTTCAAAATAAGAGATGCTAGTGGAGACAGAAAATACTTAATTACAGCGAGTAATTTAACGGAGCTTACGTTTAGTAAGAACGTACTTTTGAAATGTTCTTTTACTTCGTTTTATACAGTATTATAGTATTGTTTGTTTAGATTTTTTCCCCTGGGGTGGGGGCTTTTTTGACACTTTTGATTGACCGTTCGTTTCCCACCCTGGGGAATTTGATCAAAAAATTTTAAAATTTGTCAAATCCCCACCCCTTGCCTGCATCCCCCCCCCCCCCCCCACGGGGTTTACATTGATAGGTGCATAACATTTTAATAGCAAAAGTCAGACAGAAGTGAGGAATTCGCCAAGTTAATTTCAGGTTAATTTGTTTGTCTGAGTTTCGGGTCTATAAATAGTAACTGCGCAGAGCGCTATTAATTGTAACTAATTATT
>JBBMOI010000001.1:38345000-38432500 GCA_038088405.1 Porites divaricata | reverse complement strand
TGGTCAATAGTCAGTTGCGCACACTCATTTCAGGCCTATTGTCTCTATAAAGAAAAGACACAGAAATACAAATTTAACGTTTAAAAGGAATAAAGGCCCCACTCCCGGTTGACGTGTTGACGTGCGTCACTCAAAAAACGCCCGTTGCCCAGTAACCTCCCTAATTTAGCGTCCTGCAAAGTACGTCTTTTCTCCGTTAACGATATATTTTAACTCTTTTACTTTTGACGCTTTTATTTGAATAAGCTCTACACCATAGCCCAATTCAAGGCGAATTCCCAGAAACTGGTCCAGACGAACGTACGTTAGAGCCAGATGAAATTAAACAAGCTGATGAGATTCAGGAGCATGTAGTAATGGAAGAACCTCTTTCCAGTACAAATCCAGGTAAAAATGCTGCATGAAAGCTCACAAAAACTCCTTTGCTTAACTTCCTTAAAGTAGCGTCCTGGTTACGTCTTTTATCCGCTGACTTTCTCTGATTCTTTTCTTTTTCACGTCTACTTCTTGAATAAGCTCCTCACCATAGCCCAACTTAAAGCGAATTCCCAGAAAATGGTTCAGACGAACGTACTACGTTAGAGCCAGATGAAATTAAACAAGATGATGAGATTCAGGAGCACGTAGTTATGGTAGAACCTCTTTCCAGTTCAAATCCAGGTAAAAATGCTGCATGAAAGCTCACAAATACTCCTTTGCTTAACTTCCTTAACGGTATAGCATCCTGGTTACGTCTTTTATCCGTTGGATTTCTTTTATTCTTGTTTTTGTTTTGTTTGGTCTTTTTTTTTTCATGTCTATTTGAAAGCTCCAAACGATAGCCCAACTCAAAGCGAATTCCCAGAAAATAGTTCAGACGAACGTATGTTACAGCCAGATGAAATTAAACAAGATGATGAGACTCAGGAGCACGTAGTCACGGAAGAACCTATTTCCAGCGGGGTCAGTCCAGGTAAGAATTGCTGTATGCTTTACAGCTTGTGCGAGGTGTGTTTGTGAGACACTATGACTTTCATCTCAAGTTTTGAAGAGCACAGACGTCAATGCACTTGTGGTGAAACAAAAATCTATTTTTTTTTTTTCATTATTTACAAACAAAGAATTACAATTCGTTACTGACATTTACAATTCATTGCAATTAAGTGTAATTATCGATTACTAAAATTTATCTTACATTAAAATCAGAAAACTATTTTCACAGAGAGGGCAAAAAACGAAAAAAAGAAAAAAAGGTAGGAAGACAAAGTCGGCTCCACAAAACGACTACAATAACAAACACAAGAAGGTTGCATACCTGGGCATTGTTTGACAGCAGCCCATTTCTTCCTGAAGGAGGCTAAGTTATTATTATCGAAAGCTGCAATCTGTTTCTCAAGGTCGATACACACTCCGGAATAGAATTTTGTGGCAGCAACAAGTCGCAAGAAATCAAATCAGACAGAATTTGTGCGACTTGTTGCGCGACAAAATTCTGTAGCGGAGACAAAGATTTCAACAGAATTTATTAATTCTCTAGTACACAAGAAGCGATTTGTCGCTGTGACGCGTCGCCGCAACGTGTTGCAGCAACTAATCTCCCGACCTGTATACACGGAGTGATCTGTCGCCTCGACTTGTTGTTGCAACTTGTCGCCCAGTGTTTTCCCCCTTAACCAGCTGAGTGTACATTTGTAGCATAGAAAAGGTATTTCGTAGTTTGCAACTATATGATATATATAGCGTCCAGCGATAAGGATGAAGTGATGTAGGAGCAACCTCGTTCCCAGGTTCTCTCTCCTACCCGTCGAGAGACCCTGGTTGGGTCTGGTCACGTGTCTCCCAGAATCTGGGAGATTACAAACAAACGACTTGGGGGAGGGGCGGATAAGTGTGAGATTTGTCTCTACAAAGCGTAGACGTCGAGATCAGTGGAAACTGCGTATCCGACCTTGTCTAAAGGGTCCTGTTTTTTAAAGTTCCCGGACTAGTCAAGACAAAACCCGAATCCTTTGACAGGGAAAGCGTAACTTCCTGCAGAATATCTGGATGTTTATCGGATGTTGCAAAGGAAATCACGGATTCACCACTTGTGCAGTCAAAAATATTTTAGGCGGTTGTATTCATACCGAAACGCAGTAGGCTTAAATTGGCATTTCTATGTTATGGAGGCCACCTTTAAAAAGCAAACGTATGTATTTTCAAAACTATGATTATGCAGTTCGAAGGGTGGCCATTAGAGCTAAAATATTATTTTGACCGTAAATGTAAAATGAATCCTCTGCTCTCAACGTAACTGCTTTGTTTTGTCACCATTAGTTTAGGTTTTGCATGTACTGATTCGGGCCGATTACCAGCCGCTGTCACCGACAAACATTGATTCTTTCAATGCAAGTTCAACGAATAGGGATTTTCCCTCCAATGCGGATAAACACGCGCTTGTGTCTTACTCAGGATCGTAGATTTTAGTATCTAATTGTTGTCATCGGTTTAACTGCGATAACACGAGTTTTTTATTTCTCCGCTGGTAATTCGCTTGTTTATCTGGTGATAGCTCTGTTTAGAAAGAAATTTCCCGAATTTCAGTTATAGTTGGAGGCTTAGCAAATCTGTCTTGCCCTTTCGATCATTGCGTGAACGGTGAAAACGAACCAGACAGAAAAATTGAGAGACAAAGGACTCCTCCCTCGGAATTAATTCTGTTCTGGGACCACGTGACCAGACCCAACCAGGGTCTCTCTCTCTCTCGCTCCGTAAGGACGGGCAGGAGAGAACCCTGGGAACGAGGTTGATGTAGGAGTAGATTGAATATATTGTCAATTAGCCGAGGCAAAGAGCTCGTAAAGGGAGTGATGTTTGTCAGATCAAGATTTTCAGTCATCGGAAGCGAATCCAGATCTTCGATTAAATTATGAGCTATTATTATTGTTGATATTAACATTAATATTAATAATACTGTTGTCATTGCTAATATTACAATGAAACAGTTGAAATGAGGAGATTGTATCATCTTTAGGGAACCGAATCGGACGTTTGTTTCCGCTGATTTGAAAGTAATACAGGTCCCAATACAGAAGTAATATATTATGTAGCTCTAACTGAATTATAGTACATTTTCTGTTCTAAAGATGTCTAAGGCTACAAAAGACAGAATAGTTAGATTGAATATTCGGGAAATGTTTTTAAAGATGAAATGGGTGACTACTAGTGTGAGGGTTTCCCTGACTACTCAAACAAATAATTAAAAACGTACTATATAATTTGTATTTCATAAACGAAGCCATATGAGTAGCTATGAAATTTTCGTTGAACATTAGTTCAGGGTGCAAGGGTAGGGCTAATTTAACGTTATTTATGTACATACCGAACCAGAACACCATTTATTATCTTTCAAGTAAGGAACGCAGCAATAACCGTTCTTATTATTCCACTATTATGTCATTTTACCATATAAGGTTAAGAGAACGCGGAAAATACGAAGCCGTAATACACTGTAGTGTCCTGGTTTAACCGGTTTACAACAGGGCGAAATAACAATTTTTAGTAGTGGAATAATAAACCTCTTATTCGATGGTTTAACATATAATACGAACGGACATTTTGCTCATTGCTCGTATTTTTCCTCGCCCCTGCTGGGCTCGGAAAAATACTACGCAACTCGCAAAATATCCGCACGTATTATATGCTAAACCATCGAATAAGGTGTATTTATTATTCCACTATGATGTCATTTTACCATATAAGGTCAAGAGAACGCGCAAAATACGAGGCCGTAATACACTGTAGTGTCCTGGTTTAACCGGTTTACAACAGGGCGAATACCGGCGGATGCAAAAGGAGCAACTATGGCTGAACTGGACGAACCGACGGATGAAAATAAAATAGAAAATAGAAGCCAAAATAACAGGGTTTTTTATGTAGAATAATTAACCTCTCATTCAATGGTTTGGCATAATAAGCGCGAAAAGTTTGCTCATTGTTAACGTCATTCTCACAGACGGAATCAGGATGTTTCTGAATACTCTTACCTAAAAAATAGAAGCCAATTGCAAAATAACAATTTTTTTTTGTAGTGGAATAATAAACCTCTTATTCGATGGTTTAGCATATAATACGAGCGGACGTTTTGCTCATTGCTCGTATTTTTCCTCGCCTCTACGGGGTTCGGAAAAATACTATGCTAAACCATCGAATAAGGTGTATTTATTCGCTGACATTTAGGAATCGATTACAAAATACATTAAGGCACGCAACTCAAGACTTTCATACGGCAGAAATATATCCTGTTCACAGCATCACATTTTAAAACTTGTAAGCCAAATCAAAAAAGAAGAAGAGCAGAAATACGGCGTCACGCTGAACTGACATAGCTTACCGTTCGGCAGGTTATGGGCGATTTCAGAAAAAAGAAATCCGGCATACTGATTTCGAGGGAAAAAAATTCTTGCAGGGAAATGTCTGGCGTAAAAAATTCCTACAGTGGAAAGAAGTATACGTTCATGGCGTGTAATGTGTAATGTAATAAAATATCTTACACCGTTGTATGAAGGGGAAAAAAATTCTACAACCAGAGGTTTGGCCAAAAAGGATCGGATTATACGTTTCTGAGAAACTGCCCACCTACCCCTCCCCTAAGCCAACATTTTGCCCTAAGTGAGAAATAATTGTTAATTTTGGCTTAGGGGAGGGGTATGTGGACAGTTTCCAATAATGATCCAAAAATTCTAACCCAAACCAAATTACCCATAACCCCCCTCTCCCCCATCAAATGGTCAAAAATGATCGGCCCTAAAAAGAACGACATTGCGTACTTTTTATGGATCTCCCAGTTCACGATTTGGTGCCGTCAACTCTAAGCCAATGGCGATTGCGTTGCTGAGCAAATTCAAGATTTTTGTATAACATCATCATGGGTGTCCTTGGGGGCGGTTCGAAAGAGGTTGAGAAAAATATTAAAGAGCTTGTAGGAAACAAGTGTGAATCAATTATGCGCCAAATGCAAAAGGTCATCCTGTCTAGTTCATTACACATTGCTAGAATGTTGAAGCTGAGCGCTTAGATATCTACAGGAATTTTGGGCTCCCGTTTTAACAGAGACTTTATCTTGCTTGTACATTATCGAAATTTTATTACATACCTTAGACGTTCCCATGGGAAAATGGCCATGGACAGCTATATGAACGATGTTTTTCAACTTACGAACATTTTTATTTTGTAATTGAGACATCCATAGCTTTTAAGATTTTATTTATTTATTTATTTATAGATATATTTTTTTATCACAAATTTTAGTCGATGCCGCGGCTGGTTACGGTTTGCCGCCCAGCCAAAGTTTTTTATTAGAGAGATTAAGATTCACGTTTACGGCATACAGCAAACGGCAAACGTCAGTTGAAAATTTCTCAGAATAGAAAATGAGCAGATAAAAACAGTCCAGAACGATTCTTGTGGACAAAACTGGCATGAAACTACTTATTTTTGTGTAGAAGCAATAAACAGTAAACGAAAAATAAGAGGAAAACTTGATCACGTGGTACAAATTCACGTTTGCCGTTTGGCGTAAACGTGAATCTTAAGAGCGGCTGGTTTGCAGTTTTTCTGTAATGTGACGCTCAATTGATCGGCTACATTCCCTGATGGGTAGGTTCTCTGTGCTCAAGTATCTGGCCCTACACTTTCTTCGCCACTTCTGATCTTATGATAAACCAGCGCTCCATATTCAGACGTCTGCTATACTGGCCGAGCTCTCGCTACCGACAACTTTATTTCTAACGAAAACCGCACTATCAAGAAATCGATGAAGGTATATAAGGTATTGCGAAAGCGGTCTCCGTGACCCGCTTTTACACAACGTGTTAGGATATTTCGCAGTCGTTATAAATTAGAACTAATATGGGAATGGAAAAGTAACATTTGACTTAAGGCAAACCAAAAAAAAAACATGTATTTACATAACTCTAATGAATACTATTTGACACGTTTCATAACGTTTGGGTTCACATGTTTGCGATCGTAAAGCTGCGAGGTAAATGGGGAGAAAAAAGTAGTATAGTTATAACATGTTCATAAGAAATGGCATTTTTTTACGACGAAAGAAAAAATCTCTTGGTGACTGTCATGTTAGGTAACGCATTCTCGACTCACGTAACAGCATTCCTTGACACACGTCGAGTGCGCGGGGGTTTCGCTGCAGTTTGCCTCAGTTTTTGCGGTCATGAAGACAAGCAAGGACATAAGGTACAAACAAAAATATTGCCGACCTCATATTTACTAGAAAGGATAGATATGTGGTGTAAAGGTTGAACACTTTGCTGTGTCGTGATACGAGTACTTGACCTTCATGTTTACATTTATAGTGCTGAGCTACAGGTTACGATAAAAAGCCGGGATTTGACCTTCTTTTTGGCTAAACATTGAGGTACAATTTTCCATTTTACTTTTTTTCAGTTACGTGTGTATCACTGTGGGACTTGGAATCGCCTGAATTAAACGTACCTGGGCTGAACGATTTGTTCTCGAATTCACCGTGTCGCGCCGAACCTCATAACTGTCTAGTCAGAGAGGTCAAATTTCACTCAAGTGCTCCCTGAATTTCGCTTTCCCAAAAATTCATTTCACATGTTGCCCAAGGTTTTGAACCCATATTTCGGAAGCTTAAAGATTGCTTTTTAGTGTCAGGTATCTATTTCTTCTTAAAACGATGTATCGGGTTGAATTTTAGGCTTTCGAATGTCGACAAAATTTTGCTCGGTTGAAATCCTCAAAATTATTCAAGTATCTTAAAATCCGTAAAATATTCTGGTTGCAATCAATTGAAGCATATTACCACTCAAAATGTATTTTGAAATCCCTTTAATACGATGAGAAGCATTGTGAATTGAATGACGTTTGAATTAGACTGAAATCGAGCTTTTTTCGTTACCCTGTCGCGCGTCCCGAAAAAGCGGCCCGGTGGAGGCCGTGAAGCGGTCAATCTTTACACTCGCTGTATTGCCAAAATGTTTAACCGATGAAAGTAAAATTTATATTTTCATTACTAAGGTACCTAGGGTAGTCCACTGAATTTTTTTTAGATTTTTCGAAATTTTTATTTTTCCCACCCCTGGTCGATATTTACAGACAGCCGCTCTTAAGGGTCCCATTTAAAGTAAAGGTAGATTATTTCATACTTTATTCAATTCTCGTTTCTACCTTTGTAATTTTTCTTCTGCTATTTTCTATGAATAAAAAAAGACTTAGGAACGAGCCGAGAACAGTTCTTTCATTGGAATGTTTACCATGATGTTGAAGCGTAACAGAAATCAAAGACAGTCTATCAACATGTTATCAGTTCTAAGAAATCGTCCAGACATCTCATATCAGTTTTAGCATTAAAGGTACATTTTGATATCTATCTTTATTTTCCACTATAAAAACTGTAAGAACACAAAACAATCACTGAGATTTCGAATTCTCTTCTTTTTTCCAAACTTATTTCCCTTTATGACTTATTCTTAGCTCAGCTTACAAGAGCTAATTGTGAATTTTTGTATATGACAACAGGCAAAATTAATTTTGAAAAGAGTAAATATTTAAGTAATACAATCGATGCCTGCTGGTAAAGAGTATCAATGACTTGAAGTTCTCTCATAGCTTCTCCTAGAGAGAAGCACAATCTGACTCTTTATAAAATTTCATTTATTTTTCTCTTGAAGTCTAGATCTTCCTTCCTTGACTCTTCTGCTTCATTCAAACCCGTTATAAATGGCAAACCTCTAGTTAATAAGAAAACTCATATAAAGCTGAGTCAACTTGTGATTGTTTCTTAAAACTTCACCAGCTTTAAAATTTAAAAGTTTATTCATTAGTCAAGCTTAACCTGCAAATTAAATTTTAAACAAACTTAACCGAATAAATACTGATTCTACAGCTCAACCAGCACTTCGAAGACGGCTAAAGCTAGATGTATATAAGAAAAAGCTTCTTTGATCACACTAAGATTTGTTTACGTTATAAGAGTTTAAGAGCAAATGTTACCAAAAATCAAACATTTTCAAAATTTCGTGGCAACAGCTCAAAAATCAATTTGGCTCATAATCTCATGGTAGGTAGACCTTAATGTAAAACAAAACACTGCATAGTTCGTTTGGCTAAATATCGATTAGTTTTCGAGAAAATCGATAATCACTGAATTTTGTGAAAACGCCGCCTTTTCAATGTGAAATTTAGGGCGATTTACGACGCCTCGCGTTACAAAATAAAACACTCTAGAGCAATGAAATCTACCACATATTGTTGAACAATGTCAAAAAATACCGTTAAAGCAATTTTTATCAATTCTCCGCTATTTACTTTTAAAATCTAATTTAATTTGCCCGACCTATTTTTATCGAGAAGAAATCTTACCTAAAATTAGCCTGTTATTTGAGCTTGTGGTACTGCATATAATTCGTTGAAAACCTAGTGACTAAAAGTCAAAGAGTTGTTCTTTTAGAATTCCAAAGGGTTTTTTGGGGAAATGATTCAGAGCGAAGAAATCGATTTCTAAAATTGGATAAATTTCCGTGTTTCAACTTGTCCCACGCGTGACATGACACTGCAACGCACATTACACTTGACAGAAGCACCTAAAAAGTTAAGCAGAATACAGTAAGTCGAGGTCTGTTTTAACGTATAGAATCTAACCTTTTTGTCTTCAAATCAGTGATGAAGAAAACTGTATTTCTGCAGGTCTCGTTTCGTTCGTGAACCAAGTCAAAATCATTTCCCACGACATGACAGCGTAACGGTGGCATTGTTTGTTTTGCATGCTTTGGAGGTTGGTTTTTGTTGTGCGTATTCACCTATTCACTGCTTCCATTTTCCTCATAATGGTCTTAGATTGCCTTTCGTAAGTCTTCTTTGCCGCAACATTAGTTTTGAACTGAGCAGCAAACCAAAGCGGAACCAAGGGACCTCAAGTCAAAAACATATGTTATCACGTGGGTGTTGTGGAATACCGCTTCATTCAAGTGAAATCTACAACTACAAAAAACGAGATTGGAACATGGAACAAGTGACTAGTGGATCTTAGCGATTTTTTAAATTAAATATCAGAGTGAAAAAAAGAAGGAAAGACAAACAGAAACCTGTTAAAGAACGAATAAAGGCAAAAGAGTGACAAATATGATCGCTATACAAAAATCATTACCTGAGGAAACAAAAAAAATTGCGGTGTTGCCCTTGGGAAAAACCTTGTGAAATAATAAAAACGTCGTCGCTATCACTTTTTTCAAATAAATTTGATTAAGAATGTCGAGCGTCTCAAAGGCAATGCGAAAAGTAAAGCATAGTGATGGCTCTAATATCTTCAACAAGTGCACTTCACACAACTACAAATAGCAGGAATTTTTTCTCGCTTGTCAGCAAAGAAATGAACGTATAGAAAGAAATGAACTGATAACGGAGAAAGCAATCGAAAAAATGTCCAACGAAGTAACGAAAGCATTAGCTCTTCAGCCTCCCATCATGTACGAAACATACAACATCTGTGAGATCGAAGGGTCAGTCTAGGCTGGCGAAGTTTTCGATACGAACACTGCAGAACATCTGTTCAGCCTTAGAACTGGATGTAGCATCGATGACTGGCAAGCGCAAGCAGCCGTACTTGGAAATTATTGAAGGCGTTTTGGCCAGGTGTGGCTATAAAACTAGCAAGACTGACCAGAATATGTAGAGGTTAACCTACGAAATAGTCAGTGATGTCGAGAATGTCTTACTTGAGGTAAACTGAAATTGACGGCTCTGTTTGATGCTAACGGTGTGTCGTCTATAGAACTTTTTACAGACACTCTTCAAAGAGTGACGACTGACTGGGGTTGTAAAGTGTCTCGTCAAAATTATCCCGGTAGCTTTTGCGATAAAAGCCAGGGGAAAGCTAACAAAAGGAAAAGTGTTATAGGAAACGGTAACAAGTTGTTATAAATTAGTTAAGTCTGAAGAGAAAAAGAATCACAGCCACGCCCACAAACGGAGAATTTGTACATCTTCAAGTAGATTTAAAGATTACTCAGAATTTTAAAAGGGGGATGGTCTAATGTAAAGTTTTTTCAAGCTATCCCGTGACTAACGATTTAAGAACAATCATAAGGAATCTTCCAATTTCATTTTTAAAATTATTTTAACTGCATCACATGATCAACCACGCTCTATTTTATCGAGAAATCCTTCGAGCTGAATCGCCCACTGGACAGAGAGCAAACCGTTCTTCCTTTGTAGGTCTACAGTGGCTAATAATACTCTTCTTGTAAAAACAGTTAAAGGAATGGAAAGAAGTCATATGCGTCTCGTCGTGACGAAAACTTTAGTTAGAAGAGGACTGGCACTAGTCAATGAACACCAGTTTCACCTGCAAATTGTAATGATTCGGGAACCATTCTGAGCAGATTTCGCATTTGCTTTGATACAGAAAAACTGGAGCTACACGTTAAGAAAGTGGTGGGAATCGTTAGTTACAATTCTCGAACACTAGAGGCTGGAGGGCGTAGTCGATCACGTGGCCAAGTAATTTGGATTTCTTTTTTTTGGAAAATGCGCATAAAAACCACTTACTCTTTGTTAAAATTAGTTTATCGAGGAATTTATTATCCGTGACCGGTCATGTCTAGGTGATCCCGTTTAACCAACTGAGGCAATAATGTTCTTACCCTTTTCATAGCTGGAGACCATTACCGGCTGAATTGTTTAAAAAAAAAGAAAGAAACTAGGTGGTGATGGTCAAAGTCAAGTGTTAGCTTTTCCGAACTTGAGATGTGGCAACATCTTTCTTGTACAAAGCAGAGAATTAGTCGTGGCACCTGCATTTAATCACTTACATTTTCTAGTTCGAATTGGGGTAAAGCTTTTAGTAGAAGTGTAAAAACTTGTTGTGTTTCATCTTTGACACTTTTGATGATTCAGAGGCTAGATTATCTTGAAGATGGTTTACGTGGTTTCTCGCCGTAGAATATAGCTGAGCGTACAAAATGCTAAAATTGATATTGAAACTAAAAAGACTCGTTAATTTGAAATGTTTAGCAGCACCATTATATAAAGGTTCATGATTTTCCAGTTACAAAAAGTCCGTGCACATGAAATTCCGCTCTCAATTCCGGAAATAGAAATTGGTCACGCAACCATTGAGTTGCTATAAATACATGTTCTGCGAATCGAACTTGCTGAAAACGCCCAGCTCCGTTTTGGCTACGTTCGCAAGGAAAATGTAAGTTGTTATTACAATATGAAAATGTGGAAGTCTTCATATGCTGGTAAAGAAGGTCAAACGACCCTTTAATTTCATGATCAAAAGATTTAATTCTTGTGCGAAATTGTCACGGATTTAAGACATGTTTTCAATGTGTCAGTTTGAGATGGCTCGTTTAATTGTTTGCCTTTGGTTTGCTTATTAGTTCGAAACTGACTTTCGACGAAAGGCAAACGAAAATAACTTTTTAAATCTGATCTCTGATCTTGAATTCAGAGATAATTGGTCGGGAAAACTTTCCAACAAAACATCTCACGACTCTGGTCTTCACGCCGGCGTGTAAACAAAGATGACAGCTGCGTTATCTTGACAAATTATCTTGCAGTTTGATTAAAATTTGTATCAAACGAAGGGACAACAGAAATACAATCTATGTCTTTGATTTTAAAATATGTTGGTTGAATTTTTACGTCAATTCCGCTTTTGATTGAATGCTCTCTTTGGAAAACTTGTATTCCTGTTTGTTTACTGCATAACTTGGAACGTCGGTTAAAACGGGGCATTGTATCCAACTTTAAAATTGAATTTCTTCGCGCTAAATCATTTCCCCAAAAAATCCTTTTGATATGTAAAAGAACGATTATTCGGCTTTCGAAATCCATATTTTTCGACGTATTTCATTTAGTACCGCATACTTAGATTAAAGGTTATTTTTTGGCAAATTTTAATGTTGATAAAAGAGGGCTCGCGAAAAGTAATTATATTTTCAAAGTAAATAGAAAATAATTGCTCTAATTTGCTTTTAACACATATTTCGGCATCATTCTACTAGATTTAGTAGATTTTATTGCTCTAGAGTGTGTTATTTTTGTTACGCGAAGTATTCTTTTTCGACCTAAATTGAAAGCTGAAAACGTGGCAAATTCTCAGGATTCGGTTATTATTGATTTTCTCGAAAACTAATCGATATTTAGCCCAACGAACTATGCAGCGTTTTGTTTTACATTAAGGTCTACCTAACCTGAGAATATGGGCCAAATTGAATTTTGAGCTGTTGCCACGAAATGTTTGACCGATGGTAACATTTGCTCTTAATAAGGTTATGACTTTCATGACTTCCATGTCTGATGGTTTCATCGCCACGCTCAGAGCCATGCAGCTGCGACCAACAACTGTTAGCTACATTTCAAAGATTTGTTTGCCACAATAAAGTACACTTTAAGTAAACTCGTTTACGTACCATCAAAAGCTATCAAAGTCAGGCATGTAGGCAGGTTTTTTTACGGGGAGGTGCGATCCAACGAGGAGACGGACCAGATGAGCCCGGAGGGGTTAGTCTCTAGGGGGGGAGCTTTGATTGTCTGAGACTGAATTGCTCAGCAAGTTTGGAATTGGGGTGGCTCACTTGGAACGCGTTAGCGTGAGTCATCTAGCGGGGTCCGGGGGCATGCTCGCCCGCAAAATTTTTAAATTTAAGCGCTCTGATTCAGAGAAATGGCTGGAAATGCATTTAAAACTAACATGGTGTGGTGAAAATTATATACACTTTCAACAACAATAAAAGGCCCCCATAAAAAAACTTTTCTCTACAAAGAGGTGTGTAGCTTTATATGAGTCTTAAATCCTTCAAGCAGCACAGAGCTGGGTCCAGCATGTCAAAGCTGACGGGAATTCTCATACTCGCAGATTGTTAAAAGAACAATTCAGATCCAACACTTTGCAGAAAACTATGGCAAACAAACCCTAAAGGGAATTTTATTTAGCAATGAAAAAATGTCTTGCAGGCACACCAAATCCCCTTTTTATACTTTGCGAAGGCTAAAACATATTTAGTGGAAAGGGTTTGTCAGGCTAGTGATTTCTTTTACAGCAATTTCAATTTTACCATACACAATCAGTAAATTAGAATAGAACAATATTCCTACTTCACTTTGTATTAAGTCGCTGATCAATAAAAAGTGGACCTCTGGCGTCTGTGGGGGGAGGGGGGTGTGCGAACGCACCCTTTGCACCCCGCTCCCTACGGGCCTGAAGGTAAAGTCGCCCAAACTCCAGCACATCGCTCTTTCTTTTATTTCTCAGTCATCTTTCTGCAAACTTACTGACAATCAAAACAATGAAAAACATCGCCGGGACGGTCAAAAAATTTTCGTTGATCCCTGGTTTACGTAACATTCCTTCCCATGAGTTGCATTTCTAACGTATTCACAGAATTTCTCCTCCGTTGGCATTGACTTTCATAAATATTGGTTTAACAGATGGTCGAAGATGGTCTCAGTTGAATTTCACTTCACACGTGCTTCGCGCACGGGCTAAGCTTTGCAAACAAAGAGGTAAACAAGTGATGTCACAGACATGCGTAGTACGTTATTCAGCCCTGTCCCTCGCTATACAGTTTATAAAGTGCCGCTGACAAGAATAGTCTGCGGGTTCCTCTTATCGCCCGCAAAAAGATACAGAGTAATGAAAGAAAAAACAACCACATGTTACTATTTTTAAGTTTTAATTAGTTTATAGGAACTGGGGAAATATTTACAAAAGAGCTCATTATATAATTTACGATACGTTTTTAATATTTTACAGAAGATGGGAACAGCTATGAAGAGGAGAAGGAAGAGAGAAGAGATGATACTGATAAGGATTTCGAAAAATGTTACTTTGTAGAAGTAGAGGATGACGCGAAAAAAGGACAAAGCAACGACGATAAGAAGGACTTTAAAATGGATACAGCTTCTTCCAGGAAAATGGAAGATAAGAAGAAGGATCCAGTGAAGCTGGAAGAAAAGCTTAATAGGCTAGAAAAAGAATTCTGTTTCCCGAGGGTGCTTATTAGGACAGTTTCCTGTCGCAGTGATATTGAAGGAGACCTTAACAAAGCAACGCAGCAGTTAAAAGAGTTTAAGGACATTGAAAATCCCCCCGTCCAAGGCTCCCCACAAAGGTCGGAAAACAACTGGAAAGGACGATTGAATCCACCAAACACCTTACCCAAACCCAAGAATCGTGTCAGGAGAGGACAAAACAACAATTTTCTTGAAAACGACACATTTCTTCAGGACGATGGCCTACCGCAATTGGGCCAAGCTACTGGAGGACGAGAAAAAGATCAATTTAGAAGCGAAAGAAGAAAAGGCGAGGAGGATATGGACAGGAGAAGTGAATGTCCATTTCGTTCCTCAGCTCAAACAAATGAAACATGTAGATCCTATGATGATGTTGATTTTGGTGATGAAGAAGAAATTGAACAAAACAGAAGTGACCTAGGGAATCAAGGGAGATCTGGTGACAACCTTTATAGGGGTCGCGGTCGTAGAGGAATGAGACAATTAACCCAAGGTCTTTCTACTGAAATAGAAAGTCAAGGCACTGTTACAAGAGAAAATGAAGAAGGCTCTATCTTTGAACCCAACAAACTACTTGTCTGTGGGCTGAGTGAGACAACTACAAGTGAGGAAGTTTTAAACTTTATTGAAGTGATAAGTGACGAGGAGGTGGAGAAAGTACAGATGAGCAAAGGCAAAGCTTTGGTCACAATGACTAAAGATATAACAAGTAAGTAAGTAGTTATAATAGGATGCTTTGGATCTCAACTCACCCATACTTTTTTCCATCATTTTCCCGATTAATCCTGTCATTTACCCCAAATTTTCAATGACAGAAATTAATCAGAAAACTTTTTCTGTCATTTTTCAAAAATTTCAGAAATTTCAAAAATCCAATTATTTCCCGTCATTTCCATATTATTACTTACAAATATCCCCAATTATTTACATCATTGAAATTTGGGAAACTTGACAAACTTAATGGCTCGCTCCCCAAGGGTCGCTCGCGGAAAATGATGGAAAAAAGTATGGGTGAGTTGAGATCCAAATCATCCTATTATAACTACTATTAATGGAGTAGTTGAGTCAGAAAAATAAAATTGAATTTAAAGAAATATTATTAAAATATATATAACAAGATGCCCACCAACTTAACAAACCTTTCTATAAAAAAATTAAAAAAGATAAAAAGACTCAACCAACAAAAACTTAAGAAGGAGTATTCTCAATATAATAAAAAACAAAAGTTGATTGCTGATATAAAGAAAATAAGAAAAATGAGAGAAAGAATAAAAAACAAAACTAATCCTAAACCCAAAACATTTGATGAGTATTTCCAGGAGTGTATAAATAATAAAACAATTCCACCCGATACACCATCTTATCTTCGCAAAGCTTTGGAACGAGCTATTAAAGAATACGATCAAGGAATTATCAAAGATAAATCAGCTCTGGATGGATTTGCTAACAAATACATTGTTGAGGGAGAATCTGGTATTTTACCTTTTGAGTTCTTCAAATCTAAATCCACTTATTTAAAAGAATTTTTACGAAATCATCGAAATATTAAAGTTAGATTTGTTTTAGTTTGTTTAATGGAACAAAAGACAGGTGATCATAAGTTAAGTTTGACTGTTCAGGATAAAGCATATTTTAATTCAGATACACATATTAATCTTAAATCAACTGATGTAAAAGAAATACTTGCGCAAGTTATTAGTACCATCCTTGAAAAGATTAATATCTATCAAAAGAATGGCAGTGGGTGGTATTTTAAAGAAGTTATTCATCTTGAAATTCATACTGCTGATTACAATCCAATGAGAGGATCTTCTTATATTCCTCTTCCAGATTGGATAATTCGAAAGAGAGCGATAGTAAATATTATAAATAATGATGAGAAATGCTTTTTATGGTGTGTACTTAGATATCTTCATCCAAAAGACAAAAATGATACCCGATTAACGGATTTAAAAAAATATGAAAATACCTTGAATACAAAGGGAATTAAATTTCCTATCAAATTAATAGACATTAAAAAATTTGAATCACTTAATCCATCACTTCCAGGAATAAATGTGTTTTCGGTTAATGAGAAAAAGAAGTTTTACCTCCTCCGAATGGCACAGAGAAATCCTCAAGAAACAATTGACTTATTTTTGTATGAGGAAGATGGTAAATATCATTATTCATTAATTAAAAGTTTTTCACGTTTGTTTAGGTCTCAAATAACATCAAGAACAAATGGTAAAATATATATTTGCAAAAGATATTTTACTCATTTCTCGAAAGAAGAATTATTCCAAAAACATATTCAATATTGTTCAACCAATGAAACAGTTGCTGTGAAAATGCCTCCAAGAAACTCAAAAATATGTTTTAATAATTTCTACAAACAGCTTCCAGTTCCTTTTGTAGTTTATGCTGATTTTGAATGCTTTACTAAACCAATGAATACTTGCAGTCCTAATCCAGAGGATTCATATAATTATAATTACCAGAAACATGAGCCATCAGGATTTTGTTTTTACATCAAAGGAATAGTTCCTAATATTATCAAACCTATCATTTATACAAAAAAGAAAGATACTGATAATGTTTCTGAAATATTTGTTTCTAAACTTGCAAAAGTAACTAATAAATTATATAATGATTTTTATCTGCGACCAAAACCTCTTAAATTAACAAAACAAGAACAAATATCCTTTAATAAAGCTGAAAGTTGCCATATTTGTAAGACCCCACTACTCAAAGACAAAGTTAGAGATCATTGTCATTTTACTGGGCAATACCGCGGTGCTGCTCATAATAGTTGCAATCTCCAGTGTCGAAAACCACTGATACTTCCAGTTATATTTCACAATCTTCAAGGCTATGATGCGCATTTGTTTATAAAACAACTTTCTTCCATTCCAGGTGAGCTAAACTGTATTCCATCAACCGAGGAAAAGTATATTTCGTTTTCCAAAAAGATAAAAGTTGATGAGTACAAATCCAAACGAACTGGAGAGACTGTTTCATTGTATTTTGAAATACGCTTTATTGATTCGTTTAAGTTTCTCCAAACTAGTCTTGCTAACCTTGTTGGTAATTTACAACCGGATGATTTTCATAACACAAAAGAAATATTTAAAGAAACCGAGCAAAGTGGGGTTGTAGTAGACCTCTTAACTCGTAAGGGTGTTTATCCCTATGACTATGTTTCCTCAATAGAAAAACTATCTGAAACACAATTACCACCTAAGGACCAATTTTATTCAAAACTAAATGACGAAGATATATCAGATGAAGATTATCAACACGCTATTAACGTTTGGAGCACCTTTAGGTGCCAAACAATCAAAGATTACCACGATCTATATCTAAAGTCTGATGTCCTACTTTTGGCAGATGTATTTGAAAACTGTAGAAAAACCTGCCTAAAACATTACAATTTGGATCCAGCTCATTACTATACATCTCCTGGTCTGGCTTGGGATGCCTGCTTGAAAGAAACGGGTCAAGAATTAGAACTGTTACATGATTATGACATGTTAATGATGTTTGAAAAAGGAATAAGAGGAGGAATAGCTCACATATCAAAGAGATATGCAGAAGCTAATAACAAATACATGAAAGATTACAACCATAATAAACCTTCTAAATTTATTCAATATCTCGATGCTAATAATCTTTATGGATGGGCTATGTCACAATCACTTCCAACGCATGGATTTAAATGGATGCAAAAACTTACAAAAGAAAAAGTAATGTCTATCCTGGAGAAAGCAAATCATAGTATGACAAATCCAATCAATAGAAAAGGCTACATCTTTGAAGTAGATTTGGAATATCCTAAAGATTTATGGGAATCACATAATGATTATCCTCTTGCTCCAGAAAAGTTAAAAGTTAATGGTGTTGAGAAACTTATTAGTCATTTCAAGCCGCATAAGAACTATGCTATACATTATCGGAATTTAAGACAATGTCTTGAGATGGGACTAACTATAACTAAAGTTCACAGAGGAGTATACTTTGATCAGAGTCCTTGGATGGAACCTTACATCAGAAAGAATACCGAACTCCGAAAAACAGCAGCCAACAGTTTTGAAAAAGACTTTTTTAAACTTATGAATAATTCCGTATTTGGAAAAAAAATAGAAAACATAAGAAAAAGGCAAAATATATTACTTGTTGATAATCGGGTCAAAGCTGTAAAATTAACAAGTCGACCAAACTTTGATCGAGCAACAATATTTGATGAAAATCTTATTGCAGTTCATATGAAAAAAACTGAGGTGTATTTTAACAAGCCAGTGTATGTTGGTCAAGCAATACTTGATTTGTCAAAAACATTAATGTTTGATTTTCATTATAATTATATTAAAAAGAAATATGGTGAAAGAACAGAGTTGTTGTTTACAGATACGGATTCACTTATGTATTTGATTCACACAGATGATTTTTACAAAGACATATCAAAAGATATAGAAACCAAGTTTGATACATCAGATTACCCCCCAAATCATGAATCTGGAATACTGACAGGAGTTAATAAAAAAGTAATAGGAATGTTTAAAGATGAAGTAGCTGGTCGTCAAATTACTCACTTCGTTGGTCTTCGCCCAAAACTATATAGTTTCAAAGTTGAAGACCAAAATACAACTAAAAAGTGTAAGGGAATAAAGAAAAATGTTGTGAAAAAGGGGGTAAATTTTCAGGACTATGTCCAGTGTTTATTTTCTGGTGAAAAACTAATGAGATCGATGAAAATTATAAGAAGTGAAAAACATGATATTTATTCAAAGGAAGTAAATAAGGTAGCTTTGAGTAATGAAGATGATAAGAGGATTTTGACAAAGGATAAAGTAAATGCAAAGGCAATTAGATAAAAAAAATGATTTATAAGTTTTAAAATTTAATAATTATAAATCATGAATAATAGAGAAATTATTAAATTTCAAGATATTAAATTTTATGCTCATCCAATTTATAGTCAATATTCTGCAAGTAAAAAAGGACAAATATTAAGCAAGAATCGTAAAAAAATATTAAAGACAGGATCAAATAGTGGTAATGGTTATCATTATTTTAGTTTATATATAAATAATGTTCCAAAATCTTACTTAGTTTCACGGTTTGTTTATGAGTGTTTTAAAGGTAATATTCCAGATGATAAAGAAGTTGATCATATTGATAGTAATAAAGAAAATAATAGTATTAAAAATCTTCAATTATTAACACATAAAGAAAATGCTATAAAATCACTCTGTAAAAGTGTTAAATCTTTTAATATTGAAACAAGACAAGAAAAGAAATTTAGAAGCATCAGAGGAGATTGGAGTTTCATCAACTTCAATTTGTTTGATTTGTAAGAAAAAATCTAAAATTGCGACATCAAAAAAAGATGGAATGATTTATATTTTTAATTATATCTAAGCATTAAGACAATATATATAATTAATAAATGTCCTATACAAAAGAAGAAATAAAAAAATATTTAGACATCCTATATAAATATAATAAACCAGAAGTTGAGGAAAAAAGCAGAAAAAGTAAATGCTGGAATTGTCAAAGAGATGATTGTTTTACTATTTACTCAGGATTTAAAGTTTGTGAAAACTGTGGTGGGCAAAATGGTCATGTTTTGGGATATTATGATTATAAAGATTATGATCGATTACATTATTGAAAGAAGAGTATTTATCAGAGAAAGTATCATTATAAAAAAAAGGTTAATCAAGTTTCTAAAAGATTGCATTTGAATGATGAAGAAAATTGCGATCTGTTTTATAAACTAATGACTATAGACAACCAAGTCATGGAAATACTAAACAAACAATTTTGTCGAAAAAGAATGATAAGTATTTTTTATCTAATCAAGAAATTTCTTGAAGAAATGGGAAATGAAAATCACAAACTTGTTTATCTAAAAATTTCTGAAAAAACTTTGGAGAAATATAAAAAGTGGTGGAAAAGTTACAAATCACTATATGACTCCTCTGTGAAAGCACCAGTAAACAATTCCAGTTAGATAGCCAAGTACTTCAGATTCTTTAAATGGAGTGTCAATTGCATAAACATATCCTCGGTCAAGTCTATAATGTTTCCAAAATTCTCGAAAAGCAAGACTAAATATTAAATGATTAGCCAATATTGATGAGTTTGATCTGCAACTATTCCTATAATCTGTTAGTCTATAAATAATTTGGTTTATGTCTAGTTTTTGCTTGAAATACTTTGCATAGAGAAACTGATAAACAATACAGGCTTTAATAAAATTATCAGGGTAAAATTGTGTTTTATAGCTAGGAAAGTAAAAATTTACATATGCGACAATTGTTTTTATCATTTCTATCTTATTAATAGATAGAAATGGTGCGTCCTTTACATAAATTTTTTATTATATTTTTTAACAAATCTATCTGCTAAAGGAGTCTGATCAATTATCATTTCATCTATTAGTTTCATTCGTTCAATAAGCTCTTTTTTATTAAACTTATCCCCCCGCAGAGCTGAGCGCAGTTCAACCAATACTTTTTCGTATGTTACATATGCAATTTGTGTCATTTCAATATTTTTCTTGTAATTCTTAATCTTTGAAACAGAACTCACAATCACCCCAGCGCCATTGATAACACTGAGGATTATTGGATTTAGTGTTATTCCTCCCGTTATCGTGCCAATAATAACTAATACTACCGCAGACAGAGTAAGTGTTTCATCAAGAATTTTATACCTCTTATATGATTTCTTAAAACACCAGTATTTCTTGTGGTAATGTTTGTAGAAATCTTTGAGAGTTTTTACGTCTGTCTCTGACAGAGATTTATCAATATGATTAAATTCAAACACGTCCTTCATTTATTTTATTTAAACTACATAACTCCCATTTATCTTTTCTTGAATCATTACTCTGTGAAATTGCTCAGAGTCAAAGTCGTAAAAATTTGGAGAAAACATAATTTTACTCAAAACTCCATCTTCAGTTATAAAATCAAAATATTGATTGGTGGTGTGATTAGCGGTTGATAACGTTAATGTTGAGCTGTAGTTACTTATGTTAACTTTTGTAGCAATTGCATCAACACTTTCTGCCAACCATAAAACAATTTTTTTTCCATTAAAACTATTTGGTAATTGAAAATGACTTCTTTTATTATTGGAAAGTAAAGTTAAATAACCAGCAATTTTACTAAAAGTTAAACTTAATGAATTTTGACTACTTTGTTTATTTTTTTTAAATAAAGCAAAATCTCTATTACTCCAATGATAAAAAACAATACATAAAGTATAATTTGTAAAATTAGAAGAGGGGGTAAAATTAATAGTATAATTAGTAATATTCAAACCATCTTTTATTATATCACTTAAGTGTTTATCGGGAAAAGTAATATTAGGAACTAAAAAATTAAAAACAACACCAGATGATGTCTTATTTAATCCATAAATATTTGCATCAGTAAAGTCATAAAATTCTTTAAAATATTTTCTATAAACAAGGTTTTTAGTAAAGGGAATTAACTCTTTTACCATTCCAACTGTTGCTGCACTTCTATCCCGGCCTTTATCGAGAGCAATGTTTAATATCTTTTTATTATTTGCGTTAATGTCAACATTGTAAACTACTTGTGTTTTTTGGACGTCAAATGCTGTGTGATAGTCATAAACTTTATCTGGGTCGATATTGCTAACTTTATCCATAATACCATAAGCTATAATAAAAACTCCTGTGAAATTTTTTGGGTAAATAGAAAGGCCTATTCTACTCTGAAGAATATTGACCAAAATATGAAGAAAAAACGTATTACCAAATGATAACTTCTTAAAATTTACTATGATTCTGTGGTAGTACATAAATTCTGTTTGTCCCTTTGAATTGGTAAATCTATGGCTAAGTTTTTTTACACCAACATTTTCAATTTCTAAACCTCGTGATGTGCCCTTGTCAACACTTATTTGGGATCTACGCCATAGTTGATAATCAGTGTTAAGTATCTCTAATCAAAGTGAAAAATCAACATTTTTAGGTAACCTGTAAAAATTAATTCCCATCTTATACTTATATCCCCCCTGTGAATTTTTAACTATTTCCATATAAATAACTTTATGATTATAATCATGAAAGTTACCTTTAATAGGTGGTAAGTCTGCTATCTTTTTCATAATAAAACTAGTACCTGTAGTTATCTCATCAGTCCATTGACTTGCGTCTGACATGAGATAACTAAACTCATCTTTGTAATGGCTTGGTTGAACTTGAGACGTATGTAAATGGTTGTCAACATATTTTTTATTTACTGCATCATTATCTGAAGAGGGTTCTTCAAGAAAAATTATTTTATGTCCTCTCATGTTTAAATTTCCTATCATTGGTAGGCGTCCATCTCTAATTAGGTAAGCACTATTTCGGGTAAATAAATTACTATCCACATACTTTTTGGTTGCAGCATCTGCTTCATTTGTTGGTGTTTTTAAATTAATTATGCCTTTATTATCCATGTTTAGATTATTTGTCATCTTATTTGATCCGTCAACGTGGAGATAAGCTATATCAGTATAAGCCAATGGTGTTGGCTGTTTAGGACCATTTGGATTTGGAATATTGAGTATTCTTTTGTTGTTCATGTTTAGATCTCCAGCCATTGGTTTTGTTCCATCTAGTTTTAAAAAAACACTGCCATCAACTTTTGTGTCGTCCACATATTTTTTTGTAGCAGCATCATCATCATTTGATGGTGTTTTTTTAAGTTTTGTAATACTGTATTGACTTTTCATATTAATATTTGAATCTACTGTTATTAATGATGTTTTTCCACCACCAGAATTATCATCAACATATTTCTTGGTTGCTGAATCGGTGTCTGATGTTGGATTGCCAACATTTGTTAGTTTTTTTCCCACCATATCATAATTTCCATCTGCAGTGAGATTAAATCCAACACCTGGTGCGCCTTGTAATCCCTTGGAAAATGGATGTTGATTAGAAGAATGTTCGTTAAATACTCCCATTTTATTATTATAATAGATAAAACTATGGGACCCAGCAAAGCTGGGATAAACTAAATATCCTCATTAAAGTCTTTTGCTATTCGTTTCTTTGGTTTATCAACATACAAGAATGAAAATTTTTCTCGAGTTGCTGCTTTATAATCCTCTTTATCAACTCCCAATTCAGATGATATTCTGTTGGCTTCCCTGGGTGATGGAAATTCGAATAAACAGTAGTGAGAACAATTCATTCGAATATCTTTTGGAGTTTTGGAAAATGATTGACTCAGATAAATCACTGAGCAATTCTTATGTCGTCCTTGAATGAAATAATCTATTATTTGTCTCTGGTTTTTATCACAGACATAATCATCAAATATTACTATTTTTTGGTTGTCTGCATAATCCATTTCTGTTACTGGGGTTATTTCATCATTACTCACATTAAGTATTTCATAGCCGATTTTATGCGACAGCTCTCTCATTTTTTGGATCAAACTCTTGTACTTATCCTGCTCCAAATTGCGAGCATAAAGAAAAATCTCATCATAGTAAATCAATGTATTAATTAGCATATGATACAGCAAATTAGTTTTACCACTTCCACTATTTCCACAAATTAACATTCGAAATGTGTCCGATGGCATAAAAGAATACAGCTGTTTCAATTTTTTATCTGCGGCTTCGCCGGTACTATCATAATTAGGTATTTTCATTTATATAATTATTATATAAATGGACATTCAAGAAATTAAAAACTTTGCTAAAAATAAGATTGAAGCAGATGATCTTGCAAAACAGGTGAGACGCCGAATAAAAGAAACTGCTTGGGAAAAACAGAATCGGAGAGAAGGATTTACTGAGACATTTAAACCTTTGATTTCAAAGTTTGAAGAACCTGAAGACGCCAAAAAAGAAAATATTTTCACTCAAAACCAAAAAATGCTTCAAAATCAGTTGGCTCTTACATCTGATCTTAAAGACAATCAAAAAGCTATTACAGATGGATTTAGCCAGTTTGAGCGATTAGCTGATATGGGGGAAGTAGCACCACTACCACCAATAGAAGAACAAACAGGTACTGAACAATCAGATGCTGAACAAACAGATATTGTAATACCAAAAAAACTCATAACTTTTAACCTTGAAAAAAATTTTGATAAAAATGACTTAGAATATTTATATCATTTAAATCATCCAAGGCCAAATAATTTTGTTGATGTTAATCCTAAAAGACTACAAGAAATTTATGAAGAAGTAAATAATGATAAAACTGTAACAGGTAATTTGATTGGAGTTTTGAAGAGAAAAAAAAGAAAAAAAAATTAACAGAAGCTGAAAAACTAGAACTTACTGCCTATCAACATCAACATAAAATATTAAGTAAATATAGAAATATCCTTAATATTTATTTAACATCAATTGATCTAATAAAAGTAGGGGAAGGACGAATCCAGCTAGGACGGGGTATTAACTTTTACTTCTCCTCCCAAGAACTAATAAAAAGATTTGAATTACTCAGTGGATCACTTGCCACAGGAAACAATGGTGTATTGCCAGAATACATTCAAATAGCTCATCGACTTAGGGATCTCGGGATTATTACTAATAACCAACTTAGTGCACTTTTAAGAAAAATTATCTAGATATAAGATAAATGAATGAAAGCGCTATTCATATTTCCTCTGTCAAAAGAGAAAAAATAGGAGTAAACAAACCTCATGATTTTCTGGTTAAATTTAATCCTCCTTTGAAACTTGACCCAGAATTTAATTATTTTCTTGCCTTGGATAGGTTATCTATGACTTACTCTTGGTATAACATCAGAAGTAGTTATGGAAACAATAAAATCAAATACACTCATGATGGAACCAACTGGAATACTATTACCTTTTCAGATGGAATGTATTCCTACTCAGATATAAATGATTACATTCATCAATACATGGATCAAAAGTCTCATCACTCAACAGATTCCAAAGGAAAAAAAAATTACTCAATAAATCTGTCCTTCATTCTCTCCACCTATCGAGTACTGGTATCACTTGATGGTGATTATCAACTTGACTTGAGAGAAACAGATTTTGGAGACCTCATCGGATTTAAAAAAAAACTGGTGACTAAAACAGAGTATGGAACACGACTCCCAAATATTACAAAATCTATTGACTCATTAAACATAAACACAAGTGCTATAAAAGGCTCTGTTGTAAATGGAGTAAATACAAACACAATTGCTGTTATACCAACAGATAATCTAACAAGGAGTTATCCTTTCACTTTCGAACCAAGGAGACCACTGTACTGCCCTGTAAGTTCTAATTATATTTTTGACATGAGAATAACTGTAACTGATTCAGTCAGTCAACCTGTTGACCTCAACGGTATTGATGGTTTATGACACTGTTGCTTCGTCATACTGAATACTCGCCTTTAGTATAATTCTATAAATAAAATGATTCGACAATCAGAGTTTAAAAGAAAATACAACCCAGAAATGGGAAAATATACAAAACAACACATATGGAGAAGGAATAATGGATACAGTAAAATCCTTTTTTAAAAAACCAACTCCCAAAAAACCACCACCAAAACCGACATTTGATCCGAGCACAATTGTAAAAGAAAAAAAGGCGGGTGATAAAATCGTAAAATTACTTTCTCGTGAAAACCCCCTTACCGCCACCAAAACAAAACGTAAAATGACTGAAAAGGAATATGACCAATATTTGGAAAACTTAAGAAAATTATATAATTATTAATATAAAATGAAATCTTTTAGAAACCCAAAATATCTAGAAAGATATGAAGATGTTATATTTGATCTCGAACAACCTATAAATACAGCAGACCCAGCAAATAACGCCGCCCAAGTTAGAGCACCAATCCTTAAAATTATCGCTGATAATACGGGTGAGGCCACTCCATTTGATTGGTATAACGCCCGTTTTTCAATGGATTTTAAAGTAAGTTTATTAGCTGGAGGAAATTTAGCAGTTGAAGACCACAATGGAATTGTAAATGGTTCTAACTCATTTATAAAAAAATTAACTGTCCTGGCAAATGGAAGAGAAGTTTATAGTTGTAATGAAGCAAATCATGTTGCAAATATTAAAAACTTACTTGAGTATAATTCCACTTATGCAAAAAGTATTGGAACCAAAGAATTTTACTATCCTGATACAAGTAGATCTGCAGAGGAACGTGCTGCTCAAGCAGAATATAATGTTGGTTTAGCTTTAAGAAAAAAAGTATTGGATACTTCAGTTCTAGTCAATTGTGAAATACCTCTTAATAGATACTCTTTCTTTGAGGCATTAGAAGACAAACTACTTCCTAACACAAAAATTGAAGTAAATTTTGAAATCGAAAGCGATGCAAATTTGGTGTTTCAAGCTGCTGCTAATTGCAGAGTTATTGTAAAAAGACTTCAGTTATATATTCCAAAGTTAACTTTTAATGCAGAAGGACAAAAGATTTACATGGAAAATTATCTTAAACCTTACAAATGGACTTATCTTAATGAAGTCGTTCATACGTCAAATAATTTACAGCAACAAACAGGCCATTACAGAATAACAACCGCCATTTCAAAACCACGCCATGTATTTGTTTGGGCCATCAACACAGCAAGAATTAATGCACAAACAGCAAATCCATTTATATATGATACTTTTGGTAATTTACCAAACAATGCTGATGTAACACGATGTTATCTCGAGGTTGGAAATGGTATTGAATACCCTGATTTTCACTATAAACCATCAACAGATTTAACAAGAGTTTTTAGAGGTTTGATGGAGTATGTTCACGCAAACAACGATTTTCAGGGCGGAACAATCCTTGATATTACAAGCTATAAGAAAGTTTATCCAATTATATACTTTGATTTGACAAAACAAAAAATGGATATCAAAGATGGAGTAACAAAGTTGGCGTTTCATTTTGAACTATCAGCCAATCCAAACGCTGATTATAACTTTTATGCTCTTGTGTTACATGAGCGAGAGGCAGAAATAGAACAGCAAAGTGGAAAACTATTGCTTCGTGCTTAGATTGTTATATGAGCATTACATAAAATGAGTAAAGATTTAGTTTTTGATCTCGAACAACCTTTAATAATCCCTTCTAATAATAATTATCAAAACAGAGGTAATTTTAAATTTGTTGTTGACGGTAAATCACTTGATTGGTACAATGCGAGGCTTTCAATGTATTTTAAATTAACAAAAATAAATGGGAATAATGTAATCATCAATGACAAAAATGGAATTGTTAATGGAGCAAGTTCATTTGTAAAAAAAATTAGTTTTAGTATTAATGGTCGAGAAGTTTATCAATGTAATTCTGCCAATCATGTTGTAAATATCAAAAATTTGCTTGAGTTTGATACTTCTTATGCAGAGACTATTGCATCTAATGAATTTTACTATCTTGACACAACAAATTCCCCAAACAGAAGTAAATATTTAACAAGGCAAGTCCAACACGGAAGAAATAATGCAAACAATGGTTGGACTCCAAGAATTTTTATTGAAAATGAAAATACTACTTACAATGAGGGGTTTGACAAAAGAAAGAAGCAATTGGGAAATTCAAGCATTGTTAATTGTGAAATTCCTCTTAATCGATACTCACTTTTTGAGGCTCTCAAGGATAAGATGTTACCAGATTCCAGATTTGTATTAAATATGGAATTTGAAAGTGATAACAACCTTATATGGAGGGGGGGGGGGGGGGGGGGTAATGATGTTTGTAGAGTAATAATTACAAAACTACAACTATACATTCCGAGGAGTGGGTGTGAGTGTACAAGGGTGACTCCAAAATCTTATCTTAATGAGTATGTGACGAATTCTACAGATTTAAGACAAAGAGAAGGAAATTTTAGAATAACAAATGAGGTGACAAAACTACGTCATGCTTTTATTTTTATTGTAAACAGTGCAAATATAAACTCACAAACAGCAAACCCATTTCTTTACCAAACTTTTAATGTCGCAAATAATAGAAAATTAAGGCGATGTTACCTTAAAGCAAATGAAAATATTTTCCCCAATATTCATTACAAACCATCCACAGAGCCATCTAGAGTTTACAGAGATGCTATGTCTTATGGTGGTGGAACACTTCTTAATAGAAATAATTTTGAGTCTCTTTTTCCATTTATTTATTTTAAACTACCAAATCTGGAAGATAAAGTAAAACTATCATTTCATTACGAACTAAGTGGGGAACCCAATGCTGATTATACTATTTTTGCAATTGTCTTACATGAAAAGAATTTAATATAAATATTATACTAAAAATGTCAAATTATATTGAATATGGAGTAACGCTGACAGATGGACAAAAGTCAAAACTAATGACTGCAATTAAAAAAAGATCACCATTAACACTTCGATTAAAACATTCTCATCTTCAAGGGTCTGATGAGTTAATGTTAACCCAAAGACAGATTTCTAGAATAAAAAAATCACTAGCAAATGGAACAGGATCCGATATAAAAATAAGCAAAACACAGATTAGAAATTCAGCAAAACATGGCGGAAACTTATTCTCTAGTTTAATAAGTCTCGGTTCAAAACTTCTCCCTTATGCAGTAAAGGGAGTTTCCAAAGTTGCTCCTGCACTTGCTACTGGAGCCGCAACTGCACTTGGAGATATAGGAATAAAAAAACTATTTGGTAAAGGAATTACAATTCCAAAAAAGTTTTTCCCAATGTTAACTCAAATTGCTGAAGAGTTAACCAAAGCACAAATAGACCAGATTAACAAAATTTTTAAAACAGGAGGTCGACTTGTTATTAAACCAACTCAACAACAAATAGACGGTGGATTCCTGGGAACACTTGCATCAATTGGAATTCCAATGGCAATTAGTCTGGTTTCAAAGATGATTGGCTCTGGTTTACAGGTTGATAGGGGATCATCAAGAAATACGAGAAATGTTTATGTTCCTTCACATGGTGAAGGATATTACCCTCCACCCTTTAATGGAAATTGGGAAAATCCAAAAGGAATGGGAGTTAAAAAAAAAAAAGCCCAAAGGCAAGGGTTTGCTATTAGGAAAAAACAGCCCATTCAACTCAATTCCCATAATAGGAGACATTTTGTGATTAAACCATTATCAAATTTTGACTTGATGGAATGGGTAAAGAAACTTGGTATAAGTCATCTCAGAGGGATTTACAGTCGAGATGACCTTCCACAAAAGATTAAAAAAGAATGTGGAATAATCAATCTTGATGATATGAAAAGACCTGGAACACACTGGGTTTGTTATAGAAACTTGGATTCGGTAGTTGAGTACTTTGATCCATTTGGTTTAATAATGCCAAGTGAGGCTTTAAAGTATTTTAATACTTCTGGAAAACAAATAGTTTATTCGACGGATGAAATACAAAATCGCAACACTGTTTTATGTGGTTATTGGTGTTTATACTATTTGCTAGAGAGACAAATGGGGAAAAGTATTTTAGATGTAATACTTTTCCTTATTTTGATAATGACAACAGCGATTTTATAAAAGCTTACTTTGGTGGTTAAAACCAAAAATTAAGATTAAATATAATAATATATTTAATCTGTATTTTAATCTTCTTTCTGTAGTTCTTTAAGCAGCTCAACTTTTTCGTTTAATACTTTAACAGTATCAATGATATCATCAAATTTCATGTGAATATCAATAAGCCTAAAAAGTTTTTTCTTTTGACCCGACTTTAATTTCAACCAAGAATAATCTTCATTTCTTATTTTTCTCCACATCTCACATTCACCAACCATTAACACTCTAGAAAGATGATCATTTTCACTTCTAAGAATCTCAAGCTCATCAATTATTTTTGTCCTTCTTTCTCAAATTCCTTGAGTGTATTAATATCCATATTTTTCTTTATCTCAGAAAAGAATTTAGCCTCCATTTTTATTTTATATTTATATAAAGTAACTTCCCTTCAAAACTTGACGAAGAAAATTTGATTTCTCACTTATTTCCATCAAAAGCTCAAATATTTTTATAAACCTTTTTTCTTCCTCCAATACAGCATAATCAGCATGTTCAAAACTAATATTTAACAGATTATATATTTTTTTAATTTCATCTTTTACAAAATTAGACCTCGATGACATTTTTATCTAAACATTATATTAAAAATGAAAGAATCATATTGTATTGTAGATAAAAGAGTAACTCCTTGCGCAGAGCCAAGTGGTTACCAACAAGATAAAAGAGGAAGGACACAATTTTATTGTAGATGCGCAGTTTGTGGAAATAAAAAAGTTAGATACGTAAAAACAAAAAACTAAATAGCCCGTCTAAAAGGGCGGGCAAACAAACTGGAGGTGATATCTTTGACACTGTTGTAGGCACAGCTGCAGATGCATTTGTTGAGCATGCTCTGCCTTGGATGGGTAGAAAAGCAGTTGAAATGGGAAGATATGGAACAAGTGAATTAATGAGAAATAAAAAACTACAAAAAAGGCTGTAAATTATGGAATTAATAAACTAACTCCTTTTATTCAGGAGAGTGTTGGAACAGCAATGGATCAGCTTTCAACCAAAGTTAGGCCAAAAAAAAGTATAAAACTAATAGAAAGGATTTGGATGGGGGAGGAATTGATCCAATGACAGTTGTAAAAAAAGCACCAGATATTGCAATGTCCACTACACAAGAATTGATTCCATCTTTGAAACCAGTTTATGATAGATATAAATCTGGGGATATCATGAAGTCAGCTTTTGGATCAGAACATGGTATTACATCTGGAAAATTTTGGAGAAGACCCACAGCAGCTGAAGAAAAAAAGATGGGAATAATAAAAAAAGGTAGTAACCCTGAATTATTTTTTAAATTTGAAAAACCATATAGAAGAATGTATAAAACAACATTTTTTGAAAAAAACCCAGAAGCTTTAGCATGGCTACATGGCCACAGATATTAAGACAAAAGTATGGAATTATCGTTGATGATCACTTTTGGGAAAATAATCCTCTTCAAAGTTTTGGAAGTGGAGTTGATATTCATAAAGCCATTTTAAAAGTCGCACCACGCAAAGGATTTACACTACCTGGGCATAAGTATACAGGCCCCGGTAATCCACTGGAATCTCAATTAAAATATGATCCTCAGACTGGTGAGATACTAGAAATCTATGAACAACCAACTAGACGAACAGATGCAGTAAGTATGCAACATGATGTTGATTACTCTGTCTGCGGTAACAAACCAAAAAACGAACAAGTGAAATGTAAAAATGAAGCTGATAGAAAAATGGTAAAATCATTAGACGCAATTCCTTGGAAACAGAGACAATGGGGGCATGCTATGGCTAGAGCAATGATTAATACAAAACAAAAACTTGGACTTGGCCTTCAAAAAAACGCGATACGGCGTTGAGTAGTGATTGGACTCAACAATTAGCCGATGAACTTCACAAACCAGTCACAAGAAACTTTCAAAAGAGATCAGTAATCTCAAACGGTATTGATGAAATATGGGCTGCTGATTTGGTTGAAATGCAAAAGTTTAGTAAGTGGAACAAAGGGATTAAATATCTTTTGATGGTTATTGATGTGTTTAGCAAGTATGGATGGATAAAGGGTTTGAAAGACAAGAAAACTGAAACTGTCAGTAAAGCATTTGATGAAATATTTAGTAAACGTAAACCAAGGATGCTATGGACAGATAAAGGTTCTGAGTTTATCAGTAAACATTTCAAAGACTTTCTAAAAAGTAAAGGAATTAAACTGTATCACACTGAAAATGAAGAAAAATCTAGTGTTGTTGAGAGATGGAATAAAACAATGAAAAATAAAATGTGGAAGATGTTTACTGTTAATAACAACACTGTTTACTTTGATAAGATAGATAAACTAGTTAATGATTACAATAATACGCGACATTCTAGTGTGAAAATGACTCCTATTGAAGCTAGTAAAAAGAAAAATGAGAAACAAGTTTGGTCTAATTTGTACGGTGATTCGATTTACTTGAAACCGGGCAAACCAAAGTTCTCTGTTGGAGATAAAGTTAGAATTTCAAAATATAAGAGAAAAGTATTTGATAAGGGCTACAAACCAAACTGGACAGAGGAGATATTTGTTATTGATAAAATTATTCCAACAAAACCTATCACATATTCTATTATTGATCTGATGGGAGAACCAATTAAGGGCTCTTTTTACGAGCAAGAATTACAGAAATCAAAACAGCAGACATTTAGAATAGAAAAGGTTATCAAACGAGATAACAAGAAAAGAATTGCATTAGTAAAATGGAATGGATACCCCGACAAATTTAATTCATAGTTGAGTTTCAAGGATCTGGTTGATTTTTAATACAATATTTGTATTAAAAACATAATTCCTATATTACTCAATCCCTTCAGTATCACTTTCTACATCATCGTCGCTCGATTCGATTTCTTCTTCGTAAATTGTTAGTAAAGATTCTCGAGGCTTTAATTGTTTTACATAGCACTCATGCACTTTTATCTGCAGAGATACAACAGTCTTACTAATGAATAATCCTTCGATTATCAATGCCATTTTCACATTACAATACTGATCAATATATTTAAAAGGATTTAAATCCTTATTTTTATTTGTTTTAAAAAGGGAAAGAATTTTCTTTGATTTCTCAGAGTAAATAAGTTTTGCGTATAAAACTGGAGCAGATGAGGAATCTATTTTTGTTTTCTTTTTTCCTTTCTTATCAGTATAATCAATCTGTTTATAATAGAATGGCGAAGACAGAGATGATGCAACATCAGCGCCGTATTCACTCTCTAAATGAAAATTACATAATTTCACAACATTAATTATAACATCAAAAAATGCTTTTTCTTCTGAGTTTGGAGATGCGTCTTTACTCCAGAGACAGACTGGCATAGAATAACCAACTAACTTTCCTGTCTCTTGGTTTTTCTTCTCATTTACTCCAAAAGAAAAAAGAAGCGGAGTTTCGATTACCAAAGCTCCTTTCTTTCCATTTGGATATTTGATTGCAATTGCGATACGTTTGTATTTGATATTACTATCTTTTACTTTAAATTCTTTGGCTTCATTAAAAATAATATTTTCTTGAGTAATCTGATCGTAACTTGACAGCTGCATTTTTATAATATTTTTTTATTTTTTAAATACTTTTTTATTTATCATCCCATTAAAAGTTTAACACTCCAGTAATTAGCCGATTCAGGATTTTGAAAAGTTAACTGGCCCTTTTTGTTTTTAATCTTCTTTGCTCGAGTGAGATAGCGAAATTTTCGCTCTTCATCTTGATGTATCAAAAAGTCTGGATACTTAGAAGAACCAAAATGCAAATTTTTTCCATTTGGAAGTGACACTACATATTTGTTATTTTTTCGCTTTGAATAATCAAGAGATTCAGCACCTAGCTTTTTAGCCTTTTTCTTTAATTTATCATAATCTTTACCTGTAACAACATATTTATGCTCCTCCATACCAGGCACATATGTTGGATCTTCATCGTAATTATCTCCATCATCAACTATAAAATCTTTATCTTCATCAGTAAAAACATCGTCGCGTTGTTCCATTTTAATATTTGATTAGATTATTTTTGCAGGTGGCTCATTTTTGCATCTCATTAAAATTGGATGTAAACAACCACACTTAGACTGCGTATTACCAGAGGACACAATATACATCCCACAATTATGTGAATATTAACTTTGACACATATATAAGGTCAATTTGAAATGGTACAAGGACATAAGACCAAGGTACCAAGCAGTTACAAATACGCTGGTTCATATGGGTTAGGAAATCCAACAGATGAAAATCTTTTCGCAATATCTATTATTCTATCTTCATGGTTATTTTGACGTTCCCCAAACCAATGTTCATTTATACAATTCAATATACCTTCAAATTTATCAAGAAAAGAATTTTCAGTTGTTTGGTCTTTACGTAAATAAAAATATATAGAACTATCTTTTTCATCAATACTTTTTAATACATCAAGCAGATTGTCTACCTTATCAAGTATAGTATTAAATTTTTCTATATCATCTCTTACTAGAGAATAATTTTCTGCTAACCAATCAGTTTCTTCAGAACCTGGTGAATAAAGTTTCCTAAGATTTCTGTCAATACGTTTGATAGTTTTATATATAAACTTTGAAGGGAATATTATATCACCAACTTCATAATTTCCATTACTATGATTAACACTTGAATTGTTTTCTGAAGTAAATCCCATTGTACTATATATTATTTTATTATTCTTTAAACCATAATTCAATTTTATTTTTCTGACTCAACTACTCCATTAATAGTAGTTATAATAGGATGATTTGGATCTCAACTCACCCATACTTTTTTCCATCATTTTCCGCGAGCGACCCTTGGGGAGCGAGCCATTAAGTTTGTCAAGTTTCCCAAATTTCAATGATGTAAATAATTGGGGATATTTGTAAGTAATAATATGGAAATGACGGGAAATAATTGGATTTTTGAAATTTCTGAAATTTTTGAAAAATGACAGAAAAAGTTTTCTGATTAATTTCTGTCATTGAAAATTTGGGGTAAATGACAGGATTAATCGGGAAAATGATGGAAAAAAGTATGGGTGAGTTGAGATCCAAAGCATCCTATTATAACTACTTAAGTAATTCAAACTAACAACAAAGGAATGGCTTTCATTTCGGCCCATTTCGGTGCCAAAATCAACGAATTTGTAATTCCATGGTTCTGTACTGATCGGCGCTGTGCAAGAAGCTGCTAAAGTACAGCCAACTAACCATGTCTGACTTGCTTACATGTCAGCTAATCGTAACTGACTAATCTCACTGCACTTATGAGACCATGTGAGGGAAAGTCAAATGCGGAGTGCCACTGGAGCCTTTGGGTTCACGGCTGGTTTCAACCAATCAGAAACGCTACCCAGATCTGGGTAGTAACACGTCATCAGTATTGAGTTTCTGCGCTCGTTTCTCAGAACGCGTTCCAAACTAATTTGTGGCATTACATTTTGGAAAATTCAGAACAAGCACTAAGAAAGGCGAGGAAAATGGTATATTTTTGCGAGGAAATTGGCAATCTTTGTCCGACTAATTGATTTAACAAGGCAGTATCATGTTTTTCTTCATAAACAAGTTAAATTTAGGCAAAAAATTAAATGTAAATTGTGCGCGGATTTCTAAAAATCTGTCATTAAACAAGATAGAATTTTCTTTATTTTCACGAAATCTTAAATTCAAGATAAAAACGAGAAGAAGGAATTCTCTTATTACTTGGAGGCAAAAAGTTGCTGAGGACAAATCAAAGGTTTCACCCGAAATTTGCAAACACCCCCAAGAGTGAGAAGAAAAGTTTCCGAATTTCGTACACCCCCAAAGATTGCAAAGATGTTTCCGAATTTCGGATACCTCCAGACAGTGCCAAGATGTTTCCAAATTTCGGATACTCCCAAACAGTGCAAAGATGTTTCTTCCGAGATCTGCAGAATTCTTCATATCCTACGAAAGCCGAATGCAATACAAAAAGTGCCGCTGACAAGAATAGTCTGCGGGCTCCTCTTATCGCCCGCAAAAAGATACAGAGTAATGAAAGAAAAAACAACCACATTTTACTATTTTTAAGATTTAATTAGTTTAAAGGAACTGGGGAAATATTTACAAATGAGCTCATTATATAATTTACGATACGTTTTTAATATTTTACAGAAGATGGGAACAGCTATGAAGGGGAGAAGGAAGAGAGAAGAGATGATACTGATAAGGATTTCGAAAAATGTTACTTTGTAGAAGTAGAGGATGACGCGAAAAAAGGACAAAGCAACGACGATAAGAAGGACTTTAAAATGGATACAGCCTCTTCCAGGAAAATGGAAGATAAGAAGAAGGATCCAGTGAAGCTGGAAGAAAAGCTTAATAGGCTAGAAAAAGAATTCTGTTTCCCGAGGGTGCTTATTAGGACAGTTTCCTGTCGCAGTGATATTGAAGGAGACCTTAACAAAGCAACGCAGCAGTTAAAAGAGTTTAAGGACATTGAAAATCCCCCCGTCCAAGGCTCCCCACAAAGGTCGGAAAACAACTGGAAAGGACGATTGAATCCACCAAACACCTTACCCAAACCCAAGAATCGTGTCAGGAGAGGTCAAAACAACAATTTTCTTGAAAACGACACATTTCTTCAGGACGATGGCCTACCGCAATTGGGCCAAGCTACTGGAGGACGAGAAAAAGATCAATTTAGAAGCGAAAGAGGAAAAGGCGAGGAGGATATGGACAGGAGGAGTGAATGTCCATTTCGTTCCTCAGCTCAAACAAATGAAACATGTAGATCCTATGATGATGTTGATTTTGGTGATGAAGAAGAAATTGAACAAAACAGAAGTGACCTAGGGAATCAAGGGAGATCTGGTGACAACCTTTATAGGGGTCGCGGTCGTAGAGGAATGAGACAATTAACCCAAGGCCTTTCTACTGAAATAGAAAGTCAAGGCACTGTTACAAGAGAAAATGCAGAAGGCTCTATCTTTGAACCCAACAAACTACTTGTCTGTGGGCTGAGTGAGACAACTACAAGTGAGGAAGTTTTAAACTTTATTGAAGTGATAAGTGACGAGGAGGTGCAGAAAGTACAGATGAGCAAAGGCAAAGCTTTGGTCACAATGACTAAAGATATAACAAGTAAGTAATTCAAACTAACAACAAAGGAATGGCTTTCATTTCGGCCCATTTCGGTGCCAAAATCAACGAATTTGTAATTCCTTGGTTCTGTACTGATCGGCGCTGTGCAAGAAGCTGCTAAAGTACAGCCAACTAACCATGTCTGACTTGCTTACATGTCAGCTAATCGTAACTGACTAATCTCACTGCACTTATGAGACCATGTGAGGGAAAGTCAAATGCGGAGTGCCACTGGAGCCTTTGGGTTCACGGCTGGTTTCAACCAATCAGAAACGCTACCCAGATCTGGGTAGTAACACGTCATCAGTATTGAGTTTCTGCGCTCGTTTCTCAGAACGCGTTCCAAACTAATTTGTGGCATTACATTTTGGAAAATTCAGAACAAGCACTAAGAAAGGCGAGGAAAATGGTATATTTTTGCGAGGAAATTGGCAATCTTTGTCCGACTAATTGATTTAACAAGGCAGTATCATGTTTTTCTTCATAAACAAGTTAAATTTAGGCAAAAAATTAAATGTAAATTGTGCGCGGATTTCTAAAAATTCGTCATTACACAAGATAGAATTTTCTTTATTTTCACGAAATCTTAAATTCAAGATAAAAACGAGAAGAAGGAATTCTCTTATTACTTGGAGGCAAAAAGTTGCTGAGGACAAATCAAAGGTTTCACCCGAAATTTGCAAACACCCCCAAGAGTGAGAAGAAAAGTTTCCGAATTTCGTACACCCCCAAAGATTGCAAAGATGTTTCCGAATTTCGGATACCTCCAGACAGTGCCAAGATGTTTCCAAATTTCGGATACTCCCAAACAGTGCAAAGATGTTTCTTCCGAGATCTGCAGAATTCTTCATATCCTACGAAAGCCGAATGCAATACAAAAAGTGCCGCTGACAAGAATAGTCTGCGGGCTCCTCTTATCGCCCGCAAAAAGATACAGAGTAATGAAAGAAAAAACAACCACATTTTACTATTTTTAAGATTTAATTAGTTTAAAGGAACTGGGGAAATATTTACAAATGAGCTCATTATATAATTTACGATACGTTTTTAATATTTTACAGAAGATGGGAACAGCTATGAAGAGGAGAAGGAAGAGAGAAGAGATGATACTGATAAGGATTTCGAAAAATGTTACTTTGTAGAAGTAGAGGATGACGCGAAAAAAGGACAAAGCAACGACGATAAGAAGGACTTTAAAATGGATACAGCCTCTTCCAGGAAAATGGAAGATAAGAAGAAGGATCCAGTGAAGCTGGAAGAAAAGCTTAATAGGCTAGAAAAAGAATTCTGTTTCCCGAGGGTGCTTATTAGGACAGTTTCCTGTCGCAGTGATATTGAAGGAGACCTTAAGAAAGCAACGCAGCAGTTAAAAGAGTTTAAGGACATTGAAAATCCCCCCGTCCAAGGCTCCCCACAAAGGTCGGAAAACAACTGGAAAGGACGATTGAATCCACCAAACACCTTACCCAAACCCAAGAATCGTGTCAGGAGAGGACAAAACAACAATTTTCTTGAAAACGACACATTTCTTCAGGACGATGGCCTACCGCAATTGGGCCAAGCTACTGGAGGACGAGAAAAAGATCAATTTAGAAGCGAAAGAGGAAAAGGCGAGGAGGATATGGACAGGAGGAGTGAATGTCCATTTCGTTCCTCAGCTCAAACAAATGAAACATGTAGATCCTATGATGATGTTGATTTTGGTGATGAAGAAGAAATTGAACAAAACAGAAGTGACCAAGGGAATCAAGGGAGATCTGGTGACAACCTTTATAGGGGTCGCGGTCGTAGAGGAATGAGACAATTAACCCAAGGCCTTTCTACTGAAATAGAAAGTCAAGGCACTGTTACAAGAGAAAATGAAGAAGGCTCTATCTTTGAACCCAACAAACTACTTGTCTGTGGGCTGAGTGAGAACTACAAGTGAGGAAGTTTTAAACTTTATTGAAGTGATAAGTGACGAGGAGGTGCAGAAAGTACAGATGAGCAAAGGCAAAGCTTTGGTCACAATGACTAAAGATATAACAAGTAAGTAATTCAAACTAACAACAAAGGAATGGCTTTCATTTCGGCCCATTTCGGTGCCAAAATCAACGAATTTGTAATTCCTTGGTTCTGTACTGATCGGCGCTGTGCAAGAAGCTGCTAAAGTACAGCCAACTAACCATGTCTGACTTGCTTACATGTCAGCTAATCGTAACTGACTAATCTCACTGCACTTATGAGACCATGTGAGGGAAAGTCAAATGCGGAGTGCCACTGGAGCCTTTGGGTTCACGGCTGGTTTCAACCAATCAGAAACGCTACCCAGATCTGGGTAGTAACACGTCATCAGTATTGAGTTTCTGCGCTCGTTTCTCAGAACGCGTTCCAAACTAATTTGTGGCATTACATTTTTGGAAAATGCAGAACAAGCACTAAGAAAGGCGAGGAAACATGAGTTAACATGATTCCATGTTGATTCTAAAATTCTTTGTATATTCTAAGTAGCATAGTACACACAGCAAACATAAGAGATCAAACAAATCGTCAAGTGGTCGCTTACAATAGGTTAAAAACAATGGAAAATCATTTACATGTAACTGGACGCCCCAAATAGTGGTCAAGGTCGTTTACGAGAGATCCAACTGGAAGACTTTGGTGGTCGCTTACGAGAGGTAGTCGCACATGGAGGTTTGACTGTATGCACAAACACACGCACACTCACACACTTCCTCAGGCCAGAAATCTAGAGCGCCTTATTTCTGTTATTTTTAGCTAAGAAAGCATTCTTTGCTGTCCTAAAACGCAACCAGTTTTCGAGAGAGTCATTGTTTAACTGGCTTTGATTTCTCATTAACAGATATGGAAAGAGTCTTAGCTAGACAGAATGAAAGGCCACTTGTCTTAAATAAAGCTGAACTCACTGTCAGAATCTTTAACGATTTACTGGAGAATGACGATGACGTTGCAATTGACGTTTTGGGTGGCAAGCAAAAGGATGCGGAGGACAGCCATAGCACATCAGCGAGCCAGCGTTCTGAGCCTAAAGCACAGAAGCTTCACATGGCTGTGGACCCGGATGTAATGGAATACGTCACAACTACGTCACTCCATGACCAACTTAAAATGGCGTTGGCGACGAAGAAGTGTGAAATTAATTGGAAGCTAAACAACAAAACAGCCGTTCTATTGTACCGCGGACAAGATAAAAGTAATTTGTGGCAGTCTGAATGTATTGAGGAAGTACAAACATGGCTTGCGAAATTTACAAAGCAAGATGTTCAAGTGAACAAGGACTTCTGGGAAGCCGTGAAAGCTCAGTTAGCAGACATTCGCGCCTGTTTCGGTGTTGAACCTCCGCTGGTTAAAATTATCCATGATTCTTTTGTGGTAAGAATTGTTTCCCTGAGTTCAGATGCAGAAGATGTGAAAAAGAAATTAAAAGCAAAATTAGAGGACACATACCGGAAGGAAACCAGAAAAATGTATTTGAACAAAACGGAAGTAGTTCCTGTAGAACATTTAACTTTGTTAAAAAAGATCCGCTTCGTGGAAAAACTTCAAGAAAAAAACAAAGAACTGGAGATAAAAATAGACACTGAAGCGGAGGAAGTTTACTTTGAAGGCCCACAACCACAGTTCTTGGAAGCGACCATGAAATTCCACAAACAATTTTCAGGCATGGTTGAAAAGAAATTAAGCCTGTCAAAAAACATTCTGGAAGTTTTGTCTTTAGATGAAGGGATGGAGAAAGTCAAATGTGAATTGGAGAAAAACAACGTGGAGGCTGTTTTCGTGATCGATAGCGAGGCTCGGATCATAGGCACGTCAGCTGCGCATGCAGACAAGGCTGCCAGTCTTGTTAGTAAAATGACATCGGAAGAAAAAGTTCGAGTGGATACCAACAGTCAGCATCTTTTGAAAACCACAGAATGGCGCCAACTATGTGAGCAACTCAACACCATCTCAACTGTCCGGGTGCATCGGAACAACTGGAATGACACCTACGTATCCGGGTTCAGAGAAGATGTGCATGAAGCAATAAAAACGCTAACTACATACCTAGATGATAACTGTGTCCGAGAAGAGCAAATGAAATGTTCTTCTAAGTTAATCCGAAAATATCTCTCTGAGCTTCGTCAAGATGACTTGTCTTCAATAGAAGTTCAACTTAAGGACTATGAGGTCAAGATTCAAACAGGAAGAGGTGATGATGAATTTGTCATTGGGGGAAACAAAGAGGGGATAAAACAAGCGAAAAGAAAGCTGCAAGCTCTCGCAGATAGTACCGAAAGTGAGATTTTGAACGTGAAACAGCCAGGACTTAAGAAACTTTTTGTCAGCGGAAACGGCGACTCGCTTGTGGCAACTGAGGCGAAAGATCACGCATGTGTTATCCAGGTCCAGAAACAATTTGACGTGCACCCTCCTGTCAAAAAATCTGATTCGTCAAACGACGATGACGACGATGATAGTGAAGAAGAGGATATGGCGGCCGCAGCTAGCAGCGTTGGCACTTCCACTCTTGTCATGGGAAGTGGGCACAAAATGTCGTGGAAACCAGGAAACATCGTGGCGCACCAGGTCTGTTCGGTGTCTAAATGCTAGTATAAACTATAGATTATTTCCCTGAGCTGTTTGAGATAAAAAAGCAACGAATTATCCTTGGCTTTGAAATAAACAACTTTTCTTCTTATTCTTGCTACGTTGAAAGCTTTGTTCTGCTGAAAACTTTAGCAAATCACACGCAATAACAAAACCTTTAGTACATCAATTGAGTGAAAAATGTTCTCTTCGCTTTGCAATGATTTTCTGTGTCGTTTGCTGCGCTTCTGTTTTGATTGATCTACGTGTAGCGTGAGAAGACAGCCCTACGTATCGTAGGTATTTATGAAAAATCATTAATGTGCCCATTTTATCCTACTTGCATGGATTTTCAGATTGCTGCGAAGGAGTAATTAGCTATCAAGTATTTAAGAATAGCCCCCTCATCCTACATTATTTCGACTACCCATTTATGATCCATCATAGTCTTCATAGACTAAACCAAGTCATTTATCAACATTTTACACGTAACCATACTACTCGAAAACGGAGTGGGTTTTCTTTAATTGTAATACTTTTTTGTGTGGGTTTGCCGTTGAATCCTGGATTCCTTAGCCTTTTTCACTCGACGAGTATCTGTAGCGTTCCTTGTCCTACTTTGTTAATCCCCAACCTGTCCCAGACTTACTAGTATGAACTAGAAACGCCTGATTCCTTACACCACTCATCAATTTTCCAATAATGATATCCTATTCTAAGGCAAAATTCCCTTAGTTTTGTATTAACGCTATCCCAGACTAATTTGCATGAAATTACAATTGTACCCCGGCCGTTTTTCAGAGCGACACACATCTATTTATCCCAAACATGGCAGTAACGTTTATTGTATTGTTTTTAGCTAAAACGTCCGCGGTGTGACGTCCAGTCATGCTTTTAACTAGACCCTTAAGTAATCACTAGCCTTCCATCGCAACAGATAGAAGCAATCCAGTCTACCTAATTAAACATGCATGCTTACGTCGCTGTTATTGCTAGCATGGTAGTGCAAGGCTAGAGTAAAGACAGATGCCCAACCTTAAATGATATCGCGGAGCTTAATTTTTAGCTTTTATGACTGACTTTCTTTTGTTTGACTTTAATTGCAGGCCAACATTCTGGTCAGTTCACAAGGTGCATGCTCCAAGGCGATCGTCAATGCGGGTGGGCAGGCAATGAGGCAAAACCTTGTAACTCCAAACGCTGGTGACATCGCAGTTACTCCTGGATATAACCTGGCCTGTAATCACGTGATCCATACAAACTGTTCCAAGTGGCATGGTGGAACTGGGGAGCAGGTAAGGGATAGTTGGAACACCAACTTATTCTTATGAGCATTGTCACGTATCCTATCCAAAAAAGCCACACAGCTGACACGAATCATGAGCCCTAAAATTTCACGGGTAACGCCCTTTGTGAAACGTGTCAAAGAAAACTTTGACCTTTGACACGTATCACATTTGACAATTTCACGCCAGCATAGAACTAGATTTCCACTATTTACCACTTACAAAACGCGAAGAAAACTGGACCGAGTTAACTTTCGCAAAGACTTCAGGGACAGAAAAATTGGGCAATAGTTGACCGGTGCGTCCTTAGTAACAATTGCGTTGTTCCAGTCCCCTTCTCGTTTCTAAAATGGCGAATAGACAGTTGAGATAATGTTAATCAGTCAACTCCTTAAGGGTTTTTTCAGCTAGTTTATTCGTACAAAACCAATTATTGTCAATCGTGCAGTCATGGTTCAATGTTTTATTTAAGGTCTTACGAGGCATTATTCAAATGTGTCTTCAGAAGGCGGATGAACTCGGAGGAGCATCAATAGTGTTTCCAGTCATAGGCACTGGAAACCTCCACTTTCCTCAAGACCTAGCTTCCAGGATCATGTTGGAAGAAACCATCAACTTTTGTCAAAATAATCCGTCATCTGTGGTGAAAGATATTCAATTTGCGGTGTTTCAGCAAGATCTGGCACTAACCAATGCCTTTGCGCAAGAGTTTGATAAATTGCAATCCAATTACAGTGTTCGTCCTGGACACACTATGGGTGGCTTTTTAAGGAACCTACAGTCCAGATTAGGAAGAGTCCATCAGAAGCCAGCAAGGCGAGCCGTCGGTGTTAGAGTGGAAGTTTCGCAAGGAGATTTGTGCTACGAGGCAACAGATGTCATTGTTAACCTTAACAGCAAAGATATGAATATGGATAGCGCAGGGGCGCTGAGCAAGGCGGTGAAACTGGCCGCTGGTCAAGTTGTTCAGGACGAGTGCTATCAACTGGGACATCAGACAGGTGGATCAGTGGTGGTTACCGGTGGTGGAAATCTAACGGCCCGTCATATCATGCACTTGATACCAGATACCGCCGACAAAAATCACTTGCAACAGTGCGTGGAAAAGTGTCTTGGTATGGCAGAGGCTCGTGGTTTTCAGTCCATCTCCTTTCCAGCGGTAGGAACGGGATCGTTTAACATGTCAGCGGCTGATTCAGCCAGCCTAATATTTCAAGCTCTCAGTAATTTTAGTGCTCGTTTCAACGTCATCAAAAAAGTTAGAATCGTGGTGTTCCAAGCTCCTATGCTTCAGACATTCCAACGAGAACAGCAGCATCATCCTCTGTATTCTAATCAGCGCCATGTTTTGCAACCTATGGCCAGGCAGGGCCTAGCCTATCCACGTGCTGGTACGCAGAGAGGCTTGAATATTAAAGTAGTTAGTGGTGATTTAACAAAAGAGAACACAGACGCCATTATGAACATTAACAGCACTGATATGAACATGAGCAACGCTGGTGATCTAAGCAAAGCTATCTTAGGAGCTGGTGGCATGCAGATCCAACAAGAATGCAGTCAGTATAGCAATCAACCTGCTGGGACAGCGGTGATGACTGGTAGCGGAAATTTAGCAGTACGCCATATAATCCATATTACTCCAGGTATTGGTTGAGTTTTCTATATTTGATGTTATTATGTAGGAAATATGTATGTGTAATCAAATGGTGACGAGTGAAATTAGGGAATAATTTCACGCGCGTTTTGTCCAAATCCTTATTAGGATTTGGACAAAACGCAAGTGAAATTATTTCCTAATTTCACGAGTATACCATTTGATTACCTATTAATATCATGGGTGACGAATTACGTTAGCAATCGAGGATTTTTGACTTGTTTATCCTGGATCGTATCGATCGATCGTGAACTCCACTCTCTCAACGTTTAGAGCTGAAATTTGGCTTAAGTTTTCAGAATTTTTCGACAACATACCTCTAAGAATTCTTGTTGATGTGCTCTTCCGTGTGTTCAGGTTTTCTTAAGCGTCTTTTTATGCCCTGACATCTTCATTCATGACATTTTAAAACTTCGTCGCCATCTTGAAACGGAGACCTACGGCAGGTTGCCATGGCAATTTTGTACTTTCACATGTGAAATTGAAATTACAAATTAACGCTGAAATTTCGCGCCAAAATTAAGGAATAATTTGTCACCTATGATATTAGGCCTCCAATAGACCATGCAACGTATTGTCGACCCTTAAAATGATAAAATCTTCAAAAGAAAAAGACGATTACGGCATTTTTCTAATTAACCACTGTCACATTACCAAAATACACCTCAATGCGGAAGTGGCGAATTGTGATGTAGCGATATTCTCTTAGACTCCTCACGGTCAATGTAACCGTTACAAAAGAAGCTGCCAGCGGAGGAGGCTATTGTCAAGGATAGTAGGGCGATCGAAAATAGTGGGCTTGAAAATTGGGCCCCACGAGAAAGTTGACACAGTAGGGGAAGAGAGGACTGATAGAAAGCGTTGAGCTACTTGTAATCTCGTTTACTCCTATCGCCAGTTGTAGTCTAAAGATGCAACATTCCAAACCTTCAGTTTTCTTGCCGCTCTTGAGTGTAAAATTCAACAATATTATATTACTTTTTTGTTCATTATTGAATGTCAAACCTATTTTCATTTTTGACTTGCAGCCTCCCAAGATAAACAGCATCTGCAGACATGTTTGGAAGCTGGCCTTCGTCTAGCTGATCAAAACAACCTTCAAACAATATCAATTCCATGTGTAGGCACTGGTGGATTTGGTCTGACGGCAGCGGACTCGGCTCAGGTAACATTCCAAGCTCTCAGCTCCTTAAGAGGAAGTTGTCAAAACCTTCGCAACGTGCGTGTCGTGGTCTTTCAAGCTCAAATGTTTCAGGAATTTTTGTTGGCGCAACAGAGACAGGCAATGCAGGATATGGATGAACAAGAGAGTGACTCCACTGCAGATGATGAAGTTGCTGAAAGGCCCAGAATTGCTAGGCAAAGAAAAAGTACCACAACTAATTCGAGTTCAAGAGCTGACCATTCTGTGAAAATCTTAGTGGTGGGGAAGGATAAAGAAAGCGTCGGTAAAGCAGTAGGCGCTTTGAAGAAACGTTTCTCTGAAGCTTGCACTACTCAGAAACTCGAAAATGAAACCGTCAGCAAACTGTCACCAAAGCAGATTAACAAACTGAGAAGGAAAGCCAAAGAACTTGACGTCAAACTTGAAATTGAGGTTGATGTTGATCGCGTTGTGGTGAAGGGTGGCCCAGTTGAAGTGCCTGGCATGGTCGGGGAGATTTGGCAGGAGATTAACGAGAGAAATAAGAAGATACAGGAGGAGGAGCAGGCGATGATGGTTTCAAAGAGCGTAGAATGGAGTTATAAAATACAAGGCAGGAAAATGGTGTTTAGCCCGAAGGCAAACGGAAAGCTTGAAATGGCGTACATCAAAGAACAACCAACAGTACAAATATCTCTGCTAGGTGATAAATTTGACATTAATTTGAAAAATAAAACTGGCCGCGGACAGCAGAATGGTAAAATAATTACACTATTGAGAAAGGTCAAGGGAGCTGAAGAAGGTAATTAGTGCATAATAAATGGCTTTCAAACACGGAAAGTTATGAAATAAACTATGCAATACACTGCTTAAGTAGGGAACTAATACAATCATTTCTGTATTTGATGCCCAACAACAGAAAATTCACCAAAGTCAATGATGAAGCTACCAGATCGCGCCTAATCCTTTTACGGATATCAGACGAAACACTGGGTGACATCTAGTTAGGGGGAAGCCACATACCAAATCTTTGAAAGGCCCTATTTGCACATGACCAGAGGTTAATCCTTATAGCATAGAATGAATTGAAGCGAGACCGTTTTCTACTTCAGAGATCTGGGGCCGTTGGCTGATATTTCCCTCCAACGCTTCTCAATGCAGTCGACCAAAACAACCACTGACTTTCCTGATTTTCACGGCAGTCCAACACAAGATGATAAGGGTATCCAGGTGAAATCCCATGGGCCTCAACGCTTATCCTTTTGTCTGTCTAAATTTAAAATCAAGAGTTCTGGTAAATCTTTTTTTATAATACCACTGGAAATTATCATGAATAAAACAGCCAAAGTGGCTTATTCCTACATTGAAATTTTCCATCTCATAGCATTCTTAGATTCTCTTGGAAGTATGGCCAATTGAAAACTCCCTAAACAAGTAATTTTACTTTCCCAAAGCAAAATAAAATTAAAAGCACTGATTCTTTGTCTTAAAGGAACTTCTTTTCCGAGTACGTGGGCTCCAATGCCACGCCCCGATATGGAAGTACATACTGTGACTCTCGCACCAGGTTCCTCTGAGTATCAAAGTGTCGTGAGCAAATTTCAACTAACCGCTCGTGGAGTGCATATCCAGAAAATCGAGCGAATTCAAAATCCTCATCTTTACAAGCAGTACATGCTACGAAAGCAGAAAATGGACAAAGACAATGGAGGAAACAATGAACGACAATTGTTTCATGGAACAGACGCTGGAAATATAAGTGCAATAAACACACAGGGATTCAACAGGAGTTTTAGTGGGGCACATGGTAAGTTACAACCGCGCTGAAAACCATTGTGTACTCGTGTATTATTATGAGTCAGTATAGTAGTGCCACTGCATGTTTACATACACATGCACTATTCAGAACCCACTCGACGGGTACAGTTATAGGCACTTTTAAAGCACCCTTGAATGAAATGATTCAAGACACGTATTCCCAAGGTAGGAGAGGCTAGTTATGTATTCTACAACTTGAAGTAGTATTTTGAATGTTTCAAGGGTACTTAGTTGTTGTAGACGTCGTCATAACACAATTGCATTAGTGTACAACTAGGGGTTAAAGGTGACTACAGCAAAGGTAAGATGACTACTACCACTATGTTAACTAACTCAATTAACTATTTTATTGCTTTTCTTTTTTTCTTTTAGGAACTGCCTATGGACGCGGTGTGTATTTTGCCAGAGATGCTTCTTACTCAGTTAGATATGCAGGTGGCGGGAGTGTAGGGCGTCGCTTTATGTACCTTGCCCGTGTCCTGGTTGGGAAATATTGTCCAGGCAACCGTGGTATGATCGTCCCACCACCAAAGAACCCTTCCAGACCGGAGATTTTGTACGAGTCTGTGGTTAACAACACAGGAAACCCGTCCATTTTTGTTGTTTTCTACGATACTCAATGTTATCCTGAATATCTCATAACTTTTTAATCGGTTTGCTTTACCTTTGCCCCATGTAAGGGAATCCAAGAGAGTCTTGGATCCTGGATTTCACATCATGGATGTTCGTGGGATTTCGGATTGCTTGAGCTGTATGCCGGATTCCAAAGCCCAGGATTCCGTGTTCCTCAAGCAAAAATTCAGCAGATTCCTTTACAAGGGGTGATTCGCTTGAGCAGATAAAAACGGACTCAAAGATAATCTAGAGTGTATAGAGCGTAGTTACTAAAACCTGGAACGACCCACAACGATCCCACAACGATCCACAACGACCCACAAATCGTATTTGTCCTTTTCGCTTGTTTCTGTGACTTCGCGGCCTTTTTTCGGCCTGCAGTTGCACTTAAAAACGAACTTAGACTTGTGGAAGCTGTGATTTGAAAAAAGTGATGTCACAAGCGGTGATTTGAAGTCACAGAGCAAAATGGAACATTACCGCGCGCTCTCGAACCTTAACGCGAGATCTATACCCAAGTTATATTATTTTGCAAAAAAAATTACCTCCCAACTTCATTACTTCGGGCAACAATTCCGAGTAACTTTGGGACCGACAGCAGAGATACATTCCAGCAGGGGGTCAAACAGCAGAAATGATGAAAAAACTCCTCGAAAAATAAAAGAAAAGAAGAAGCCTACAACACGGGGTATTCCCAGGCGGTCACCCATCCAAGTACGTAGTGTGATCAGACGAGAACCGGTTTTTTTATTTTTTTAAATTTTATTTCTAAGAGGCTCAAATTGAGCTATATTATGTACAGGGGATGTAAATTAAGCTACTTTAAAATACAATCAGTGGTTGTGAACACGTTATCTTGTTTAGTTGACGAGAACCGGTGTTTTCCCTGTGGTATGGTCGTAGGTGAGAGAAAGGGGAGAAAATTTTACTTCTTGTGCCGAGTATGGTAAACATGTAAGCGAGGCACTCGTTCATTACCCTTCTCAGGCAACCCTGACCTTCAAAACAGGTTATAAAGTCCTCTTTTGTAGCTGTAAATGAATTTATGCGACCTCTTACACGGAGCTTAATTTTTGAAAAAAATTCGAAAGTGAAGTTTTGATATTTTTTTCTTGGGTGGTTTCTTTTGTTGTGGGATCGTTGTGGGTCGTTTTGAGATCGTCCTCGGTCGTTTGAAGATCGTTGTGGGTCGTTGTGGATCGTTGTGGGTCGTTCCGGGTTTTAGTAACTAAGGTGTATAGAGTCATCAGTAAAACTGAACTCTTAATTAATTGCAATTTTAATAGCAACAGCATGGTTGTAAAAGGAAGTTCAGTGTTAGCCATTTCTATGAAAAGCAAGCGACGCAAGTCCAGGTAATGATAAACACAACTGAACAACCTCGTTCCCAGGGTTCTTTCCTACCCGCCCCATTGAGCGAGAGAGACAGAGACCCTGGTAAACGCTGGTCACGTGTCTCCCAGAATCTGGGAGATTAGAAACAAACGATTTGGGGAAGGGGCAGGTAAGTGTGAGATTTGTCCCTACAGATCGTAGACAGGTCAGTGTAGCCATGAAACTGTATACCTGACCTGTTCTTGAACGCCGAAATAAAAAAAATGCTCAAAATCCTTTGACAGTGAAAGCGTAACTCCCTGCAGAATATCTGGATGTTAATTGGATGTTTAGCAGCGATGCTTTCATTTCGCACATGCAACGGAAATCGCGGAGGATTCCCCATTTGTGCAGTCAAAAATAATTTAGGTATCCTGGTAGTAGGATTCATACCGAAACGGACTAGATTTGAATTGCCGTTTCTATGTTGTGGAGGCCACTTAAGGAAACAAATGTACAGTATCTGTATGTGTTTTCAAGACTAGCTACTATTATGGAGGGCGCCGAAATAATGTATCAAGCGTTGCTGTCCTCACCGACCTTGAAGCAACAGGAAGAGAGAATACGCGGCCCGCACAGTCAGGCCGATTGTTAGCTATTGTTCAAATCGAAAGAGGTGATGAGAATCTTGAAAGAAAATATTTTTAGCTAAGGCTCTGTGTTTTTGCATTTTTTTTTTTTTTGGTCCTCGTTTATAATTATCAGGATGGCGGTAAGCTTCTTTGTAAACAAATATGATGTGGCTTAATGCACGACTGCCAACCGTTTATTGTTCCGTCCTTATTAATTTTCTGGATGTTTAGGTATGCTTTAGAGGATTTTTCGAAATCACTGAGCCACATGTGTTCTTAAATAAAGTTTTCATATGGACCATAAACAAGAAAGTCTTTCGCTTGGAAGGTTATGTTGTCTGTTTTGTCTCTGATTCTATTTCCTGTTGTCTTCCATGTCGCGTTTGTACATGATTATTTTTATCTTTGATCCATTTACCACTTTTCTTTTGCCGCATCATAACAAAGGTTAAGTGGTGGAAAATGCTGACATTTTAGGCTATTGTTGGTTTTCACATGACGTCACTAAAATTCAAACTAAAAAACTATCCATCCTACCGAGATTTTACTTACACGATGCATTAGAGCAGCTGAAAACTAATTGTCAAACAAGTTTTCTCTTCAAAAGGGTTCTTGGTTTGTGGTAGAGTACGCTTGAATTTCTAAGCTTTTGCGTGACGCGGCATTTACACGACGGCCAAGAGAGCCGTCATGTAGGTTAAAAAACGTGACTTATTTCAGGAAATTTTGCCATCTAAGCAGTTCATGTACTGAAAAAAGTATTATTTTAATGTTTATGAGTTTCTCGAAGAATAAATTCACGCTTTTGTAGCAAAACTCGGTAACAGATGTTTCTGTTGGTTTCCGTCCGCCATGTTGGAGCTCATCCAGGTGAGCACCAGCATGGCGTCTCCATACAAATCTCTATAAATTTGGGTAAAACATTTCTTCGGATATCTCGTATACGAAATATTCCTCTGACCCGAGTCTTGGCGAGGGTCTTTGCATATGTACCTCCTTTCCTTTCCCAGATTCTGGACTTTATCTATTGAATGGTTTTGATTTTTATTTTAATCTATTTTGAATGGCGTGACACTGAAAACCAGCAATAGCTTTCCGTGAAGTCACTAGATTGATCGTAAATGTGTTAACTGAATTCCTCACTCTCAATGTAACTGCCATGTTTTGTCACGGAGTTTTGTCACGCCGAACCGCTAAGACCGCAAATGGTGTAGGTTTATTTGGCCCGATTACCAGCCGCTGTCAGACAAGCATTGAAACTTTTAATATAGAAGTTCAACATATAGGGATTTTACCTTCAAAAAATTAACTCGCTTGTGTATAACGCAAGATCGTAGATTTTTAGCGATTGGTGTCATCGGTTAAACGGTCTTAAACCGGCGACAATGCTAGTTTTTTTTTTCCTTCTCTGGTAATTCACTTGTTTATCTGATAGTTTGGTTTAGGCAGAAATTTCCCTTAGTTTCAGTTATAGTTGTAGTAGGGTTGGCAAATCTATCTTGCTGTTGCGACCACTGAGTGAACGTTGCGAATAAACCAGACACAAAAAATGCGAGACAAAGGACTCCTCCCTCAGAATTAATGTTGGTCTGGAGCCACGTGTCCAGCGTTTCCAGGGTCTCTGTCTCTCTCGCTCCATGGGGCGGGTAGGAGAGAACCCCGGGAACGAGGTTGACAACTGAATATGTTATCGCATGACATTCGCACGGCTGTGCTCCTAGATCTATACTTTTAGTAAAATCCGACTAGTGGTCTATTATCAATGCTGCGTTCTGATTGGTTGAGCTACTACTAGGCCATGTGTTATAGCCCACTAGTAACGAAAAGCGTATGGCGTACATTTGCGGACAAAAATAATTGAAAATAAAATACAATTTAAAGTTCAAAAATTAGACTATCCATGTCGAAATCTCGTCATATGAATTTGAAATCGCAATAAACGCAGTCGAAATAGCATCATTCGAACTTGAAGTCACTTTGAACAATTTAAAACTATAAAGGGAAAACTCGACATCGCGGATGTTGAAGTTCAAATCAACATTCTAACTAAATCTCATTGTCTTCCGGTCGATTGCAGCATCGGAGCTTCAGGAACGATGAGGTCTTCACCTCGCAAAAAATTGCGTTACTTCCGATTGCCCCCAAATTTGGCACAAAGGAAGTTGATAGTCTTAGCCAAATATGGGCCTAGTTTCCAGCCCCCAGGTAGTTTGAGCGTCACACAGCGATCTTTCAAGTTGGAGAAAATTTTTGTCGATGCGTGTGGTGTTTTTGTGACTTCTTTTGCGAAGAATGAAAGCTTGTATCGACGAATTTCAACCAAATACAAGTCAAGCAAATTATTTTGAAGGATTTTGGAGGATAACAAGCAAAACAGACGGGCAAATCTAGGTAAGAAAACAGTTTTGAATCTTGCTTGCCGATAACCGACGCGAGCACATGTTGTTGAAATGCAATGAATTCCTTCCCGTTTGGCCTTCGGTTCGCTTTTTTGCCGTCAAATCCTTGCTTATTTTGATGAATTATATCAGCAAAGTCATTGTAGATTGTCTTTACTCGATATTTCGATGGAAACCGAAAAAAACAAAGCGTTTGTGTTACGTCAACACTTGACCACGAGTATCGAGCGCCATATGGGACAATATTGTCATTCAATTTATATTGGTCTTAATAAATATATTCGTATCATTGCATAATATATTTATGCTTGAAAAAATATATTCGTGTCATTGCATGATATGTTTTTGCCTAAAAAAATATATTTGTACCATTGCATGAGTGAAATGCCAAAAATATACGACTGAAAAATATATACGGTTTTAAAAATATATACGGCTATTGCGCCTGCTGATCAGCGGAGCTAAGATGGGCGGTAGATACTTCATATATGATTCCTATAGTGTACCGATATATACATTCTTACTCACTTACTTACTTACTCTTTCTTCTAGTGTACTCAGGTACTTGATTTACTTAGGAACTTGGTTTGCTTCGGTGTCTTGGATTGATGGAGTAGCTTGGCGTGCTTGAGTATCTTGGCCTACTTCAGTTACTTGCCGTGCTTGAGTGTCTTGGCCTACTTCAGTAACTTGGCGTGCTTGAGTATCTTGAAGTAGGCCAAGACACTCAAGCACGGCAAGTAACTGAAGTAGGCCAAGATACTCAAGCACGCCAAGCTACTCCATCAATCCAAGACACTGAAGCAAACCAAGTACCTAAGTAAACCAAGTACCTGAGTACACTAGAAGAAAGAGTAAGTAAGTAAGTAAGTAAGAACGTATATATCGGTACACTATAGGAATCATATATGAAGTATCTACCGCCCATCTTAGCTCCGCTGATCAGCAGGCGCAATAGCCGTATATATTTTTAAAACCGTATATATTTTTCAGTCGTATATTTTTGGCATTTCACTCATGCAATGGTACAAATATATTTTTTTAGGCATATACATATCATGCAATGACACGAATATATTTTTTCAAGCATAAATATATTATGCAATGATACGAATATATTTATTAAGACCAATATAAATTGAATGACAATATTGTCCCATATGGCGCCCGATACACGAGGGACGCTAAAGTATTGAATTTCATTATCCCAATTAGCTCTGACGTCATTTGCATAATCCGATTATGTCAACAAAATAACTTTCTAGAATATTTTTAGTCGCTCTATATTTCCGACCGATATTCAGGCTGTTTTGCTAAGATATTGAAGAAAAAACCGTCTATTGACTGTAAAAAACGTAATGTACTGCTTGTGTGGCTAAACTTACACTCTTTAAAATTTTTTTAAAAATAATTATCTAAAAATTTCCTTTTTTTTTTTTTGTGCGGAATATTATGGGTTTCCTGAGTCCGAAATATTTTTTTTCTGAAAGTTTAATTTTTGTCCTTTCCAATGATGTATAGCTTGATATGGTACTGTAAATAACAGCAGAGATATGATATTTTAAAGTTGCATAGTCAAAAATACCAAAAATTTGGCAGAAGACAATGAGTTTTAATGCAAATTACATGATTTGAACTTCAATTCATCTTCTCCACTCTAATAAGCCACTTAATCGTCAACAATGCAGCCATAATCTTCCACAAAATTCCAAATGAAACCTTTAATTTGAACTTGAAGTCAATTTACATATTCGAATTCGAAAAACCAAAATTTCAATTCGAAAGGAAGCGGAAGTAAAAATACACAGGAACCGGAAATGATAAGAATTTCGCTGCATTTTGGCGCCAAAAGATTTCCCTTCACTCGAACTCTTTGGTCAATATGGCGGACAATGTGAATAGCGATAAAAGGGGGTGGTAGGCCTACACTACTCTTACCTCATGCCAAAATGCTGCTTATTCCAATAAAGTTTTTTTCTCTGCTCGGTAGATTATGCTCTGGAAGGTTCTTCATTTTAAATGAGCGGTAAAAAAAAGTGGCATTTTCCGACTGAGAAAACGCACGGTGAATTAACGAAGAAGGCGCAATTTACCCGCATTTTCTGAGACTCACCAAGCGGAAATCCTTCGTTTTCCAAACGTTTTCACTCCGGTTAGTTTGAGTATTCGTTCCATTATCCATCAGTTTTCCGATTCAATGAACGCCGGTAAACATGCGTTTGCTGACATTCACCGATCGGTTAACACTCGGTGAACGTCTTGTATTCCGGCATTTACCCTGAGTTTTCAGACGGAAAAACCTCGAGTTCACCGCAGTTAACGAGTGAAATCCTGCCTTTTGCGGACGTTTTCTCGTGTTTTTCTAAACGGTGAATACCGCTGAATCCAGGAAAATCGCATGTATTCCAGCGTTTACCGATCGCTTACCGTTAGGAAAACTGCGCATTATTCCGACTTTTGCATGCAGTTTTCTTGCGTTTTCTTTCATTTTCCGTGACAGTGAATTCAAGTAAATTTAAGAAAACTCGCGTTTAGCCGCATGTTTCACACTGAGAGGTCATGACATACATTGATTTACTGTAGTTATTGTTTCTGGTCGGCAGGATTTGCCCTCTGATGCAAGCGCTTATTTTCTTTTACCTTTTTTGAAGCGTAAAGTTTTTTTATTACGGCTGAATAAGGGTTCCAATTTTCTCCAAAGCGCCTTCTGGATCTGAATAACTAAGCGATTTTCTTTAGTCCGTGAGTGTAATGTTGACAATATTTTTCTGCAATGCTGTATCATGCTGGGCCCAGCTTGTAAGCTTTCTTTGCAGAATGTTAAATTATCACGGATAGTGATTTACAGATCCAAAATTATAAGAATGAAGTGTAGCTTAAACTGAAGGTACATCAACTTACTATGGAGAATTGAATTGTGACTCAATAAACTCCAGCTTAGGGTGCGTTCGATTGGGAAATCTGGATTTAGATTTTAAAATCCGGATTTCGGATTTGCAATCGAACGTGAAATCCGAAAACAGGTGTCAGCGCTGCAATATTTGTTTTTTGATTTTCCTTTTTACCGTTCGATTGGGAAATCCGAAAAAGGATTTGAAAAACTGTCCCTAGGAACAGCGGTCTTGCATGCACACGCATAATTAGTAAAAAGAAGACCGCTGTTCACGAGAACAGTTTTGCAAATCCTTTTTCGGATTTCCCAATCGAACGACAAAAAGGGAAATCCAAAAAATCCGGATTTGGATTTCTTAATTGCAATCCACCCTGAGGACGGATTTCTCGGAGGTGAAATCCGTTTTCGGATTTCGCGTTCGATTGGGAAATCCGGATTTCCCAATCGAACGCACCCTTAGGGTGTGTTCCTTTCGGCGAATCCAAAAACGGATTTTTGATCCTAGATTTGCCAGATTTCGCGGTCGAAAGGAACGTGAAATCCGAAATTGGATTTGTCACCTTGGTAACCTTTCGCCAACGCGTGCAATATGAACGACAGCCTCTCAAAAAATGACGTGTTTTCTACTGTTTGACAAATTATGCGATTATACCGTGCAGAATTTAGTGGTCGGCTGTTCGAATAGCGACGATGGAACATATAAAACAGACAAAAAAAGAAGCGCATTAAAATTGAAAATTATTCAAAGATTGTCGGCCAGTTTGCATAGCTCGGATTTTTTTATGTAACACGATCGAGTGCCTGTCGCGTCTACCAGCGAGTTTGTAGTTAGATAACAGTTCATTGTTACTTTTACTTATTTCTGATTTCAAGCAATCTTTAGAGCCAAACGGTTAGTATATGGATATTTTAATTGTAATATACCAGGAACAATCTTCTAATGTTTTCAGATGTTTTGCGGCAAATGACATCAACGAGGAAACTCTACGGCCTCTATGGGAATACTTCAACTGGAAATACCGCTGGATCCTCTGTGAATGGAATAGCGTAGATCACTAATCCGTTAATCTGGATTTGGATTCTTCGGATTTCAAATCCAATGAATCCTTTTTCAAAAAGGATTCACCAAAATCAAACATCCGGATTTGGATTTGCCGAAAGGAACACACTCTTAGTGTTTTTCTTAAGATGGTGTGAGTCTTTTGACTGGAGCGCGTAATTCCTCCCTTGGTAATAGCTTTTGAATAAGCTTAACAGTCTTTAAACTGTTTTGTTATTGCCACTTTGTGATCAGGCAAGACCATGGTTTTAGTTCTGCACACGAACCTCATCAGTTGCCGGGTTGGCTTTGTGCTTAGTTGCTATTACAAGAGCAACTGTAGTTGTGCTTGGTCGTGGCGAGAACATAAATACCCACGTGGCGGATCTAAATTCTTGTTTTCCTATTGGCTACTGAACGTAACCAATTACGGAGTGTGTATTTCGATCCTCTAGCATTTCGTGAAAATTTAAGCACTTTCTTTTATGGAAGAGTTCGAAGACTCTTAAAATAAGTGCGCACAGAGTTTCCGTACACTCCCTCTAAAAACTGGAGTGGATACGTTCCTTGTTAGATGCGCAATGTTGAACTTTCTACTCTGTGCTTGGTTCTTATTAGTGCCTGTGTTGATTTTCATAAGGTAAAACGGGGCCTACCCTACAGTCACCCTTATCATTCACATTGTCTGCCATATTGACCAGAGAGTTCGAGTGAAGGGAAATCTTTTGGCGCCAAAATGCAGTTATGCAAACATCCCGTATGTACAGTGTAACGAAACTCTTATCATTTCCGGTTCCTGTGTATTTTTACTTCCGCTTCCTGCTTTCGAATTGAAATTTTGGTTTTTCGAATTCCAATATGTAAATTGACTTCAAGTTCAAATTAAAGGTTTCATTTAGAATTTTGTGGAAGATTATGGTTGCATTGTTGACGATTGAGTGGCTTATTAGAGTGGAGAAGATGAATTGAAGTTCAAATCATATAATTTGCATTTTAGTTGGAATGTTGATTGAACTTCAGCATCCGCGATGCCGAGTTTTCCCTTCATAGTTTCAACTTGTTCAAAGTAACTTCAAGTTCGAATGATGCTATTTCGACTGCGTTCATTGCGATTTCAAATTCATATGACGAGATTTCGACATGGATAGTCTAATTTTTGAACTTCAATTCGTGTTTTATTTTTAATTATTTTTGTCCGCAAATGTACGCCATAAAAGCGCCGGCTTTTTGGCGTCAAAAAAGGATTTTAATTTCTAGCTTTAACTAGCTAAAAGTTGTTTTGTCTCGATATTTCTGACCAACTAGTTGGCCTCTCGTGTCATTATATCAACTTTCTTTGAAGAACAGTGAACTCAAAACCACCCACAATACCTTTCGAGATTGTCGCGTGCACTTTCTCCGACAACCTTTCTCGAAATAGCTGTATACTTACCCTCGGCATTATCCATAGCTGACAAGGCCTAGTTGGGTAGAGCAAGTTTCTTAAAGAACTGATATATAAGTGGTTTAAGCTCAACATAATCACAGGGAGCTCGAACGCTTTATACAGCTAATCTATTACCACTTAATTCATTACCGTGAATCGCAATAAAATCGAAATGATTTACTTGTGTGTAATGTTTATGTCTTCCTTTTGTCATTTTGGAAGGAATTAGTATGAGAACGTTGATGGATCCCCATTCTTTATGGAAGAATTAGTCTCTTAAAAAGACTGAGAGAAAGAGACAGATACCACAGACGCACAGGTTAATTATTTTGATTTTATTGCACTTGAATGGCTAGGCCACAAAGTGCCTGGCCTCCCTATGTAACAGTCAGGTTAAAGTGCCCATAACCTAAAAATTTTTATTTTCTTATCTGAAAGTACATTTTAAGACAGGAATTTCTGTGAAAAAATTTTGCGATTTGGACAAAACGTGATTTTTTTACGATTTTTTTAAGTCTATATTTCTGTGGCGCACCCGTTCAGCTGACCATGACAGCGGACCGGCTCATATGTGACGTCATGTGACGTAGCTTCAGGAACCTCACTTGTCGGATCGTACACAAACAAAAGGCAAACATTGAGATCTTCACCGAAATGTCGTCGATAGAAGACAGTCTTTCTGAAACAGAAAGCCCACAATTTGGCAGTGAAGACGAAAAAATCGAAATAGAAGGAACAGATGGAGCGAGCAATCGATTTGAAGATGATTCGCTCGAACCATACGCGGACGAGCCTTTGGCGGACGAAGAATGGCTCGAAAACTACAGGCGAGAGCAGGCGGAAAACGAAGAATTGGAGAAAGAGCTGACGAAGCGTCTTAATAACAGCGTGCGTGTTGCTGACTGGTAAGTTGATCGTACATACAAGCACTTGCAGTTGCCTTGAATGTTTGTATGTCTAAGTCGATTACATTGTACTGTGGAAATAATCAGCATTTCGTGTAACTTTCTGAACGTTTTGTTTCAAACGTAGGTGTACTTGTGGAAAATGTGAGCGCGATTTGCTTACGAATATAAGCGAATGTTATTGTTGTAAAGAACTTGAAGGATGTGTCGAGTCCCTGACAAGTGAAATTGTCCTGGAAGATCTTGAGGAGGGCCAAGAGTTATGCTGTGTAACAGAACATCCCGGTTTCAGGCCAGTCTGCCTAGAAAAATGGAGTCTGCGGTTGGCAGGTGGGAAATACCGAACAAAAGCGAGAGAATACTACAAGAAGACTGGATCAGAAGAAAGGTGAAACTGATTTCTCAAAAATAATTTTAACTTGATTGCATATTTATGAATTATTTTTCAATTTGTTCAATATCAATTGGAACAGGCTGTTTTGTTCAAGTTTCAAAGTTTGGAAAATATTATTCACATTTGCCAATAGAACAACTTGTTCCTGTTTTGGTTTGAGGATAACATACCCCTATACACAAGAGATTTCTGAAAATACCACCAATAATAAAGATTATTCATCTTCTTTCTCTCTCATGAATTAGAAAGGGATCCTGCCAGTCTAGAACTCTTGATTTGGTTCTTTGTAAATTATATTCATATTGGGTTATTATTTTATTGTCTTTTTTAGATATCTTAGATCGATTGCATACAGGGAGTTTACCCGACTTGTTTATGGATACTTGGGAAAAAGAAGGATCCCTCTTCCTGCCTGTGCCTACACTGTGATTCGGAAAGCATTCCCCAGCAAAGAGGATGAACCGTGATTAGCAGGATTTCAATTAGACGAAGATTAGAAGACCAGATCCTTACTTCCTTTTGAAACCAAAAAAAAAACTTTTTTCGTATAAAAATAACACTACCAATTTCTTGTGACTGTGATTAATAGTGAGCTTCTCTCCTTTTTAAATTTTATTCAACCATTTTGTGCTTTTTGTAATAAATATACAGTAGAACCCCGGTAACTCGAACTCGGATAACTTACACTAAACTTTGTTGTCCTTCATCAAAATTTACCCAATTGACCCCGATAACTCGAACCCCAGCTTCCTTTTCCCTTCAGAGTTCCAGTTACCAGGGTTCTACCTCCTATATAATTTATACTTGGCTGCTTGAGGGACAATAAACAAGAAAAAAAATTTTGTAAACAATTATACAGAGCTAATTTGACATCAATGTGATAAAATGACCTTTCTCCAAAAGAAACCATTTTTTTTATAATTTTGTCGACATGCCTTAGCAATAATTCATACCTGGCTGTGTGGGTGAATTAAACAAAAGAAATCACTGTTAGGTTAGGTATAAATGATTAAAATATTATATTAATTTGTTTTATTCAAGGTATGCCTCAAGCCAGGTATGAATATTAATATATCAAAATATTATTGAACTGGGCCATTTGCACTAAGAGGTCATGTGACATCATTTTTATGAAAATGAAAGTTATATGATTTTTCCTTCAAAAAACCATTAGTGGGTCATATCTCATTGTTTTTTTTTTTTACATTGCAAGTCAATCCTTCCTATTTCGTGGACAATCAGTGATAGAATTATGGCCCCTCATAGGGTTCTTGCAGATAGAACATCGTGGCAGTGCTCTAGAAGGCTGTTGTCTTCTTTCACTTGATGTCTGATCTTGTGCTGCAATAAAGAAATGAAGTTGCTGTCACAATTCAGAAGTCAGTATTATTTCACGAGTTCCTGTCATCCCTAAAATGCTTCCTAGTAGTGCTTTGTCATCATTTGACTAAGAACTACTAAGATACTAGTTTAGACATGTTACAGGGCACAGAGATTGTTATTAGTTTTGGTGAGACACCTCACCTCGGCTCGGAATAGTGAAGCCTGGAAAATTAACAGTAAACAAACCTGGTGCTGTGGGAGGTACATCCATTGCAACCATTCCCATCCTCTCTGTCCACTTCCTAATGGCCTCTTCCCTGGGTTGTTTCTCAAGCATGGTATTCATTGGATCTGGAACCATGTTCTTCAACTCGATGCATGCATCCTGCAGCTGTTGTTTGCTCAATGTCATAAAAAACTGGAAGAGTTCTCCCACATAGTCTAGACAGTAAATGAGACAAAAACACATGTTTCCAGAGTGTATATTAAAAAATTACTAAAAAACTTCAATAGCAATAAATTAAATATCAAATCTATCTAACATTACAATTTTACTCTACAAATGATAGTAAATAAATACCAAAAATGGGCTTGATCTTTAGATTTCTCACAGTAGCCTCTCCATTTTTAAACTTTGGGTAGGTCACTTTCAAAGGGACACTTCCATCTTTGTTCACTTCTCTTCTCTGTGTAAATTATAGTTAAAGTGCAGAGCAGCTAGTATATGCCTAGAAGAGATAAAATAGAAAAAGTTATGGTATAATAGTATATTCTGCATAGTATTATCTCAGCTGTGGAAACAACTTCTCAATGAGACAATGAATAATAATTAGCTGGGATTTTCCCCTTGGGACCAATCATTAAGTGTCTATTATTAAATCCTATCGATCTTATTAGCCAAACTTGTACTCAAAACCAACAGATCTAAACTGCATTATTGACCTAATGATTAAGAGAAAACTGATAGCAATAGTGATTATTACACTGTACACATTAGTTCAGCCTACCTGCAGTACATTCCAAGATATTTTGTGAGTTGTCAGCTTGTACGGTTTATGCCTGCAAATATTCAATAGTATACAACATAAGAGCTTACACAAGCACAGCCAAGTATACCCTGCAGTTGAAATTCTTACCGCCTGAATGCTTGTGGAAGCATAAACAATGCTTGTCGCTTCTGGTTCTTGCAGTGTTTTGAGGCGAGCCTTCGCAGATCTAGCAATCTGTGAAAAACAGCAAAACAATTGTGTTTTCTTTAACTTTCATGGTACGGGGACCAATTATGAATCACAGAAAGAAAAATCACATGAAATGTCTCGAGCAGGTGTGACAATACTTTCTTACCATTCGCGCTTCCCTTCTCTTTTTAGATGGCGGCTCGTCATCTTCTCCTTTCCGTTTAGCGTGTATTGCTGGGAAAACACAAACCCCAATTTCATCTTTTTTTAAATCCCGCTTTAAGTGCACTTCCTTGTTTAACGGCCTTTGAAAGTCATCTGGAGCAAAGTGTTCGGAACACAACGAGGAGGTCTTCCCCGGCACCCACATCTTCCTCCTCTCCAGTACGAAGTCGACCCACTTCTTTCGCCTTTTCTTTTTAATCGGACACACGTCGCCGAAAAATGGAATTTTATGCATTGATATATTCCTATCTGTGTCCTTTACGTTGCCACAACGCGCTGCAACGCATCTCTCAGGCATGATAAATCTCGGCTTGGGAAGAAGAGATGTAACAGGCCGAACTGATACAAGTTCCTGAAGCTACGTCATCATACGTCACGGATACTATCCGGCCGAGAGGAGACTAATACGAATGGTGGACCAAAATGGCGGCAAATTTCGAAGACTTTAAAAAATCATAAAAAAATCATGTTTTGTTCAAATCGCAAAATTCTTTCGCAGAAGTTCCTCTTTAAATGTGTACTTTCAGATAAGAAAAGAAAATTTTTTAGGTTATGGGCACTTTAAAAAACTCAAATGACTCTAATCTTTGGGCTACGCTGCCTCCACACATCAAATAACACTTTACCATTTGCAGTTTAAAAGGGGCCATCGGAGCGCCTTGTTGGGGCCCCTCTCTCGAACGTCACGGTAACTTTCCGGGCCAAAAGAAAACTTGTTGAAATTATTATTGAAATCTCCAATAAATTAAACAGGGCAGCTTTCGGAGCCTGATAATTACCGGGACTTTGGAGAAACGGGCCCCTGGTATACTTATACAGTGATTTACATTCGAATTTACCATGCAGTTTGACCTTGAAGGTGAGCTATGGAGATGAACTCATAGAAGAATAATATATAGATTTAGCCAGGGCTAAAAGCGAAGCTCCCATTAATAAATTTATTATTTAAATCAAACAATAAACTTGTAATCCACAAATCAGTTAACTTAAGGGGAAATTCATATGGGAAAGGCTCAGTGATTTTAGAGTGAAACATCTTAAATCGAGTTGGCCTATAACGTATATAACGTATATAATTAATCTGTCCATCAAGCAAAGAACTTTTCCTGATGATCTAAAAATCGCTAAAGTGATTCCTATCTTTAAACAGGGATCCCGTTCCGTGACTGTGCGATAATTATAGACCAATATCAGTTCTTCCAGTATTAAGTAAAGTTTTTGAAAAATGTATTTATAATCAACTTATATCTTATTTTTTGTCTGAAAATATAATTACTCATACTCAATATGGGTTTAAGCCAGGCAGTACCACTATGGACTGTCTTGTTGATCTCACTGAAGAAATCTCTACGTGTCTAGATCAAGGAGATTATGCTGTATCAATATTTTTAGATTTGAGTAAAGCATTTGATACCGTCAATCATTCTATTTTATTATCAAAGCTACTGTCCTATGGCATTCGAAAACCTCATATCCACTGGTTCAAATCGTATCTTAATAAAAGAAAGCAGAGAGTTTTTGTAAATGGTAACATTTCTGACACCATGCCAATTACTTCTGGTGTACCCAAAGGATGAATTTTAGGACCATTGTTATTTTTGATATATATAAACGACTTTACTCAATCTTCTGATTTTTTCTCTATCAGACTATTTGCAGACGATACCTCTTTAACAGCTTCAGCTAAAACTATAGATGAACTCTTATTTGAGATAAATTAATTTTTTTGAGAACTACCTAATATTTATGACTGGCTATGTGCAAATAAATTAACCTTAAATCTACGAAAACCTAACTATCTTATCTTTCAACCTTGTCAGAAAGTAGATTATGATTTATTATTTCCACTATCGATAGCTGGAAAATGCTTAGAGCAAGTATCCAAAATTAAAAAGTTAGGTATCTATATTGACAGCCACCTATCCTGGCAAGGTCATATCGACTATGTGTGTGATAGAGTCAGCAAGAGTATTAATATTATGACAAAGATAAAAAGTTACCTATGTAATCAATGCTTAACTAGTATCTACTATTCTCTTGTTTACCCATATCTCATATATGGTAGCTTATTGAGGGGAAATAATTATGATAATCCATTATCACAGCTCATACGTCTGCAAAATGAAGCAGTTAGAATAATGAATGACGTTCCTTAACGAGATCATATCACTCCTCATTATGTTCATCTAGATCTATTAAAATTTCGTGATATTGTTAAATTTATGTACAGTTGTTTGTTTTTATATGACTGTCTCTGATAATAAGCCGTGTAATTTTCCATTATTACTTGTATCTGAGCAACATGATTATTTTACACGAAGTGCATCTGCCCAGCAATTACAGATTCCCCACTCAAGAATTAATATTCGAAAGTTCTGCCCCACTGTCATTGGTAAATACTATTGGAATGATCTCCCCCTTCATTCGCAATAAATCATCAAAAATCCTGTTCAAAAAGGCACTTAGAATATATTATCTTGCTCAGTATTGACTTGTGTGTGTGTGTGTGTTTTTTTGTGAAAAATAAACTACAAAAGAATAAAGTCAATCTTGTTAAAGGGCCATTAGTTCACTATAATGTGCCGTTCTCCATTCTAATTCTCTTCTTTTATTATTATTATTATTATTATTATTATTATGTGCACGTAGGTTAAGCAACTATAGTATTATTGAATACAATTACTGTATTACTGTATTACTGTACAATTAATGTATTATTATTGTACAACTAATGTCTTAAAGGATGGAGTAAAAAAATAGAAACAAAAACAAAACAAAACATAGCAATCATCTTCGATCACATTCAAGAGCGGTAATGGTTCTTGATCACAGTGGATTATACCTGGAAAACAAATTCTCGGAAAACAAATCAGGCCGAATTTTTTGCTTTCGACAAGTTTACTTTATAAAATCTTGCCAACAAATCCGGGGATATGTAAACCAACCTTTTATACTTTTTACACATCACATCTGAGGTGAAACCGTACTATTTATCAAACAGACCTCGAGCGCAGTGAACATTAAAAGAGTTATGCTTCAACATAAATAATATATTGGTTTTTTTTTTTTTAATTTAAGGGTTTTATAACGATGTGTAATCTTGAAAAGCGTTTGATACGCGCGGCAAAAAGACAACTCCTGCAAGCGATGTTCATGAACGACTGAAAACAAACAGCACAGCGATTTAAATTGCAAGAGAGACTACTAACAATCACGAAAACAAATATAATTCGGTTAAACATTTACAGACACAACAATTTTCATTCACGAAGATAAGTATTAAAGCGTTTCGAAAAATCCTGAGTCTTAAAGCTTAATAACTTTATGTTTTAAGCCGGCCTCGCGGTGTTTGCTTTTCTCAAAGATGAACTCGAGGCAAGGAAATCGCTCAAATTTTTCTTTCTACAGCCAAATTTATAACTAAATATTCTTCGGAACGTGTTCTTCTATTTGCGGTGAGAAAATATATCTAAAGGCTCTTTTAAGTCCTGTAAGCTTATATCGAACCTGATATTAGGTCGGTTTATTGTCTCAAATCTTACAAACGTCAGTGAAACGTGCATAAACTTGCCGCATAAATTGTGCTCGACTACATGAAATTATATATAAAAAAAAACTTCAAATGCAATCATTACTCAGGCTTACCTTTCGAGATGCGGTTCGTAAAAGCTATCAAGTAACGCGAGAGTCGCTTGAGAATTTTGAATCCTCTTTAATACGCATCAAGCAAGGTGAAAAACGAAAACGATGCCATCCGAAATCGGATTTGCGACTTTGACAAGCGACGCATCTCTTAACCAAAAAACCAATGAACAAACTAGCCATGAATAACAGACTTGATAGCAGCTGTATTTCATTTTGTACATCCAGTGGAAAAAGACAGTTAAAAACATCACAAGTTTACACAAAACTCTGTCAGCTTCAGCTGTCAAAGTAAACAAGTTTCAAGATGATGCATAAATTTTCCGCATGAACTCACCTGTCAAATTTTGACCTATCAGAGCATAAACATTGGGCGTAGAGCATGACCAACGCGTGACCTTGGTGAGAAAAGGTCTTCCTAGCCTGTATTGTTACATAACTTGCTGAATTTTCGCGACCATGGTTAGTTTGAAATCAAACTCTTAATAGTGCGGGGTCATCATGGCATAAACACGGCATATTTCATATAAATTTTAAAAATAATAAACTTGAGCCTGCGATCATCTGAAAACCAGTAACTTGTCAGCGGATAACTTCAAAAAAGTACTCGACCTCGATGGGTGGACACCTGAGCCCGCGATATGGCCAGGTGATATTGGTCAGCGGATACCTTGTTTTGACAGCTGTCAATTGATCACAATATTGATGTGTAATCGGTTTCCTCATGGGCTTCCTGGGTTCCCAAAGTAGTTGGAAAGTGTTAAAGTAAACATTGGTTTTCCTGTGGTGCGGACGGACGGCGGGCGGGCGGGCGGGCGGTCGGTGTACGGTCACGTGATTACCAAATTTTCTGGGATGGGTAGATTACGTTAGGTATGGGGCTCCGTCCACGCGCGCGCTTCGCGCGCGCGAGGAGCTCCGCTATCAATACTTCTACAGAAATGAGTCGCACCAATTTGTAACCGAGAGTTTATTATATTGTTTGAAGTAGGAATTAAAAGTAGTTTTGATCGAAAACCATTTTTTTGAATTAACTGAAACGCAGAGACGTTCAATTATCACTGTTTGGAATATTACTCTTGCTGCTTTACCAGCAAATACCACAGGCGGGCTGGTCCCTAGTTATGCTGTTCATTTTGTATCCTTTAAATGTAGAAACAAAATTAACTAGTTTTTCAAGGGACCAGTTATTAAGTGTTTGAGCAGTGTCGTAAACCCACCAAGAAACGTTCGTGGATAACAGCCTGTTATCTTGACTTCATGCATTTTATATCAAAGACAGTTTCGGGCTTTTCAGTGTTGGATATATCAAGCATGAGACGCAGTGTTTCATCGTCAGATGAAGCACTGAGAAGAGAGTTGAAAATACCTGAAATAGACCCGCAGCGGAGTATTTTTAACCAACTTTCAGGTGTTTCATTTGATGATGAAATACTATGTCGAAAGCTAGATATTACTTAATCTCCACCAGTGACGACGACCGTGGTGCATAGTCATACCACGGACACTTGTGAAGGCAAAACCACGATGCAAAAATGAGCAAAAATGAGTTTCCTTTGTATCTTTTTTATGAATTATCAATGAGGTGAAATCGAAGGAATCAATGAGAAGGCCTGTGGAGAAAAAACTACAAGCTCAAAGTTTTTAGCTCGCGCAATAACGAGTTCCTTTATCATAAATGGTCACAGCAGGGCTTTAAGCTGATGGCAAACGTGATCTGTTAAGCCCAAAGTACAGGAAATCCCATAACCATAACTCAATTTACAAAAATATGTTCAAAGGATTTCTCCCTTTCTTATTGGATCAAATCTACAGGTCAATTCTTTATAACCAGCTAGTGTTGACCAAATTTGGTGGACGTTTACTGAAAAACCGATAATTAAAAATGACATATACTAGTTCAATCGATAAAACCGATAATCGATAGCAATTAATAAAATCGATAAAAACTAGGAGTAATCGGAGCTTAGGAGAGTGCGTTCGATCTGTTTGTTAGGCGACGGGGAAGGGTGGTTGCGATATAGATAAATATGATTACCGAGAATTCCTAAGTAACACCTCAGTATGAAGGCGCGAATTGTGATCTCCTGTTTCAGTTAATCATAGTTCAATCTACCCTTAGCCTAATTTGCATAATTTTTCCTTGGTGAGCAAAGCCCGTCAGTCTAGACTAGGGTTTTGAAAAGTGAGCTGTATAAATCAGTTGTATAAATCTTCAGTTATGAAGGTTTTGTATTCGGTTTCTGCTTTGATCAAAATCTATGAATCGCGGTTTTTCGGTTTGGGGTAATTTTTAGAGCAATTTTTCGGTTTTTTATTGGCCCCAACGTCCCCCTCATCACTGGTAAAGTTCCTTCAGAAATAAAGATATTCTTCGACTCAGCCTGGTTGGTTATCGTTGGTTGAGCCGCTAAACACAAATTCACATTCTTTTGTTCCCATCGCTTTCTCATTGGATAAGCCGTGTAAAAGGAGGCGAATGAATAATTAGTGGTCCGCACACTTTTTTGGTTTCGTGTTGTACTGTTGAGAGCACTCTATTTCTTTACTTGAAGAATTTGTAGCAGCGCTATCACATCCAGCCATTGCAGGACACCAGTCTTGGGTACGTAGCTGTCAGATCGTGCATTCTGGATTTGATCTTACAGCCTTAGCTTATTAATAGATAATTCCACTTTGTAGCCTTGATTGTGTCATGATGTAAGTTGGTCGTGCTCCATTGCCAACTAACTTCCGTATATCAAGGAATATAGTCTAAGAATTTCGGGACTGGGAAAATGTACTGGATATCTTCTCAACCCAGTCCCACAGGCAGTTTACTGAATGCTGCAGTTACCCTGCCTCTAGAGAAGGCTATTGAAACAATTTATCTCACAGAGTAAATGAGGTCTTAGTTGATTTGCCAACTCCCTTTTCAAAACATCCTCACATTTTCCCTATTTTTAAGGTAGTTTCCGAATATTTAAGGTTCCTATTTAAGCTAAAGGTTGTACTATTTCATATTTTATTTAATTCTCGTTTCTTCTACTTTTTTCTATGAACAAAAGAAGACGCACGAACGAAGCGTCCCCGCTATAATAGTATCGTTAAAGGTTTTTCTAAACATCCTTACATTTTGGCGATTTCTAAGGTGCCTGGATTCTGAATATTTAAGGGTCCCATTTAAAGTAAAGGTAGATTATTTCACACTTTATTCAATTCTCGTTTCTACCTTTGTAATTTTTCTTCTGCTATTTTCTATGAATAGAAAAAGACTTAGGAAAGAGCCGAGAACAGTTCTTTCATTGGAATGTGTACATGTTGAAGCGTAACAGAAATCAAAGACAGTACTAGTCTATCAACATGTTATCAGTTCTAAGAAATCGTCCAGACATCTCATATCAGTTTTAGCATTAAAGGTACATTTTGATATCTATATCTTTATTTTTCACTATAAAAACTGTAAGAACACAAAACAATCACTGAGATTTCGAATTCTCTTCTTTTTTCCAAACTTATTTCCCTTTATGACTCATTCTTAGCTCAGCTTACAAGAGCTAATTGTAAATTTTTGTATATGACAACAGGCAAAATTAATTTTGAAAAGAGTAAATATTTAAGTAATACAATCGATGCCTGCTGGTAAAGAGTATCAATGACTTGAAGTTCTCTCATAGCTTCTCCTAGAGAGAAGCACAATCTGACTCTTTATAAAATTTCATTTATTTTTCTCTTGAAGTCTAGATTTTCCTTCCTTGATTCTTCTGCTTCATTCAAACCCGTTATAAATGGCAAACCTCTAGTTAATAAGAAAACTCATATAAAGCTGAGTCAACTTGTGATAGTTTCTTAAAACTTCACCAGCTTTAAAATTTAAAAGTTTATTCATTAGTCAAGCTTAACCTGCAAATTAAATTTTAAACAAACGTAACCGAATAAATACTGATTCTACAGCTCAACCAGCACTTCGAAGACGGCTAAAGCTAGATGTAAATAAGAAAAAGCTTCTTTGATCATACTAAGATTTGTTTACGTTATAAGAGTTTAATAAGGTTATGACTTTCATGACTTCCATGTCTGATGGTTTCATCGCCACGCTCAGAGCCATGCAGCTGCGACCAACAACTGTTAGCTACATTTCAAAGATTTGTTTGCCACAATAAAGTACACTTTAAGTAAACTCGTTTACGTACCATCAAAAGCTATCAAAGTCAGGCATGTAGGCAGGTTTTTTCACGGGGAGGTGCGATCCAACGAGGAGACTGACCAGATGAGCCCGGAGGGGTAAGTCTCTAGGGGGGAGCTTTGATTGTCTGAGACTGAATTGCGCAGCAAGTTTGGAATTGGGGTGGCTCACTTGGAACGCGTTAGCGCGAGTCATCTAGGGGGGTGCGGGGGCATGCTCGCCCGAAAATTTTTAAATTTAAGCCTTCTGAAATGGCTGGAAATGCATTTAAAACTAACATGGTGTGGTGAAAATCATATACATTTTCCACAACAGAAAACGTCGCCATAAAAAATTTTTCTCTACAAAGAGTTGTGTAGCTTTATATGAGTTTTAATATCCTCCAAGCAACAAAGAGCTGGGTCCAGCATGTCAAAGCTGACGGGAATTCTCATACTCGCAGATTGTTAAAGGAACAATTCAGATCCAACACTTTGCAGAAAACTATGGCAAACAAACCCTAAAGGGAATTTTATTTAGCAATGAAAAACTGTCTTGTAGGCACACCAGATCCCCTTTTTATACTTTGCGAAGGCTAAACCATATTTAGTGGAAAGGGTGGGTCAGGCTAGTGATTTCTTTTACGGCAATTTCAATTTTACTATACACAATCAGTAAATTAGAATAGAACAATACTCCTACTTCACTTTGTATTAAGTCGCTGATCAATAAAAAAGTGTACCTCTGGCGTCTGTAGGGGGGAGGGGGGGTGCGAACGCACCCTTTGCACCCCGCTCCCTACGGGCCTGAAAGTAAAGTCGCCCAAACTCCACATTGCGCATTTTTATTTCTCAGTCATCTTTCTGCAAACTTACTGACAATCAAAACAATGAAAAACATCGCCGGGACGGTCAAAAAATTTTCCTTGATCGCTGGTTTACGTAACATTCCTTTCCATGAGTTGCATTTCTAACGTATTCACAGAATTTCTCCTCCGTTGGCATTGAATTTCATAAATATTGGTTTAACAGATGGTCGAAGATGGTCTCAGTTGAATTTCACTTCGCACGTGCTTCGCGCGCGGGCTAAGCTTTGCAAACAAAGAGGTAAACAAGTGATGTCACAGACATGCGTAGTACGTTATTCAGCCCTGTCCCTCGCTATACAGTTTATAAAGTGCCGCTGACAAGAATAGTCTGCGGGTTCCTCTTATCGCCCGCAAAAAGATACAGAGTAATGAAAGAAAAAACAACCACATGTTACTATTTTTAAGTTTTAATTAGTTTATAGGAACTGGGGAAATATTTACAAAAGAGCTCATTATATAATTTACGATACGTTTTTAATATTTTACAGAAGATGGGAACAGCTATGAAGAGGAGAAGGAAGATAGATTCGAAAAATGCCACTTTGTAGAAGTAGAGGATGACGCGAAAAAAGGACAAAGCAACGACGATAAGAAGGACTCTAAAATGGATACAGCTTCTTCTAGGAGAATGGAAGATAAGAAGAAGGATCCAGTGAAGCTGCAGCTGGAGGAAAAGCTTGATAGCCTAGAAAAAGAAATCTGTTTACCGAGGGTTCTCATTAGGACAGTTCTTTGTCGTAGTGATATTGAAGGAGACCTTAACAAAGCAACGCAGCAGTTAAAAGAGTTTAAGGACATTGAAAATCCCCCCGTGCAAGGCTCCCCACAAAGGTCGGAAAACAACTGGAAAGGACGATTGAATCCACCAAATACCTTACCCAAACCCAAGAATCGTGTCAACAGAGGACAAAACAACAACTTTTATGACCTACCGCAATTGGGCCAAGCTACTGGAGGACGAAAAAAAGATCAATTTAGACGCGAAAGAGGAAAAGGCGAGGAGGATATGGACAGGAGACGTGAATGTCCATTTCGTTCCTCAGCTCAAACAAATGAAGCATGTAGATCCTATGATGATGTTGATTTTGGTGATGAAGAAGAAATTGAACAAAACAGAAGTGACCTAGGGAATCAAGGGAGATCTGGTAACAACCTTTACAGGGGTCGCGGTCGTAGAGGAATGAGACAATTAACCCAAGGCCTTTCTACTGAAATAGAAAGTCAAGGCACTGTTACAAGAGAAAATGAAGAAGGCTCTATCTTTGAACCCAACAAACTACTTGTCTGTGGGCTGAATGAGACAACTACAAGTGACGAAGTTTTAAACTTTATTGAAGTGATAAGTGACGAGGAGGTGCAGAAAGTACAGATGAGCAAAGGCAAAGCTTTGGTCACAATGACTAAAGATATAACAAGTAAGTAATTCAAACTAACAACAAAGGAATGGCTTTCATTTCAGCCCATTTCGGTGCCAAAATCAACGAATTTGTAATTCCTTGGTTCTGTGTACTGATGGCGCTGTGCAAGAAGCTGCTAAAGTACAGCCAACTAACCATGTCTGACTTGCTTACATGTCAGCTAATCGTAACTGACTAATCTCACTCCACTTATGAGACCATATGAGGGAAAGTCAAATGCGGAGTGCCACTGGAGCCTTTGGGTTCACGGTTGGTTTCAACCAATCAGAAGCGCTACCCAGATCTGGGTAGTAACACGTCATCAGTATTGAGTTTCTGCGCTCGTTTCTCAGAACGCGTTCCAAACTAATTTGTGGCATTACATTTTTGGAAAATTCAGAACAAGCACTAAGAAAGGCGAGGAAAATGGTATATTTTTGCGAGGAAATTGGCAATCTTTGTCCGACTAATTGATTTAACAAGGCAGTATCATGTTTTTCTTCATAAACAAGTTAAATTTGGGCAAAAAATTAAATGTAAATTTTGCGCGGATTTCTAAAAATCCGCCCTTACACAAGATAGAATTTTCTTTATTTTCACGAAATCTTAAATTCAAGATAAAAACGAGAAGAAGGAATTCTCTTATTACTTGGAGGCAAAAAATTGCTGAGGACAAATCAAAGGTTTCACCCGAAATTTGCAAACACCCCCAAGAGTGAAAAGAAAAGTTTCCGAATTTCGTACACCCCCAAAGATTGCAAAGATGTTTCCGAATTTCGGATACCCCCAGACAGTGCAAAGGTGTTTCCAAATTTCGGATACCACCAAACAGTGCAAAGATGTTTCCGAATTTCGGATACCCCCAAACAGTGCAAAGACGTTTCTTCCGAGGTCTGAAGAATTCTTCACATCCTACGAAAGCCGAATACAGTGCAAAAAGTGCCGCTGACAAGAATAGTCTGCGGGCTCCTCTTATCGCCCGCAAAAAGATACAGAGTAATGAAAGAAAAAACAACTACATTTTACTATTTTTAAGTTTTAATTAGTTGTTTAAAGGAACTTGGGAAATATTTACAAAAGAGCTCATTGTATAATTTACGATACGTTTTATTTTACAGAAGATGGGAACAGCTATGAAGAGGAGAAGGAAGAGAGAAGAGATGATACTGATAAGGATTTCGAAAATGTTACTTTGTAGAAGTAGAGGATGACGCGAAAAAAGGACAAAGCAACGACGATAAGAAGGACTTTAAAATGGATACAGGTTCTTCCACGAAAATGGAAGATAAGAAGAAGGATCCAGTGAAGCTAGCCTAGAAAAAGAATTCTGTTTACCGAGAGTGCTTATTAGGACAGTTCTCTGTCGCAGTGATATTGAAGGAGACCTTACCAAAGCAACGCAGCAGTTAAAAGAGTTTAAGGACATTGAAAATCCCTCCGTCCAAGGCTCCCCACAAAGGTCAGAAAACAACTGGAAAGGACGATTGAATCCACCAAATACCTTACCCAAACCCAAGAATCGTGTCAACAGAGGACAAAACAACAACTTTCTTAAAAACGGCACATTTCTTCAGGACGATGGTCTACCGCAATTGGGCCAAGCTACTGGAGGACGAAAAAAAGATCAATTTAGACGCGAAAGAGGAAAAGGCGAGGAGGATATGGACCGGAGACGTGAATGTCCATTTCGTTCCTCAGCTCAAACAAATGAAACATTTAGATCCTATGATGATGTTGATTTTGGCGATGAAGAAGAAATTGAACAAAACAGAAGTGACCTAGGGAATCAAGGGAGATCTGGTGACAACCTTTACAGGGGTCGCGGTCGTAGAGGAATGAGACAATTAACCCAAGGCCTTTCTACTGAAATAGAAAGTCAAGGCACTGTTACAAGAGAAAATGAAGAAGGCTCTATCTTTGAACCCAACAAACTACTTGTCTGTGGGCTGAATGAGACAACTACAAGTGACGAAGTTTTAAACTTTATTGAAGTGATAAGTGACGAGGAGGTGCAGAAAGTACAGATGAGCAAAGGCAAAGCTTTGGTCACAATGACTAAAGATATAACAAGTAAGTAATTCAAACTAACAACAAAGGAATGGCTTTCATTTCAGCCCATTTCGGTGCCAAAATCAACGAATTTGTAATTCCTTGGTTCTGTGTACTGATCGGTCCTGTGCAAGAAGCAGCAGTCTGCTGCTAAAGTACAGCCAATTGACCATGTCTGACTTGCTTACATGTCAGCTAATCGTAACTGACTAATCTCACTCCACTTGTGAGACCATGTGAGGGAAAGTCAAATGCGGAGTGCCACTGGAGCCTTTGGGTTCACGGCTGGTTTCAACCAATCAGAAGCGCTACCCAGATCTGGGTAGTAACACGTCATCAGTATTGAGTTTCTGCGCTCGTTTCTTTCCATTCTTCACTAATTGTAGATCTTGTATTTCCAACAACAACAGAACTAATGCAGTAAAAAATGTAATTATTTCACCAGCTAAATGTTACAGGCAGTATTATTCATAAATAAAAATTCTGCATGAGCTAAATGCAAAAATTTTGCATGCCATTAAATGAATACAAAATACCTAAAAATCACTGCATCAAGCTATTAGAGGCAAAAATTTTGCATCTGGAAAACTGAATACAAAATACCTAAAATCGACTGCATCAAGCTAAGATGCAAAAATTTTGCATCTGGCAAACTGGATACAAAAAATACCTAAGATTGACTGCATCAAGCTAAGATGTAAAAATTCTGCATCTGGGGAACTGAATACAAAATACCTAAAATCGACTGCATCAAGCTACAGTCTCAGTCAAAATTGTTGGGACACTTGTGTCTTCTTGTCTCCCCAATGTTGGCCGGTACATGATTTGGTGACTGAATTGCAATAAACAGCATTGGGAGGGAAAGGGAAAGCACAAGAAGGGAAAAAAACCGTGTTTGCTTTAAGTGTCCCAACTATTTTGGTCTGGGACTGTAGGTTTGTCACTTGAATGACTCTGGGAAGTAAAAAAAAAAGAAAGAAAGAAAAGAAAAAAGAAACAAGATTTTTAAAATTTAACATATACATATTAAAAAGGCCAGGGTTGTCACTAACATTTCAAATTGCCGGGTAAATACAACAAGTAGGGAGGAAATCAAACAGCTAGGGATTTCTTTTGGTTCAATTTTTCTTCTATATTCCTATGAAAGTATCCGGGGAAAATCCCCGTCCTCCGCCTCATAATGACAGCCCTGTTTTACTATTGTTCTTCTCAAAACATTGTACATAGTTTGGCGTGCCCACAAAGAAGGGCTAATCATGCTAAGTCTGACAGCTCAATTAAAAAAAACATAGCTGTACCTTTAAAATAACAAAAATACCTTTCCATGGCACGTGAGAATAATTCTGATAAAACATCCCATACTTCGCTGAAGCATTACGAATAAATTTGTAGCACTTTTGCTGTGTGTGATCATGCAGCTGCTCTGCATAACTAACCAGCCACTCTATTATGTTATAAACAGCATCCAGTACAAAGGAAATGACTCTTTACTTATATTTTGAATGCAATTTTGCATTGCAGCTTGCATTTCTATTTAGGAAAAAGAATAAAAACAAAAACAAATGTCAATAAAGCCCTGTAACAAAAATCAAATGACATAACATAATAATATTTATTTAATAATTTTCAAATGCATGTTAAATTTTTTCAATATCTTTGCATACAGTATATTTACCAGCCAAAAAAAGAGACACATTTAACACAATTAAACTAAAAATAGGTCTCAGGTACCCTTTATGAAATACACTTGTAGTTAAGGGGAAAAGTTTCAGGGTACAAACCAAAAATTCCCTGAGTGTTCTGGGTACAATGTATTTTGAGATGCAATTATATATATCAGAAAGAATTACCAAAGAAAGTATGCTAGTTCATAAACAAGGAAAAACAAGCTGATACTTAGAAAGAAAAATCCAAATTTTATGTTTAGCTATTCAGACCTCTTCGAACGGGAGTGGGAGTGATGCCATATGTGTTGTCAAATGGGCAACATTGTTTCGGATCTGTTTTTAGCTGAAGCTGGAAATACATACCGTAAAATTCCCAAAATAAGCCTCTCCATTTATAAGCCCTTCCAAATATAAGCCCCCCAAACTGGTAATGCAAAAAACCATCCCTTAAACCGCCTCTCCAAATATAAGCCCCTTGGGGGCTTGTGCTCGGAAAATTGCCCTCAAATACAAAGAAAAACAAACAAAGCAAAAAAGGTAAATTTATTCCAACTATAAGCTAGGCTAGCCCAATCGATTTTTGGAATTTCACGGTATGGGCGTAATCAGAAATCGAACGAGTGAGCGCAGCGAACGAGTGAGACTTCTGATACAAAAACAACGAGTGCGTAAATACCGTACAAAGCACTTTCCATGTAGTATTGTGTTTATTATATATATACTGACATTTAAATTCTTAATGTTTATCGTCTTTAATGACAGACCAAGACAAAACTCTGTTACGCGAATTCAAGTTAAAACTCATGCAAGGATTATAACATACAAGCTTGAATTTCTGCCAGAAATTTAACATTACACCAAGCAAATAATGTTAAAATATTATTTCTAAACTTTAATCCGAGTCGGACTCCTCAATTCGGATTCTCGTCCACCTTTTTTCGGTGGTTTCGGGGACGGAACTCCTGGTTTGAATGGTCGGCGGGGTAGTAAGTGCATTAATGGAAGTCGTAAATTGTCCTCCACTTATTACTGCTCCATCGAAGAAACTCATCGGGGTTTTGCAAGTGCAAGTGCTGGCAGCAGCAGTTTCGTTAGTTGCAGTAGTTACTTGTGTTTGCGACGATTCTCGGCTTAAGATGCCCGATATGTTTTCTTGTTGATTTAGGTTCAAGCTACTATAGTTTGTTATGCTTTGCACGTTTTTGTGCCCACTTAACTGTCGATAACTGCATTATATGCGTTGGCGGCATTTCACTGTCATTAAGTTTTTGAATATGCATGTGTTCACGAGCACTATGGTTGGTGAGTCGCTCGTTGTTGATGTTTTCCAGTTTGAAGCCATTGTTTTCATCAAAGTGTTTAATTTATTTACACCCATAGGTGCCGACTTGAACCAGTGTTTTTTGGAGCCGTCTGTTTTCGTGTGGTTTATTCCAAAGTAGAATGGCGAGTTTGTCTAATGGTCGTGGGTCGTGGGTCGTGGGTACAAGTCGTGGGTCGTGGGTGTGGGTAAAAGTCGTGGGTGTGGGTAATGTTTAAAAACTAATTTTTAATCATAATTAATAATTAACAATGTTACTACTTTTTTTTAAATATTAATAATTTAATTACACTATTACAAGTTTTTGATTTTTTTAACTACTCGATAACTTTTTTTTAAATTAATTTATTTTTTTATTTCAATCTCTATCAACACTTACACAAACAAAAACAAAAAAAAATGAAATAATAATAATAATAGTAATAAAACAAAATTACAAGAACACTTTACAATAAATTACAGTAAATTGTTACTTATTACAGGGTTACTACTTACTGGTTAAATATAGATATAGCTAGCCTACAAACTTCTTCTCTATTAAAGGTTTCCATTTATTATAATAATATTCAGGTGATACCGCAGCAAACTACTCGATAACTAATAACATAACGAAAACGAAACGAACATAACACAATGTATGGAAAGGGGTGGGGATGGGTAAAGGCAGGAATCCATTGGAGCTATTTTCAGGACTGGTGTAATCTCTTGATAATATTTTTAGAAAATTTGTTTTGGTCAAACGCTTGAACAACACGTACACAAGTTAATTAACTTAGAATAAGTGTTGACAGGCCAAACACGACTCATAGGCTCGCGACAATGTGAAACGTGACCTTGAGAGTTAGCTTGAACGGGAGTTTTTTTTCCCTTTTTCCTCTCTCGCGCGAAGGTTACTTGCACTTCACAGTGCATGTACCATTCTAAACTTCAGTTGACTGAGTAAATCTTGTTTTTGCCGCACCACACAGGCTTTCCGCTTACATTAATTAAGAGGTCATGAAGCTGGTTTGTTACATGCAAACAGAGTAATCATTTCCCGTAGTTTATGCTTCTGTAGGTGTCCCTGATAGGATTTGATCTCAGATGCATTTGCAAAGTTTTAATTTTCTTTGACCTCTACACAAAGATTTTAGTTTCTTTTATTGTTCTCCGTAATGCCTGGATCTGAATAACTACATGCATGCATGTGAGATTATTTGTCCGTGAATGTGGTTATTTCCTGCTATGTCAGTATGACGGGCTTACTGTAGTTTGCGAAACGAAATGGAACGAAACGAAATGGAACGAAATGAAATGGAAATCTGTAGTTTGCGAAATGGGAATCTGTAGTTTGCGAAATGGAAATCTGTAGTTTGCGAAATGAAAATCTGTAGTTTGCGAAATGGAAATATGGAAATTTATTTTCTCGCTGCTGCATCGTTGACTGACATGTGACAGTTGATATGATTGCGAAAGACCCGTAGTTACTAAAACCCGGAACGACCCACAACGATCCACAACGACCCACAAGTCGTATTTGTCCTTTTCGCTTGTTTCTGTGGCTTTCGCGGCCGTTTTTCGGCCTGCAGTCGCACTTTAAAGCGAACTTTGACTTGTGGAAGCTGTGATTTGAAAAAAGTGATGTCACAAGCGGTAATTTGAAGTCACAGCGCAAAATGGAACATTAACGCGCGCTCTCGAATCAACGCGCGATCTATGCCCAAGTTATATTATTTTGCAAAAAAATTACCTCCCAACTTGATTACTTCGGGCAACAATTCCGAGTAACTTTGGGACCGACAGCAGAGATACATTCCAGCAGGGGATCAAACAGCAGAAATGATGAAAAAATTCCTCAGTAAAACTGAACTCTTAATTAATTACAATTTTAATAGCAACAGCATGGTTGTAAAAGGAAGTTCAGTGTTAGCCATTTCTATGAAAAGCAAGCGACGCAAGTCCAGGTAATGATAAACACAACTGAACAACCTCGTTCCCAGGGTTCTCTCCTACCCGCCCCATTGAGCGAGAGAGACAGAGACCCTGGTAAACGCTGGTCACGTGTCTCCCAGAATCTGGGAGATTACAAACAAACGATTTGGGGAAGGGGCAGGTAAGTGTGAGATTTGTCCCTACAGATCGTAGACAGGTCAGTGTAGCCATGAAACTGTATACCTGACCTGTTCTTGAACGCCGAAATAAAAAAAATGCACAAAATCCTTTGACAGTGAAAGCGTAACTTCCTGCAGAATATCTGGATGTTAATTGGATGTTTAGCAGCGATGCTTTCATTTCGCACATGCAACGGAAATCGCGGAGGATTCCCCATTTGTGCAGTCAAAAATAATTTAGGTATCCTGGTAGTAGGATTCATACCGAAACGGACTAGATTTGAATTGCCGTTTCTATGTTGTGGAGGCCACTTAAGGAAACAAATGTACAGTATCTGTATGTGTTTCCAAGACTAGCTACTATTATGGAGGGCGCCGAAATAATGTATCAAGCGTTGCTGTCCTCACCGACCTTGAAGCAACAGGAAGAGAGAATACGCGGCCCGCACAGTCAGGCCGATTGTTAGCTATTGTTCAAATCGAAAGAGGTGATGAGAATCTTAAAAGAAAATATTTTTAGCTAAGGCTCTGTGTTTTTGCATTTTTTTTTTTTTGGTCCTCGTTTATAATTATCAGGATGGCGGTAAGCTTCTTTGTAAACAAATATGATATGGCTTAATGCACGACTGCCAACCGTTACTTCGTTACCGTTACAACTTGATTACTTCGGGCAACAATTCCGAGTAACTTTGGGACCGACAGCAGAGATACATTCCAGCAGGGGATCAAACAGCAGAAATGATGAAAAAATTCCTCGAAAAATAAAATAAAATAAGAAGCCTACAACACGAAACATGATTGTAACTGTTTATGTCGTAATTTCACAGTTTCAGATTAAATATTTGATTTTTAAAGGAAAATCAATAGCAAATGACAAAATGAAAACAAAATACGATGAAAACGTTTTACGTTCACTCACATCTGTCCAAGCTTTGTAAACTTTTAGGCATCAAAATACAGAACATCAAAAGGCACACTGGATCAAAATTACACTCGTAAACATCAGAGTCAGACCCACAACGACCCACAACGTAAACATCAGAGTCAGACCCAGAACGATTTTCAAACAACCGAGGACGATCTCAAAACGACCCAAGAAAAAAATATCAAAATTTCACTTTTGAATTTTTTTCAAAAATTAAGCTCCGTGTAAGAGGTCGCATAAATTCCTTTACAGCTACAAAAGAGGACTTCATAAGCTGTTTTGAAGGTCAGGGTTGCCTGAGCAGGGCAATGAACGAGTGCCTCGCTTACATGTTTACATACTCGGTAAAAAAGTAAAATTTTCTCCTTAATTCTCGTCTACGACCATACCACAGGGAGAACACCGGTTCTCGTCTGATCACCGAAGTTAAGCCCTGTCGGGCGGGGTTAGTACTTGGATGGGTGACCGCCTGGGAATACCCCGTGTTGTAGGCTTCTTATTTTATTTTATTTTTCGAGGAATTTTTTCATCATTTCTGCTGTTTGATCCCCTGCTGGAATGTATCTCTGCTGTCGGTCCCAAAGTTACTCGGAATTGTTGCCCGAAGTAATCAAGTTGGGAGGTAATTTTTTTGCAAAATAATATAACTTGGGCATAGATCGCGCGTTGGTTCGAGAGCGCGCGTTAATGTTCCATTTTGCGCTGTGACTTCAAATTACCGCTTGTGACATCACTTTTTTCAAATCACAGCTTCCACAAGTCAAAGTTCGCTTTAAAGTGCGACTGCAGGCCGAAAAACGGCCGCGAAAGCCACAGAAACAAGCGAAAAGGACAAATACGACTTGTGGGTCGTTCCGGGTTTTAGTAACTACGGGTCTTTCGCAATCATATCAACTGTCACATGTCAGTCAACGATGCAGCAGCGAGAAAATAAATTTCCATATTTCCATTTCGCAAACTACAGATTTTCATTTCGCAAACTACAGATTTCCATTTCGCAAACTACAGATTCCCATTTCGCAAACTACAGATTTCCATTTCATTTCGTTCCATTTCGTTTCGTTCCATTTCGTTTCGCAAACTACAGTAAGCCAGTATGACGCTGGGCCCAGCTCTTAGGTGTTGTTTGCACGATGTCGAATTTTCACGGATAGTAAGATCGTCAGATTTGAGTTGTACACTGTAGCTTGAACTAAAGCTACATCATGTATGGAGAATTATGCTGTGCATCAGTCAAGATCATTCTCCAAGCGCTGATGTAGTCCATTTAGTTTTTTCTTGAGATAAGTAAGTTTTTGGACTGGAGCGCGATGATTTGTATTTCCTTCATAGGTATTCTCTTTTGTTTTTGCTCAACAGTGTATGCGACTGTTCTAAATTCTTAAGCAAGACTGCAGTTTCGGAACTATAGCGTTCCTCGTTTCTTCACTTTTTCGAATATTTAAAGGGGAGAGCAAGCCTCATCGTATAACTTATAATATAGGGAAACTTCCCGGTACTGAGACAATCCGTTCTCATTGTTGTTCGCGTTTTTAGTGACGTTCTTGCAAGACGCTTTGAAAGCGTTTTTGACCAGTTTATGGTGGAGACAAAGTTTGACAGCTTTCCTATGTTAACTTTATATTTGAAGACAAAAATTAGTTCAACGTTATTTCTTTTTCTTTTCAACTGCTCCTGTACCCATAGCCTGCGAAGCGCAGACGTATTTCCGGTCGTCGAAGAAGCGACGACCAGAAATACGTCTGCGCTTCGCAGGCTACTATACCCACCGCCACCCCCTGCGCTGGCGGTCGACGATCTCTGGTAGAGTAACAGAGTAGGGGAAGTGTTGTATAATTTTCATACATCGTGTTATATTCGTTTTGTTATTGAGTAGTTAAAAAAATCAGAAACTTGTAATATTGTAAACTATTAATATTTAACAAAACTTAGTAACATTGTTAATTGTTATTGTGATTAAAAATTAATTTTTAATCATTACCCACACCCACGACCCACGACCATTAGACAAACTCTAGAATGGCGCATCATGTTTTCCGGTAAATTTTGCTGGTACGCCACCACAGGATCTCGTTCATCACCAGTTGAAAACATTTTCGGGGAAACTTTTCGAACGTTTGAGGCGTCTACTCCAGACCTTGTTTTGTCTGTCTTTCATTGTAAACTAGTTATTCTTTACCTTGTGTGTCCTTACAAAGCTTTACATCTCCCCAGCACAAATCCCTATGCTTTTGACAACCACGCATTCCAAAATGAATGGACGGTGTTGTTCAGCCAAACAGTATTCAACAATGATTCAGCAGCGGAAACTCCAAGCATATTATTTTCGTAAAGTATATCGACTTCCTCGTCAGTGATTCCCACATCAGCTTTGTCCTTGTTCCCTCGGCCTGCTTTCTTCAGCTCTTTTTGTTTAGCCTGTAAACATTTTCTAAACAATTCAAACTCTTTATTGCCCCCGCAGGGATTTTAGGAGGCACCCTAGTAACTCGCGCGTATATTAAGGACAGTACTTACAGTTCAAATATACAAAGAAAAATGGCGCCTGTTTTTAAAAATAATTACCATCGTCTCAGTCATCTGTTCTATCTTTGTGGAGTTCAGATAAGACAAAGTCTTCTGTGTGATATGCAAGATTGGTCTCAAGGCTAATAAGTTGCAGATCATTCACAATTTTGCGCGGTTTGTGGTCCATGAGTGATTATTGTTTTGTGTTTTGGCTTGCGCGCGGGTCACGCCAAGCTTCGATGGGGTTCTGTGTAACAACTGCAACACTCTATTAAAACACTGGACAACTGGGAAAAAATCTGGGCATGTAAGTTGTGACCGAGTACAAAACGTCCGACGCTCAAGATTTGAATAACACACTGTGAAAAAAAAAATTCTAAATGCTAGTCTGTTTATATAGTCATAATTGCAGTTCTTGCGACAATCTCCTTGCAATAATACGACGATTTCACGTCAGTTATGGTTCAGGAACGCTCAGAGATCATGTGCAACATGATTCTGCCAGTGATTACTTTTCAGAGATACCCCATCCTAATCACCAGTGTCCAGACCAGGAACAGTGCCCTAATTCTGCGCCTGATAAAATTTCAAAGATATCCCACCCAGGGCTATGAAATTGACTAGATGATATAAAACTAAAGACCCAAACTCTATAAATAACATCTATTAAAAGTATGTGATGCCTTAACTAGCTTAGGGGTGTAGGCAGAATTTTGTAATATGGAGGCTCTTGACTCCAAGATGCCCCTTATACTTCTAAAATAAAGAATTAGATGAGCCAAAACAGGAGTGTGGTACGAGATATTTCATATTACAGATGTGTTTTATTGAGGTAACCCTAACCATTAAAAATCCTTCCCTTTACTCCCCACACTTCTACATACTAGAAAATTGCAAATATGCACACAACAGAGAAAATACTTAAAATAGTAAAGATCACAATCATACCTATAACTGAATTTTCTGCTTCTGGTACTGCATATTTTGCTTTCATAAATTTTGTTGTTGGTATTTTCTACTGCACGTGTTAATTATTCAATATATTACTAATAAGGCTCAGCTCCCTTGACTTGCCCACATATCTATTTGGGGCCAAGTTCTTATGGTTTGAAGATTTAAAAAAAAAATTGAAAAATGAGCTCTAACTTTGCCTTTTCAGTCAATTTGAACATGACGAGAACTTAAGAATCTTTAAGACTGATATTTATACTTATGGTAGCTTCAAGTGAGCCAATGTATGACTCAATAAAATTAAAGCTGTCTGTGTGTCTTCTGGGGTACCAAGGCTATTTGATGCAATTCAGGCTGGAGTGGCAGACCCTTCACATTCTGCAGACAGCATAGGGTTAAATAAACAGATAGCTGCCACTTTGTACCAGCTCTGCTATGGCTTGAGTGAAAAGTGCAACTGGTTTGAATGTGACAATGCAGTCGTCCTCAAGGACTATCACCTGAATCAACAAGGTTTAGTGCTGATCATCTCATAGGGAGCTCTTGCAACAGGCAAAAGGCTTCATAACCTGTCATCTTGCAACACTAGGCCTAGGAGCGCCAATGACCTTGTTTCAGGGGCAATTTTATATAAATTGCAACTTGTGCAGCCTATGATAGATGACTATATACATTACTACTGTGTATAAGCTACACTGACACTGGCAAGCCAAGTGCTCCTAAATTAATGTGCACAAACACTGAATATAAAATTATGAGACCCAGAGTATCAAAAGAATTATTTCTATCGGAGAGTGAAAAGTTACCCCTATGGCATTTTGTTGTTGCCCACAACTAGGAATACCCCTTAAGATATTCAGGATTTCTAAAGTGTCATGGATATGAATTTATATTCAAGAAGGAAAGACATCTTTTGGATAGGAAAAAAATAATAACATTTATGATTTTTGTCCATTTATGTCCAGTGTTGTCTGCACTTCAAACAGGAATGACAGTCCAGCAAGTGCAAAGCTGAACAAGGGCAAGAATTGTTTTGCGCTTAAAGTGCTACTACGATCAAAATTTAATGTCAATTTTGTCACAACAACGCTTTCTTTTCAGCTTATCAGAAGAGGCTGTACCTGTTTCGGTCATTGAAATAAACTTTGGCGCCCTCTAAGTGAAAATATTGAGCTTGAAAATGTGGGTTTTTTGCGTCCGCCATTACAAATTTATGTTCCAGTGGCAAAGCTATTGTTCTCTGACTGTGACGTCATTTTCTTAACACGCCAAGAAAACAAACCCAAACCGTGAGAAAACAGCGAGCGATTCCTAAAGCTTCGCTCGTCTTCACCCGATTCTGGAATTGTAAAGGAGGAAATCATAGATTACGATGACTCTGTAGAACCAGCACCGACTGAACATGAGAAAGTCAAATATTAAGGGCAGCTAGCCTCAGAGAAGAAAGAAATTCACACTTCACCAAGACGTATTTTATGCCACGAGTTTGTGCCGAGGAGATTTGGAACTACTGGTAGGTGTTATTTATTTATACGTACTGACTATAATAATAATACACCGGCAAGACGATCAAGAGTCCGCACCAATTTCACCTGCCTTCTAGCCACTCTCGAGTGCTCATTTATCCAAGTGTAGATAAAGTTTTGCCTTATAGCTCTTCAGGCACAGTGAATCAGAGTAGTATAGGTACAGTTTTCAGTTCAGCTAAGTTTCAGTTCTAAAGCAGCCAGCTCGTTGTCATGTGTTTTTTTACCATCTTAAACGGACTGCTGTCCTTTATTATCGAAAATTTGATTGTTACTTTAGTGTTGCGTAAATTAGACCTAATGTTAAGTTCTCTTTGTCAGAAAAGTTAATTTACTCATTTTCAATATATAAATAGATAAATTAAGGGATCGATCGCTGTTGATTTGGTATATCAATTTAATAATTTTGTAGCTGATGTTTTTTTGCCTATGCCTTCCCTATCGATTGACTGCAGATCAGTATTGCCACTCATAAATTGCAACACTATTAAATAAAAATTCAGAGATTTCACCTCATCCAACTATCGTCAATGATATCCCCTTGTATTCCCATAATTTTTACAGATAACTTTATGACATTGTTGTATGTGACGTTTTTTTAAATTTATTTATTATTCAAACCCAGGTGTGCATATTTTTGGATGCTCTCTTTACTGGAACCAGCTTTGAAGCTTTGGCTTAAAGACAAGAAAATATATACAGTGGAACAGTTAATACAGACATGTTATGGTGTCTGTATTATCTGGGCATTCGTATTATCCGGTTGTCCATATTAAGTTAGCTCTCTGGTAAAAAGTCACAGACACGTGATTTATTTGATATATAGCATAAAGGAACAAGGAGGAAGAAGGGTAGGAACAATGACTGTAGCAAAAAGCCAACGACGTGAAACTTGTTGAGTGGGAGGCAGAAAATTTATCATAGGACTACAAACAGGGGAAGAAAGAAAGACGTATCAAAATCAAATGTGTCATGGTACATATGTATTTGGCTGTGGATGTTTTGGTAATAAAATCTTATTAACCCGTGAACTTGGTACAAAGTCTACAACTGGTATACATTTGTATCATTGTGACAAGAAAAATTGAAAGTGCCTGCATGAGTAACCAGTGTCTGTAAAGCTGGATTAAGAATATATAGGAATTTCTGACTTGAAACACAGAAAAGTGGTTGTTGTCCACATTAACCACTGTGCGTACTAAGCCAGTTAATTTTAAAGAAAAAATGTTACCTTTTCCTCAGGACAAACAAAACTGCCTGTTATATATGGGTGTCCAATTAAGTGGGTGTCTGTAGATCATAGAGTGGGTTATACTGCATTAATAAATTATTATTTGCAACTAACTTAAGTTTATGTATTGAAGAACTAAATTAAATGGTTCAGTACATCACTAGGTTGCTTGCACGATTCTGCTGATAACACAGTGTGCCATAAATTCACTTGCCTCTTGGAAGAAGTGTTACACAGTGGAAATTATGTTCATCACGGAGGCCCATCCTTACTTGTACTCTTTGGGTTTTTCTTGCTGGTTTTTCCATTGCCAAATATTATTAGAAACTACCATTTTTAAGAGTTAAAACCCCTAATAATAACAGGGCCTGGGAAGCAGTTTTTAACGTGTGTGGGCCGGTGACTACCTACATTGAGGTGGGGGGGTGGGGGAGAGCAAATTTGACTTTTCTCTCTTTATGCCTGTTTAGAACTGTCAGATTACTGAACCTTTCTTGAGTCATTGTCGAGCAGAGTCATTTTATAAATTTCAAGCCACTGAAAAGTACCTTTCTCCTGCTGAGTGTGATTACACATGCTGATCATGACACTGTAGGTCCCTGTAACGCCTTCATTTTGTCTAGTATGTCATTGAAATGTGTCAGAGACCACATCATCAGCTGATATAATTTGTTTTAAGAAACCGTAGTTGATGGAGTAGTCTTCAGATTTAATCAAGAACCTTCATCAAAAGGCTATTCTGCATCATTGCAAATACTACATAGCCTTGCTGGTTTGAAAATGCAGAAATCTAGGACAATAGGCATTTTGAGGCTTACTACGCATCAGACTGATGGGATCAAAACAGGCCAATAATAAATTTAGATGCTGGAAGATTCTTTTTCCAACAAAGATCCTATTCATATGAAAATGCATATTACAATGGAACCTCTATAACGAAGTCCTCCGTGTAACAAACTATTTTGTTTTGACTTCAGTAATAGTAAAATATAAGGCAATATGAAAAAGAACCTCGATATAATTTAACAAACCTCGTTATAATGAACATATTTTGCTAGTCCCTTGGCCCTTCATTTTATCGAAGTTCCACTGTACTTAACTTAATTTATTTATTTTTCAAAAAGTAGGGCAGCCCCTTCGCCCTGCGTGGGCCCTGCCCTAGCTTAGCTCAGGCTATATAATACCCCCAAAATAGACTATGCTAAATCAGGCAAAAAAGAATAAAATTGCAGCCTTTAAACAGTATTAGATTTAAACAGGATATGATTTATTTCATACATCATTAACAGTATTACAGCCCTTGGCTTGTTTAATGTAATCACTGGTATGACTACAAAATAATAGATTTCTATATTGCATATGGTACGCAAAACCAAAACTTTTCCTCCAGGTTCTTAGCTGGGGCCTCATGTTTATCTTTTGATCAACAAATGTGCAGATCAATTGTTAAAGTAGGGTGGACAGTGCCTTTGAATGTGAGAGGGGGCCATGAAGCTTCCTAGTTTATAGGAATAACAGTCTATCCCATATTAAAAGACACACCAAGGTTTTTTGAAGTAGCAAGGCTGTGCTCTAAGAAAAATTGAAAGGAGCCCAGTGCTCGGGACCCATGAAATCCTAGGTGCCCAGCATATGACTTCTGTGAAAAAATTTCCTGGCCAACCGGGTGCTGGTAGAGCACAACCATTGCAGTGGTTAGCTTGACAGCTAAGCTCCTCTAACCACTGTACACTTCTA
>JBBMOI010000001.1:38295000-38342500 GCA_038088405.1 Porites divaricata | reverse complement strand
CTGTTGCCTTACGCCAAATCTTTCTGAAAGTTTCCTAAAATTTTCGTAGTCGTCGCGTTCCAGTGGAAGAAAGGTCTAAGAAAAAAATTTATCTTCGAAGACTTCGCCAGTAGTGAAAGCAAAAATCACCACCGGAGGTATAAATAAACTTAGCATTGGGGTCATTCACTGCAAGTTTTGCGAACTGTAAGCTTACCTCCATGCGCCCCCTCTTCATGCGAAGATTTCTTTCAGATTCAAGATCTGTTGATTGATCTTTCTTCCATATGCTAGCCAACGATCCAAGTTTAATTTTCCGCCTCTGGTTTGCGTTCAAAGCCCCGCCGTAAATGCTATTGCAGCACTCTTCGAAGTCATCAAACCGAGAAAACAGCGAAACTGTAAGCTGGAAACAAACCTATTCCTCGAATGTGTCACATTCAGTTGGTCAGACTTGCGTTCAGCTCAATTCTATCGATTGAAGCGGCTGCACCCATACGGAGCCTAATATCGTAAGATCGAAAGAGTTTTCCTAAACAAGGTTGGTGAGCATGGTTCTTTGTTCTTTGAAGAACATTGTTATGCTGTGTTTACTGGGTTAAGAAAATGACGTCACAAAGCAATTGCCTTGTGTTCTTGGTAACCAGGCCACAGGAACATATCGTTGTAATGGCGGATGAAAATTAACGGGTTTTGAGGGCAAAAAAATACCACTTTCCTTAATCGTATGAAGTTATGATTTGCACACCATGTACTTCAAGTACTCAACTGCCAATCTAGCGGAAAAAAAAGGTAGGCAAAGATTTGATCGTAGTAGCACTTTAAACTTGTGCGTAGTAAGTGTCAAAGTAGGAGTAATATCGTAATGCTCATATGAAAATGCATTACCAGTAAATCACAATAATTATTATCATTTTTTATAGTAGGGCAGGGGAAAGAATGCACATATTTGTATTTTCATATTTTATATTGATTTCAGTTATGTTTCAATACATTATGTAAACATTTTAAGCATAACATTAAAATTCTTTTTGGCGCCAATTTTGTATGTATAAACAAATCATCATAAGAATGATTATCAGAATAAAATCATCTTCCAAATGGTGAGGTTTCTTGCCAATGAATCTGAGAACTTACAGTGCATGATTATTAACACGCAAATTCATCAGTGTTCCCCCTCTTAGATGCAAAATCAAACATTCAAGAATGAAAGAGTGTTCCAAAACAATGCTTTTACAAAAAGGTTTTGTTGGGATACACTTTTACCTGTTCACGAAAAATCTGAAAACAAGGTTGAAAAGGACATGAAAAATTTGTCTATCTTTAACGAAGTTTTAGCAAATAATATTTCACAATCTACCGCCTTGATCTCTCAATCTCTGAGAATAAGTAATCGACATAGAGCACCAATGTAAACCAGAAAAGCAAATTTTCGAAAATGGAAGGAAACATCCGACTACGGCCTTGCTTGTAAGAGTAGGAAATTTGCTTGTTGATTTCATGCCGCTAAATAGTATCAAAAAACTCGAACTTCCCCCCTTTGAGTTAACCATTAAAAGTGAAAATACGGAGTGACCGAAAGAGAAGTTTTACCTGTTTAGTCACTTGTGTGGGATATATCACTGGATCTCGCTATACTGACAGGGTCAAATACTACAGAAATACCGGGTACACATAAATGCCGTTGAATTCAGGCTGCTATAATTTTAACACATAACATGCGATGATGCTTCTCCACGTTTCACAAAGTAAATCAAGGGGTATATCGTACCTATATGCTACGCAGCTCTGCAGATCATGAACGATAACCCAGAAATCCGTGACCGCTTGAATGTCAACAAATCAACATATCACAACAAACGACCTCGTAAACGCTTATTCATCAGAGGAGCCAAATGGATGAAAATTAACCGGCTAAATGGTCCTTCTCTCATACATGACACTTCAACATGGCTTAACCAAATAATCCAATCTATAAGATAGGTCTGCTGTTGATTGGGTATGCAAAAACATCTCCCTTGAAAGAGCTTCAGAACGGCTTTCGGCCATTACGATTTCCCGTCAACAAGTGCTTCCCAGCAAGCCTGACGCATGCGCAAACGTTACCACTTGCTGTTGTTTGAATTCTAGGCACCATAACTCTAATAAATATGCTAAATACCATAAATACAAAACAGATGGAATAAAAGCATACAAGGAATGGCCATGTGTGACACTTATCTTTCAGCATAATCTTGCCGTTGTTTGTCCACAGATAATTCGCATTGTTCTTTCTCTTGTACTCCCTTATGCGACCAAGGAGCCTTTTACGATAACTAGTCAAAGATTCGTTAATAAAGATCTTGCCATTTCCATCTTCAACTGATGGCAGGTGACTGATGTTCTTTCCTACCAGGTTCTTCCGATTCTTGTATAGTTCCTCCCTCTTATCTCTCTGAATGAACTTCACAATGAGACGATTTTTCACATTCTTTGAGTCTGGGAGCATATGCGCGACGGCAATATGGCGGTCATCAATTTCAATACCAGCGAGCGAGCCAACTTCTTTCACAAGTTGATTAGGGTTTTCATACGATGAGATTGGTACGTCATTGATTTCTAAACAATCTCTCCTTAGATATTGTTGAGTTTCATCAAGAGCACATTCGACTCGATACAGCGACTGATCTTGTCTGTCGATTGTCCCCGAAAGCTTACCGAGTTTCTCTTCAAGCGAATTTGTAATCGTTGAGTATTTTTTATCGAGGTTAGCTGTTTGGCTTTTAACACCTTGGAGAGCAGCTATAGCAGAGTCATATTTTCTTGCCGACAAAATCTTGGGACTTCTCTATTGCGTTACACCTCTCAGTTAGTGCTTTGATGCTCGATTTGAGCTCTAGTATCTCTGTTTGAATTTCTCGTCTTATACTTGGTAAAAATTCGTCTTTCCAAATTCTTCGTAATTCTTTTGCACTTAAATTTTGTTCCAGCATGTTCAGTGAACAGTGAATTAGTTCAAGGTCTATATAAAGATAAAGAAAGCCGGTACTCACGCAGCCATGTCACGCCGCCATCACCGTATAAATAAAATCAGCAAGATGCTTGTTTAAAAGTTCTGCGGGCTCTATGTCTTGCACTTCTCGCTCGTCGTTCGTTTCGTTTCCAGCAATTTCAAATCGCGTTTCGTTTTCTCTTTCGTATTCCTGTTTTCGAGACTTTCCACGTTATCCTCGACTGAAGTATCGAGATCAACAAACCTTTTCTCGTTCATGTTTTTAAGCTTCAACACTTGCGAAAGATTTCTTTAAAAAAGTGAAATGCTGCCAGCTGAATGAAAATCACCTTGTCTGCACTAGTATGCTACACAGCCGTTTTTAGTGTCATCACGCAACATTCCTCCCTTCTAGTCTGCTACACAGCCATTTTTAGTGTCGTCACGCAACATTCCTCCCTACTAACGGCTTCTGAAAATCGAACCACATTCCTTTCCCTTTGTGTTCGTGGTCTAACGAACAAACCAATCATGTATAAGAAACTTGACAATACGTGAGCCGCAGGACGCTAGGAGCGAATACGCTTCTAAGTTTTCGACAAATCAATCACTCGTCGCTGAATTTTGATGGCTCTGTGTCTGCAAGCAGCGAAAAGGTTATTTGCAGAAATTTTTTTTTAAGCGGTTAACAAAATTCCAAGTGAAAAAAAAAAGGGTTTGATGGGCCTACAAGACTCTTACCAGGATCGGTTGTTTTTTTTTTTTTAACGTGCATATGTATGATGAATTTCCTGTGCCGGATGTGCTCCTTGTGTTGTTGTACATGTGAAGACTGTGAATATCAAACTCTAAGGGATACTGATTCAAACAAAAGCAATCTTTTAAATTATCGATAAGCGATTTGCCGAAACTATACCCGGCAACTTTATAAGAACAATCATGTCATGCATCATATTTGCTCGACTTGCTTGCTGTTGCTGCTTATCTCAAAAATTTTGAAAGGACTCAACTACGACAACACTACTCTAGTTGATTGCTTGTTTTTAATGGTTCTGTCATTCACACATGGGGCAACAATAAAAACAAAGCTGTGATTGGAGAAGTCACCATACCGCAAACATGGCGCGAACACCTTCCAGAAAATGGGAGCTGAATTCTAATTGGCTAATCGCGGGAAAGGAATGTGGTTCGATTTTCAGCAGCCGTTAGTGGGGAGGAACGTTGCGTGACGATACTAAAACCTGATTGGACGTATCGTTTTCCTCACACGTGGAAAAGCGATAAGCGCCATTTGATTGGCTGTCCGGTTCTTAGGCCAGCTTGTGAACCAATTTTCAGTGGGTAAATCTCAGTACATATACAATAAAGAAAGATGCTTTACCACTCTATCAAAAGTACTATCATTTATTATGACCAATACAAATGTACCGTCTGCGTCTTAGCACATGCCAAACTCACGCGACCCTGAAATATACTTTACATCTCAAGTTGCGCTAGATGAATTCGACAAATTTATTCAAACAGAAGTTGATGTGACGACGCACTTTTTGTACATGTGCCGCTGGTTGCGCAGGCCGTTGTTTAGAATTGAAAATGCTACGGCTATTAGAATCAAATCACTGTAATACCTACCATTTATTTTATCAGTAGCACAATACTTCGCCCTTTTGTGACACAGCGTCTGTGGGGATACCGCAAGCTGCTTCAAATTCAACGACTTCGAATCCCACCATTCGTCTCCATAACAGATAATCATAATGTTAATGATATATGAAATGAATCATATATGAACTGCGGAAAAGAAATGGAATGAAGGTATGATCGTCGCAGTGAAACGCAATTTAAGCAATTGCGTAAAGAAGCCTGAAAAAAATTCAGGACTTCAACGGGGTTTGAACCCGTGACCTCGCGATACCGGTGCGATGCTCTACCAACTGAGCTATGAAGCCACTGACGTTGGGAGCAGGTCAATTGTGGGTTCATATGTTCCCGTGAAAGAAATGAGTGTTAATGATATATGAAATGAATCATATATGAACTGCGGAAAAGAAATAATAATAAAAGAAATAATATAATATAATCGCCTTTACGGTTTGCCAGATACGTCGAATTACAACGTACACCACGTTTCATGACCTTGACGAAACACCGGAGTAAAAGAAACCACCACCGAAGCATCGTTGAGAAATCAGAACGGATTTAAAATAGCGCTTTTAATCAATATGCCATCCACAAAGTACGTAAGCCAATCAGATCATATCCTGTGTTCAAAAACGTCCAATCACCTTTCGTGTAAGCCCAAGGGCATTCTGGGGAAAGTTGTGGAAGAAGAACTTCGTTCTAGTAATCAAGGGAAAAAATCCAGGGGTATTGAATTAATTAGGAAGATTTTACAGAGGACATCGCTACGCAGGGTGTCGGTAGTCATGAGTTCGATATGGAGCTGAGAGAAAGCACATGGCAGTTGCAACGAGATGCAGTGTTCTAAAGTTTACACGGCGTTCATTCCACAAACTTTATTCCAAATCTCAAGCCCATATACAAGATGAGTTCTTTCCATTTCTGTCGAACTTCTGCGAACGTTGCCTGCACAGCACAGCATACGTCGACACCATAGAAACATAGAACCAGTGAAAGAGATAGAGATCAAGAGTGATGGAATTCTTCACAATGTCACGTATCGCATTCTTTATATATATATAGTTTAAGAGCTCGGGTAGGGAAGTTCGCAGTCGATTTGTACCTAGTTTTAGTCGATTCGTGCTCAATTATTATAGGTGTGTTTATAGTAATAATTTAATATCCGTATTCTTATTTATTTTGTCTCGTGGCTTGAAGCGAGGAATTTTACGTGTGAAGCGTACGGTCTATTATTATTAGTCAGTTGTATATTATTTTCACTCTGTTGTGTTTGAATCGACTGGAATACGGCTACGAATCGACCGTAATGTGCGGCCGTACGAATTGGTGGAGTACGAATCGACTGGAGAGCAGGACTCCAGTCTGATTCGAAGTCAAGTAACTTTTACGGTGTCAATCATAGGCACAGATGGTGAGTTGCAAGAAGCCGAATTCAGGTAATCGGAAGACAAGTTTAGGGCCTGTTTATATGGAGGTAGGGGACCCCAGGTACGTGAGGTAACCCGCCTGTCCATATAATCTCTCATTTTAATGTCATCACGTTTTCATTTTAGGTGGGGTAACTTGGGCTATCTTTAAATCAACGAACGGGGAATCGGAGAATGGGAACGGGGAACGGGGAACGGGGAGTCTTTAAGACGAGGAATCTTTAAAAGCGGGAATCTTTAAAACGGGGAATCTTTTGTAAACGCTTTCATAATCGAGGATGATTCTTTCAATCCTTACTTTTGCTGATTGTATTGTAAACCGAATTATCTTTAACAGGCTGGTTTGAAATCAATTCCTGCACATTTCTTAGCTGAATGATTTTCAAAGCGTTGGTCTTGAAAAAGTTTGAATTTGACAAAGGTAGAGGTCTGTTTCAGCCAATCAGTTGAATGAACTAAAAACGCGCGCACTGTCAAAACGTCTCTTATGGTCTCCTGACCCACGCTGGTCTGTAGAGTTTTTTAAACTTTTAATTTTCCGACAAGCTTCTACGTCACTTTCTTATTGGAGCTTTCCCCAGGCATACGTCCTTCAAGATTGAGCGATCCGTCCCAAAATTAATCTACAATTTACACTCCGAAGCAAAAAATGGTAAATATCCCAGTCCCTTTTATGCGGGAGTCCTCCCCCGAAACAGTCTCATTCTACTTCTAAACTTGCAAACTAAATTTCTTGTTATTCTTTAAAATATAAGAGCTTTTTACGAAACTTTTGCAAAAAGATCGAGAATTTGCTCAATTTTTCTCGGCGGTCGCTCTTAAGACTGTGGTTACCGACCACCGCTCAGTACTACAATTTGTAGCTCAGTCATTCATCTATAACCTGCGATCCGGTTTACCTTTCGAAAAATAAAAATCAAACAGACCCCCGGTTGTCGCATCCGGGAAACGGGAGACTGAGGAGAATTTAATATTTCATGACAACTTTATACAGTGTTCTACAGAGAAATTCTCATTTTTTGCGCAGCATTTTGGCGGGAATATTCGTGTATTTGTAGCCACTACATTTACGTGCTTTGTTTTGCCGCTTTCTACGCCATGTTGTCTCCTGGAAATTTCAAAGTGCCTTTGGCATTGACGGTGAAGAAGAAGCGAATCGTTCGCTTTGAAAGCCTTCCAGAATTTAAATGGAGTGATCTAGGGGAACAGGATGTTGTTGGACAAGGCTCGTTCGAGGCGGTTTTTGTGACAAAGTGTGCTAAAGACCTGGACAGGAATTCAGGCGAGCCATGCAGTTGTTGTAAAGAAATGGCTTGGTTCGTCTTTACAATTTATCCATGCATTCATTAAAGAAGCTCGTTTACTGCATGATCTCAATCACGGCAATATAGTACAATTTAAAGCTGTTTGTCACGAGCCAGTCTCAGTTATGCTGGAGTATGTTTATTTTGACCTGAGCGTTTTCGGAGGAGAGGGAAAGGTCAGTTCATCGAAAGACTTTATCAGTTGCCTTGACACAGCGGATTGCAATGGGGTGGATGATTTAGTTGTGAACAAAACTTTTTCCTCAGATAAGTGACAGGGGTATTTTCCGAAATTCGGAAAATATCTTGAACTACCAGTTGTTTCATTTTTCCTCGAATTAGTGACGGGGGTCTACAGTTATCGTTTCAATTACACTTAAACCGTTATGTGTTTATGTTTGTTTCTAGATGAAGAAAGAGACACTTTGCAGAAGGTTAGTATTCTTGGCAAATTAGTCTTTCCTGGCCTTCTAGGATTTATATTTATGCAACATTTAATTGACTAAGGGGACATCATCCAGAGCTCTTTCCGTCTCCATTTTATGTTGGAAAAAAAACAAGGCCAAAAAATTGTGACTGAATCATTTATATGATGGAGGAAATGCAATGTACATGTATAATGTTACAGGTTAAATTTGATTTCAGGTTAATTTTGATCTAAGGCCCGGTTCAGACGCCGAACTTTTCATGAGCCGAACCTAATTCGAATCAAGGCCGACCCAAATTATTTAGACCGGCTGAATTGATTCAGACGCCGATCTTAATTCCAGCGGAACTAAAAACACGTAATTTTTTAAGTACAGATATTCTGAAGTATTGAAAATTTGGTCAACACAGCAACATAACAAGTATATGTTTGCCACTGTCGAGAACGCAAGCTCATATTGGAACATTAACGTCAATTTGTGACCAAAACACACGGAATAAAAACAGCGACAACTTTATTCACAAAACAGATGTTCATAATTGTTTCTTGAAATCTCAGGCCAAGGTAAAACGTCATTCACTTACTATAATAATATTTCTAACCACTGGTAAATCTGTAGAAATTTCCAAAGACAGGTCTGGATAAAACTTTTCTCTATTTATTAAAATTGACCTTTAAACACTGGTGATCCTATGGAAATTTCCAAAGACAGAGCTGGATAAAACTTTACCCTATTTATTAAAATTGACCTTGCCACTGGTAAATCTATGGAAATTTCCAAAAACGGGTCTGGATAAAACTGTACTCCATTTACTACATTTGACCTTAACACTCAGGTAAATCTATGGAAATTTCCAAAGACAGGGCTGGATAAAACTTTACCCTATTTATTAAAATTGACCTTGCCACTGGTAAATCTATGGAAATTTCCAAAGACGGGTCTGGATAAGACTGTACTCGATTATTTACTACATTTGACCTTAACACTCAGGTAAATCTCCGGAAATTTCCAAAGACAGGTCTGGATAAAACTTTACTCGATTTACTAAAATTGACCTTAACACTGGTTAATCTATGGAAATTTCCAAAGACAGGGCTGGATAAAACTTTACCCTATTTATTAAAATTGACCTTGCCACTGGTAAATCTATGGAAATTTCCAAAGACGGGTCTGGATAAGACTGTACTCGATTATTTACTACATTTGACCTTAACACTCAGGTAAATCTCCGGAAATTTCCAAAGACAGGTCTGGATAAAACTTTACTCGATTTACTAAAATTGACCTTAACACTGGTTAATCTATGGAAATTTCCAAAGACAGATGTGGATAAAACTTTACTCGATTTACTAAAATTGACCTTAACACTGGTAAACCTATGGAAATTTCCAAAGACAGGTCTGGATAAAACTTTACTCTATTTATGAAAACTGACCTTGCCACTGGTAAATCTATGGAAATTTCCAAAGACGGGTTGCTGGATAAACTCTACTCTATTTATTAAAATTGACCTTTATTAACACTGCTAATTCTATGGAAATTTCCAAAGACGGGTCGCTGGATAAAACTTTACTCGATTTATTAAAACTGACCTTAACACTGGTTAATCTATGGAAATTTCCAAAGACAGATGTGGATAAAACTTTACTCGATTTACTAAAATTGACCTTAACACTGGTAAACCTATGGAAATTTCCAAAGACAGATGTGGATAAAACTTTACTCGATTTACCAAAATTGACCTTAACACTGGTAAACCTTTGGAAATTTCCAAAGACAGGTCTGGATAAAACTTTACTCGGATTTACAAAAATTGACCTTTAAGCACTCCGGTAAATCCAAACAAGTTTGGATAGAACTTTACTCGAGTTACTAAAATTGACCTTAACACAACTTCCTTAACACTGGTAAATCTATGGAATTTTCCAAAGACAAGTCTGGATAAAACTGTACTCGATTATTTACTACATTTGACCTTAACACTCAGAAAAATCTATGGAAATTTCCAAAGACAGGTCCGGATAAAACTTTACTCTATTTATTAAAACTGACCTTGCCACTGGTAAGTCTATGGAAATTTCCAAAGACAGGTCTGGATAAAACTTTACACTGTTTATTAAAACTGTACTATGACCTTTAAACAGTCTGTGTGGTAATTCTATGGAAATTTCCAAAGACAGGTCTGGGTAAACCTTTACTCTGTTTATTAAAAAAGTGACCTTAACACTGGTAAATCTATGAAATGTCCAAGGACAGATCTGGATAAAACTCTACTCTATCGATTAAAATTGACCATTAATACTAGTAAATCTATGGAAATTTCCCAGACAGATGTGGATAAAACTCCGCCTTACTCTTTTTATTAAAACTGACTTTAACACCTGGCAGTTCTAAATAAAACGTGAATGCATCTCTTATTAAATTTTACCCAACAACTTGAATTTCCAAACACAACCCTTATCTTATTTCTTTGATAACTCTTTTTACCTGCTTCTGAGATACTTTTAGTTTACCATCCTCATCCAACTTGATACCAAAAAGGATGACACTGATTCCTTTGGAATCTCTGTTCGGGAGATGACCAGCAACGCAAATCGGTTCCCATTTTGACTTATAGCCACCCTTTAGCCACACAGCACAGTTAGTAACGGGTCTCTGTGATTTTTTCTTCCACCCGTGTTACATTATATGAGCCGGTTGGTCTTCTATATGCTCCATTGTGCACCTAAATGCAAGAGAACAAAATGATATCTAACCTTTACGGGCTTTTTGACAATGATGAAGCAAAAATTGTCTCCGGTAAAATAGGAAGAAGCCTTTGTCCCCCCAAAATAAATTTCCGACTATTACCTCTCGTATTGGGGCAACTTCGGACCATATCATCAACATCAGCTGGAACTTCTTCCGCCTTGTTAGCCAAAAATCCCATGCTATCTCGGAGCCAGTTTCTTCGTTCTCTCAAGTTTGTCTTGTCTTGTAAGTACACTAGACAGTGTATATTAATATAATGTCGGTCAGTGGGTGTCATTTTAGATAACATCTGATCCTGGCTGACTCGATCTCACACACATCTGTATCATAAGTTTAATGTTTTTGTGTAAATATATTGAAAGGTCTCGAAAGAATCAATCTTGTACTTTTATAATTATAAATTACTTAATTATATTTTAATTCTGGTTATAATTAGTCGTGAGTCACTACTCTGACTTACTCTGACTAAAAGCGGTTGTAAATTGTCGAGGCTGGTGAGAAGAGTATTTTAAGAGTATCCTAAACAAGTTCAAAACTAATGTTCCAGCGGATTTGCATTAATCGCAACTGACAGAGAGTTATCACACATGCGGCATTCTTCTTATCCGGCCGCTGCACATACAAGGTTTCAGTTTCAATTTCATGCCAGTGGAAGAAATCTTTGCGGGATCGATTTTTATTATTTTGTGGATCGTGATAACAACCGCAAATATTTGTAAGCCAAAAATATTATTCCGCAAGGCAATTTTCATTCCAAGAATATTAGTCTATCTGACTGTATTTTACTGTTTGTTTTTAGAGCCAGTCTCGGCTTGTCAGGCGAGTTTTAGGTTATCCATTCCTTAAACCTGTCTAGTAAAAGATTTATGACGTTTCCTGTTGGCTCTTAATTAAAGATTACCGGTTTCACATTGTTTACAAAAGATTCTCTTAATATTCACTTTTTCTAAGAGGCCCATCGGTTGATTAGATGTTGTCATTGAGTAATGGTATCTTCTTTATTGTCAAAGTCTAAGGTCGGCCACTTTTCAAATTCAAAATCTTTCAAAAACGGGATAAAAGGAGGCCTTAGTTTCCTTACTTAAATAATGGCGTTTCTGGACCATTGAAGTGTAAGTAGTTTTGTTGCAATGTATAACCGTTTGCTTTGCACAAGGTGGCAGAATTCGTCTCTGTTATAAACTGAATTATTATTTTCCATGCACAGAGCTGTATCTACGACATTGTTTCTAGAAGGGAAAGTTTTCGAAGAACAATTATAAATTGCTCTTTGACCTCGGTAGTTGGTATAAAATTTTTGTAATTTTTTTTTCTGTCAACAACGAGGTCTGTTATTTTTACAACAGCGAAGAATTCCTCTACTTCCCTACCGAGTTCAAAAATAAGATTTTTGCATGCATCGAGAAATGCAATTCTAAAAAATAAAGAAAAAAGTTATTTCATATTGAAGTTATTCAATTTGGAAGTACATGTACCTTCAAGCGTTCCATCGTTTCCGCCGCTCTTTGTTTCTTTCCTGCTTGAACGTTCTCAATCACTGATCTACACTGTCTTCGTGTTATGAAACGCTGTTCTCCGGCCATAGAGGTTCTTTTACTCCTGACGAGTCCAACGAATTATTTTGGTGGTTGTCCGTATCATCACTGGCTTCCCTTTTTCTTTTGCCAGGCGCTGGATGAAAGGGAAAACGGTTCAAATGCTACATCATCAACCGCGTTCAATCTTCTGCTTCCATCTTTAAATTCAGTGTTATCGGTTAAGTCTAGAGGCCATTCAGCAAAGCTGGAGAGAATCTAGAGCGACAGAGGTCCCTCTAAGATTGAACTTCGCTGTCCGTATTTTTGTTCTACCGACCTTGAAAATGTCGTTAATTCGAAAAGAGATTGATCGAATTGGGGGTGACCGCGCGCAAACTGTCGGAAGTTTTAAAACTCAAAAGACTATTGTCTTTTTATTTAAAACAACAAATAAACGCTCAGTGTGAAAGTACACCAATAAGAGAAAGGACTTTTGTCACGTGAAACCTACATTCCGCTCATTCGGTACTCAACGACCGTTCCAAGTTAGTAGTGTCAAAACTTGGGCCTTGCTTCGAAGCGAAGATTTTTCTTTCCACCCGCTACTTATAAGTTCCTAGTTAAAACCAGTCATGGCGACTCGTCAAGATGAACATAAGGGTGCAAAGAAGAATGGAAGAAAATGATCACACGTTACATGCTCATAACAGATCGCCAGTTCGTACACACAGGATGGCAGTGACCCTGGGAGCGTTGTATCCATGAAACCCACAGAGGATTCAAGCAAGATAAAGGTATTTGAGACTTTGTGAGTATTAATTAGACGCAGTACCGGCTGTATCTAAAAAGCCCTCCAAAACTAAAAAGTAGCACAGTATGAGCGCACTTCATTTTCCATCCGTGTTCTGATGTATCACTCATTATTGTTAAGTGGTTTTACATTCCAAGCTTATCTGATAACCCTTCTAGGAGGGCTATTTTCTGGGGTCTAAAGAACCTGGTTTTTGCCTTTCGCTAAATATGGATGATGTTCCGGCATTGACCTTATCTTTAAATCTGGGGTAATGTAATTAAATCTACATTCTTATCGTGAGAACGGATTTTCATTTATCAGATCCCCATAGCTTGCTGTTAATTAATTATTAATTTATTTATTCTTTCTTTTTTCCTTTACTTATTTCATTATTTACCCTCATTTTCTTTGTAAGGTCAAATACTCTTCTGAAGAAAGTCTTCTTCTTTCAAGACCTTACGCTCTTGCATCCGGCTGACGATTGAAACAAACTGACTGTCTCAATAACGTTGAGATCTGTCAATAGACGGCTAGCAAAAGGAAATCTACGCCAAGAGGAAATAACCAAGAAAAGGAAAAAAAAGGGCCTTGTCAGGTTGAGCCACTACCTCTATTAGCGCATTTGACTCGACAAACGTCACTCAGCAGTGATGTCTTCGGAAGGCATCATCTTTCCTTTTATGATTTCGATTGCCTTTAAATTATAACATTTGCCGGAAATTTCCTTGCCACTGTTTTGGTAAACAATTTATTAGATCTGTAGACGTGACATGGCTTAGCCTGGTTCGGAGACGTCCGAGAAAAGCGAAGGGATCGCGAACGACCTCAACCGACTGAGAGAATCAGGGTAAACATGGCTAAGAAGATCTGCAAACTTTGTCCAGAAGAAGTACAAGTTACATGGAAATTTCTATAGACTCTTTTTGGCTGGAAATGAATATTTCATCGCTGCCTAAGCGGATAAGTATTACATGGAAATTTCTATAGACTCCTCGGTGGTAAAGAAATAAGCAACTTTTGTCCAAGAGAGGTTTAGGCAACGTATGGAAATTTCTATAGACTCTTTTGCGATAAATTTAATGAATTTACCATCAGCTTTTTTTAGCAAATGAGTGTTCCATGGAAATTTCTATAGACTCTTTCTGGCAGAAAATGTAATGAATATTAAAATCGTTGTCTAATTAAAAAAGTATTACATGGAAATTTCTATATAGACACCTCGTGATAAAGAAATTTCTATAGTCAAGACTGCCTTTTTAAGTAAATTTAATTAAGCTACCATCGCCTTGTTTTAGCAAATGAGAATTACATGGAAATTTCTATAAACACCGCGTAGAAAGATTTTGGAACTTTATTCCCAAAAAAGGTTGTCTTCGTATAGAAAGTTTTTAGTCAGAGAAAATGTAATATCGTTGTTCGACCAAATTAGTATTACATGGAAATTTCTATAGATAACTGGTGGTCAAGATTGACTGCAGCTTTTGTCCAAAGCGTTACACGGAAATTATCGTAGACTTTTTTGGCAGAGAATTTCTGAATCAAACTGTACGTCCAAGCCGAGCTGGGGTATACATGGAAATTTCCATAGGCATGCTGCAACTTATATACACTAAAGAGTATTTAAAATTAAAAACCTGCCATTAGATATGTTCCATTGACAGGTTGCCAGGTTTTTAGACATACCACGTCCATTATATGCTAGATGAGGAATATTTCTCTAATAATATTTAGCTGTTAACCACTTTGGTGTGGAGATGAATATACCATTATCATGTCCTTTTTGCTGTTAAACAAGACTTCGACGAATTCTGTTCTGAAGTTCTTGAAATAAACTTAATCAAACCAATACGATAGTAGTAGGTTTCATCAGAATAATAGCTTATAGTGTCTTACGTCTTAACTTGATGGACAAATCACAGAAAGCTATTAAACAAACTTTCCACTTCGATGGAAAAGCTACTATCACATAGCATACCCGTTTTCCAAATCAGCTACTTCAGAAAATCTGCACTTTAAAAATTACGTGTTTAAATTCAAAAGGAGGAAAATGCTCATTTCGGTCAAACTACTTACAAAATACGTTATAATAATTTATGCATTAGGTTCGGTACATCAAAAGTTCGGCGTCTGAATCAAAGCCATTCCAAAGTCGCTCCAAAGGCGAAATTTCCGGCTGGGCCAGGCGAAAAGAACGGCTGAGCCGTTCCAAATTGAAACAGGCGTTCCTAATTGATTCAGACGCCGAACTTTTCATGCACTTAATTCAATGTATTAGGTTCGGCTCATGAAAAGAACGGCGTCTGAATCGGGCCTAACCTAGGTTGAGTCTCCATTTTCATTTGTTTCCCAGTCCTAATTCATAAATAATTAGGGCTAGGAAACAAAGGAAATTAAAGTAGCTTAAAAAAATTTAACCTGAAATCAAATTGGACTGGTAACATGCGTATGCAGTAAAGAGTGCCTTGTTTCTCTGTTTTACTATCTACTCTAACTCAACCTTAAGGTTTCATTTCAGTTCTTTAAAAACAAGTAAAAACGAGCGAAAAAAGCTTTGGGCAATGTACCTTGAATTAATACAGCAAATTTTAAGTAAAAATATAAACTTGCCTAGAGTTTTACATCCGTGATTGGTTGGTTATGTACAAGGCACAGGGGTAAGTGGTGCGTTTTCTAGAATCTTGTAATGATCCAAAAATTATGCAATATTTCAAGTTTCAGAATAGCGAATACATCTATGAAGTAAATGAGCAGCGCAGTTTGAGTTAACATGTCCCTTACAGTCTCTCTTTTTTTTTACATGTCGCTATTGTCTAACCTTTGCTTTTTCTTTCACTTGTTTTAACAGAGCCCTTGTACCAGGTCTATACCCGATGCACAGTGGAGCGTCAGCTAACCATTAGTCGACAGCGCGTGGGCAGTGACAGCAGTGATAAGTCATTAACGGATGATGAAGCCTTCTTGGAACAGGTGGAAAAAGGAACGCTGAGAAACATGAGAGTGCTTTGGTGTGAATTACCAGAGGTTTGTTAATAATCATATAGATATGATAATTTTCTCTTAAAATTGAAAGGAAATGTTAAGAAAATTTATTTTAACAATAGTGGTGATAATCTTTGAGTGAAAGAGTTCATGTTACCTTGGATCAATACAGCAAGATAATAAATGGTAAATACTCAGTGGAATATTTGATACCTCATCTTTGGATAATGAGTTAGCTTACGTCAATCAGTGCTTTTATAGAGGCTGTAACAAAGCAAGATTCAGGTGTCTTTGTAACCCTCCACTTTAAAAATCTTGCTCATCTTTTTTATAACCTTTTTTAGCAATCAATTGTAAGTAATGTTTTAACAGTTTATTTTTCCACATTTTGAAATTTTTAGTGAAATTTAAATTCATTTTTCTCTAAACGTATCTAATTTTGCAGGAAATACACATAAATACTTTTTTGAGTTTAGGTTAGTGCTCTTGCATAGTAGGAAACCGTTATCCATCTATCTTAGTGTTAAAAATCTTTTGCATAGAGGATATATACGCAAGGGTATCTCCAAGAAGAATGAGCGACTCAAAGGTCTTTCATGATATGCTCCTCTTCCACAGGTCAAAGAAAGTGGCATTTTAGACAACATAAAACGAGAGGAACGCAGAAGACAAGAGGTAAATAATATAATTACATATTAACTAAATTTTAGTATCATACAATAAGTCTTATATTTGCATCTAAATCCAGCTGTATGGTCTTTACAAAGAGTCTTGCCAGACTTGGAACATTGAAGCGTAGTATTGTCAACTTTTTCTAAGATGGGTACCTTCTCGACCGGCCCCGACTGTCTTATAGAGGGTCGACGTAACGTGACACCAGTAAAAACTAGCTGAACCCGTTCGCATTGAATACATGTCTGTTTAACTTATGCAAAACAGCTAAAAACTGGAACACTGTAACGGTGGAATCATTTTCTTGTCTACGAATCAAACGTTCATTTAAAGCAAGTGTACACGGTTTCGTGTTATAAAAGCGTAATAGTATACACTTTGCGAATAGGCCATTTCCGAGTTCCCCCGGGCCTCTGTATCAAAACGAGGTTAGGTGCTCAACCTTTGATATGGAAATGATTTTTCATTCTCATGCAAATAAAACTCATTTCCACAAGAAAAGTTGAGCACCTAACCTCGTTTTGATACAGAGGCCCGGGGGAACTCGGAAATGGCCTATTGGAGAAAGACTACACAATATTAAAAGTTTTGCAATTTACTGTCTTGTAGAGCACCTACATTTCCGTTTTGAGGTATATTTCACTGCACAAAGCACTTCTCAAATGTTCGTTGATGGTTTCAAAAGTGTCTGTTGTCCATCTTAAAGATGTATCCGTCTTATAGTAAAGAAATCACTCAACTGGACCAGAAGTGTAACACTTGTGGGATGCAGCTACTGTTCCAGCGGCTATAAGTTTACTTAGCCACGCATGTGCAGTACGTATACCTACATGTAGAAGACGAATGATGGGACTCCCGATCAGAGCACTTAGAAAATTTGATTTACTGTGCCTTTCAGTGACATGCAACACATGGATAACTTCATAACGTTCTTGCTTCTATTTTTAATGACATCAAATATCAACCAAACGAAATGATAAGCTAATCACTTCAGTATGATAGGTCATTTCCGAATTTAAAGACACCCTCACTTTCAAAACGAGGCTAAGTGTGAAAAGGAGTTTCATTTGCATGACACTAAAAAGCCTGGCTTTGAAACAGAGGTTCAGAGCGACTTGGAAATGGCCTATTTAAGCAATGAAATTTGCCTCGAGGGTCACAATTTCTTGAGATATACTCGTTGGTACCTCTGCGTTGGTACTGAATCGTGAAAGCGAGAACTATCATTTGAACTGTAAAGTCGCATAGTATTAAGAAGAGTGCTTTAATTGTGTTGATTTTAGGCAATGTTTGAGGTGATTACCTCAGAGGCAAGTTATATCAGAAGTCTAAATATTCTGATGTCACAGTTTATCAAATCAGAAGAGTTGAACGCAGGCTCCTCGCTGTGTGTTTTAGAACGAGGCCAGTCACATGTGCTGTTTTCTAATATCAACTCCATCAAGTCTGTCAGTGAGAAGTAAGTTAATGCAGTTTCTCTGTAATAACAATTTTATTAACTCTTTCACTGCCAAATTTAGCCAAAAGCAAATTTGGACTAAATTCATTTTGTGAAATTTTGAAAAACAAATAGCACGATGTGTAAGTAGAGGCAGAGAGGTTTCATTTGAATGGTCACATCATAGGATTTGCTCCGCAGACTCAAAAGTTAAAGTCACCTTACAAAACTCCATCAAGCACTCTGGCAGTGAAAGAGTTAAATAGGTAGGGGTTGATGATTCTTAGGCTATACCAATTCTCCACACTGATCGCCATACATTTCTTAAAGATTCAATCGAGAGAATTAGGAGAAAGGTGGTGTTGGTCACTCTTGACACTTCCGGATAGTCTACAAGAAAATCATTCCGGATAGGGGTTCTGTTTGCACACCAGAACTGTGATTTTGGCGCCGTTTCTGTAAGACTAACGGCGAACTCATAAGTGAAGCGTCAGATGTGCCACACGTTGGTGCAGTGTTACAGGTTTTCGGACTGTGGGGGAAGTGAATATGAATATATTTTTATGACCCTCACCGGCCAATTTGGTCACCAGACAAGAGTGTTGAATTGCTGCCATTTTCATAATCAGTTTATTTTCGTTTCGTTGTTTGTTAATTTTTGTTTGTGTTGTTTTACATGATTGTTTGTTTGTCGGCGTTGCCATTTTAAAATGGGCTTGTTTTTTTTTTTCTCTGTGTCAAAGCCACTTTCTGGTTAAAATGTTTGTTACTGATCACTTGTTTGTTACCTTGTAGCTTTCTCCAGGCCTTGCGGGCACGCCAGAAGGAAGCTGTGGTTATATCAACTATCAGTGACATTATTGAACAGCACGTAAGTTAAACACTTTTTATATCGTCCTTGTTAGACTAAAATACAATTAAAACCGGCGACTAAGAACCTTGCTTTTAAGAACCTGTTTAGCCTAAAATTTGAAACAGGTTCTTATTTCCGTTCTAAAAATGTCTATATATGAAATTCTGTACACTTGGGCAAATAAGAAAAGTCACCATTGAGGATCCTCTTTGGAGACATAGGTGCCTTAATTGCTCCAACTCCAACTGCAATTATAACGGCATATAAATTTTTATAATACGTAAAGAATGAACTGAATTCCACCAAATACTCTTAGCTGAAATGCAGGCTCCTAGTCGCCGGTTTTTACTGTGTTCACCTTTCCTAGCTCTGCAATCAGATCTGTTTTTCTTACACATTGTACCTGCTTTAAACTCAGCAAAGAATGCCCAGTTTTTGCTCTCATCATTCAAAATCACTTGTAAAAACTCATGTGCTGTTCTTAGCCAGCTGTCTCTCGTCATGAATTTGTATCCCATAACAGGCTACCCAGTGCTTTGAGGTTTACGTCAAATACTGTTCCAATCAGATCTATCAGGATAGAGCACTAAGAAATCTAAGATAAGTTGAAGACAAAAAAGATAGCGTTTGTATTTTTTTTAGTCAGTAGGGCCTAACTAGTCTCACCTTGCTAGAAGAGCCTTTCTTTCACTTGCTTGATTTTGGCGTCACTTGAGTAAGACTGCATTAGAGCTCGTACAGGTTATGGAAAACCTGCGAAGTCGTGGAATTTAAGAATTGCATTTTATAGGCCTGGAAAGACATGGAATTTAATTGTCGGTCCTTGAAAGTCATTGAAAATTTAAGTTTTGTTTGATAGATTCGTTACTGCCGATGACAAATCAAGGACAATGTAAGATAGAGAGAAGTGACTGAACAGCGCGAACGGCACGCATTTAGGTGGATACCAGAGTTTGTGTCTGTTGAACTGTTTTATGCCAGAAATACCCAAAAACACAATCTTCAAGAATATGTGACAGCTAAAGCTAAGGTCATGGAAAAAGTTATGGAAAGTCCTGGAATTTGAGGAGCTCAAAAGAGTACGAACTCTGCTGAATGAATAGAGTAAGATCTTTGTTGAGCATGCGCTGCTTGTTGCTAGGATACAGCTTCAACCCAGGCCTAATATCCGTGCGCCTCGTTCAGCAGGCTCGGTCATATGACCACCCGCTTAACAATAAACGCATGTTCGCACTCAAAAAACCGGTTTGACGAAAAAACAAGATTAGCTCGTTAAGAAATTCAGGTTTCGGTGACTTCAAAGAATTGACGCGATTGAGGCATAGCCTTTTTTTCTCCTTCTCACTCAAGAAGGCAAAAAGAGGCTCTACTTACAGGGTGAACCAATCTAAAAACAACTGGTGCAAACAAGGACAACAAATATTAAACAGCTGTTATGGTAAGAAGAGTGATCATTTTTTTTAAGGTAACCACAGCTCTCGTTTTTTTCAGTGGATTAATGTTTATCTCTGCCAGGATAGAGCTGCTAAATTCTTGTCAATTTAATACAAGGATTTCATAGTGAAAGATAGGAATGTCAGTCGCCATACATCATTTGTCTAACAATTTTTTTGTGCACAAGAAAGCTAGTTCATGTGCCGCTCTCACTTTTTAGTGTCTTTCACAAGTGTCTCAAAGCCGGTATTCAAACGTAACTTTTTTTGCACTTTATTTGAGTGTCAATGTATTTAGCAAGAAGGCACTAATTGGGGAAAATTTGTGCAGTTTGGTGTGTTGAGAACGAAACATGCAGTTGTTTTGTTATTTACAGAAACAGTGTGCGTTTTTCTGAGGCTATGAAGAGACTACAAAGCAGAAGGGAAGTACAGGGTTTGACACTGCAATCATTTCTTGTTCTTCCCATGCAGAGAATAACAAGGCTTCCTTTGCTAGTGAATGTAAGTATTTTGAATATCGAATTCCAGATTTCGTCATCTCTACCAGGCATTCGCCACTGTAGAACTGAAGAGACTGAGCTGAGTTAAATTATGTAAAGACGTCTAGGACTGTTTTTGGCGAAGGAAAAATAGCTCACCGGCGCGTCCCCAGCAACGATCCAAGAAGTCTTTGCGAAATTTAATCCGGCACAGCTTTCTTCTCGTTTCCTAGAGTGGCACTGGTATACCCATGTCGAAATGCACCACGGGACTGTTTTGGAACGCCAGGTCATCTTCGATTGGCTGTCACATTTTGGACAGAAAACTGGATCAAAACTCGTCCACTTAGACAGTTCTACAGTGCAGTTTGAAACGACACCGACCCAGTCTTCTGCGCGACCTCCAAATAGCCGATACCCTGGGTACTCCAAGGTCAAATCAGACTCTTTAACCCAATAAAACTTCCCCTTCGGCGCAGAAGATAGTTAAGTGATGGAACTATTTTGCGTTCAAGGGGCTAGGAATTCGATTCGACAAGTTTTGGGAAAAGGTGTTTGTGCCAATCCTGAGGTGAGAGTGTGAAAATAACTGTTTATTTGACCAAACCCACACGCTAAAGAAGTTTCTGACTCTCCCAGTGTTACGTTCCTTTGAGTTACTATTGAGAACGTTTTTGTTGATATGTTTGTCATTATTTTGTGGCTCTCTTCTTAGGCTATCTGTCAACACTGTGAAGCTGGTAGTGAGGAGTTTAACAGATCAAACCGGGCGTTAGCTGCTATCAACAAGGTGAATAACGCTGAACAAAAACTTTCATCTGATTTTGGTTTTTGTTGCCACTTTTACCCCGTGGATATCGTGGAGATGCCGCAAATTTAACCAAGGCGGTAGTATTACAATTTAAGTTTGGCTGCGTCGTCTTATTGTAATTAAGAAACACTGACTAAAGAAATCGAGAGGGCAATTTGTATTGAGCGTTTTTTGTCATTTTTAACCTCTAATCTATTAGCACTTCCCTGGTTTCTGTTAATCATGATTAAAGAAAAAAATCAGATTCTTTTCTTTGACACCGTGGTGATGAGTAAGGACATTTTAAGATCGTTGTTTCACGGACATCCGCATTTATTTCCATTTTTTTCCCCCACGTCCTCGTCCTCTGTCCTAAAAAAAAACATTATTTCCTTCTCAAACTCTTAACTTAAACTGCTCTCTGAGTTTGGGATATCTTCAGGACTCAATGTAATTGGAGGCTTGCAATGTTTATTTTTTAGATTGTAAATGACTGCAATGAAGGGACAAGAAAAATGGAACGAATGGAGGAAATTTGTGTTTTGCAAACACAAATAGAATTCAAAACAAAGGTTAGAAAACAGTTTGATTGCTTATTACTTAGGATGCGAACCGAGCGCATTAAAAAGTTTTTTTTTTTGTATGTTTTTGTGGTATTTTCTGTTGTTTTGTTACACTCTCTGATGCGAGGGGTTTTCAAGCAAGAAGACAGTTTAGTAGAAAGCATTATTTTTCGTTGATTGCCGCCCTTTTTCTTAAATATCTAGCCGGGTTTCATTCAATCAAAAAATGACTCAATAAGGTTGGAGTCCTTGGTTCAATAATGTTTTGAAAATTTTTGGATGATTTTTTTAATGTTTTTGATGTATAGTCAATAGAGTGATTTTACTTGACCCGTGAAACCGAGAATAACAACTAATGAAAATAGCTACAAGTAAACAAAAGAGGACGATGGAATTTGTGCATAATAGCGCGTAGTATTCTGCTAACTATTTCACGAGTTAAGTAAAATCACTCTAAAAATCGAGGGGAGTAGATTTTTAAAATTTCCCCCCAAAAATATAACCAGCAGACTGCCCCTTAATTCTAATCGATATCTAATAAGGACCAAGGTATAATTTTTCAAATATCAGAATAGCGAGATGAACATAAGAGGATATATATACCAAGCATAGTTGTAAGAATGAAGTATCCAATACTAGTGGTGGATCCAGACCTTCAGATAAGAGGTGGGGGGGGGGGGGGGGGAAGTCTAAAAGAAAAATATTTTTGGCCCTCCGGCCTCAGTTTGGTCTAAAGTAAGGGGAGGGGCGGCCCCCCTGGGCCTCCCTGGATCCGCCACTGAATACTCATAAGTTGATAATTCATTTACTTTTGCAGCCTCTCGCTTTTATAGCGACACCGTCTCGATATCTGCTCAGGCGAGGTGATATTATGCAAGTTGTGCAGGACTCCAAGAGCCCAATTAAGAGACTCAAACCCAAATTGAAATCTATTTACATGTTTCTTTTCAACGATTTGTTACTCTTGGCCAAAAAGAAAAGGTATGAAAGTTAACTGATTGTAGCGAATGCTTTAAGCTTATTATAATTGTCTGCGCGGGCTGTTGCAAGGTTTCGGTCACTTATTTTGTCCAATTTTTTGGTCTTCGTCTTGGCGAAAAAAAATTCACAAGTTAGTTGATATTTATCGAGATATTTGCTTCATATTATTTAATTATCGTGAAAATTTTATCATTTGTTTTCCCTATCAAGCTAATCTGCTAATGTACTAATTTCTTTCAGTGAGAATCGGTTTCAAGTTCTGGATTACGCCACACGTAACATGACCCAAGTGGAAGAACCTCAAGAATTGGATATGAGTTTAGACCACGTGTTCTCGTTGGTGCTATTAGAGAATTCTGACGGTAAAACCAAGGAGTTCTTGATGGCTGCCAACAGCAAGTAAGTAGTAGTACTATGTGTCACCTGATGTTCAATTTTTAAGTCTTGTTATATACAGTAGTCTAATTTGTTTTTAAAGAAGCTGTGTCGCGAAATTTATCAAGATTCAAATAGTAAGAAGCGCCACCAAACTGAGTGAAACATAAAAATAACCGCTTAAAACATGAAACAAAGGAATAAATAACACAGAAAGTACGAAAGGAGGCGCGGATGGGCAAACTTGAAGAAGGCTGAAACGGATAATATTTGCAAATGTGCTCTCTGAAAACTTGTTAGCCTTACAGTTATATCAAAGTTCTCAGTTCATATTTTGTTGTTGTTTGTAACGTTTGATATAACGCAGTGCCGGATCCGGACCTTGAGATAAGGGGGAGGGGGGGGGGGGGTGGTGGTTATCCAGACCCTCAGATAAGGGGGGAAAGGGCGGTCTCCAAAAAAACTTTTTTTGACCCTTCGGGCCTCAGTTTGGTCTAAAAGTAAAAGGGGGGCCCCGGGTCCCTCCCCTGGATCCGCCACCGAAATGCTTGGGGGACATGTTTGTTTGACGAAGAGCTGGGATTGGTCATTCACATATAGTTTCTCAAGTTCCATAACGAGTAAAGTACGCGTAATTTGGCATTGTTAACAAAATGAACTTAGCCAATCGTGACAAGCCCCTTTGAGCTCTATTTACTCCGTCCTTTTTGGGTGCCAATAATTTTTTCTTGGGCCTTTCAGAACGGACAAAACACGTTGGATGGAAGCGTTCAAACCGCCAGCCGCCGAGCAAGAGGGTGAAACCGTGTACGCGTCTTGGGGTAAGGACAGTGTTATGAACTAAATCCTAAAAAGAAGAATACACGTACAAGATAGCCTACATAACAGGCGCCCTATGAGCCAAGCGAGGCGAATGGGCCCTTCGCGCGAAGCGCATCACAGGCGGACAAAAAAAGGCGAACAAAAAAAAACAAGGCTGATTTTACAGTCGGGAATATGTATTTTTTGTTACCAATATTTCGGAAGCCAGGAACGGCCTTCCTTCTTCAGGGTCCTACATGATTGTATTTAAGACCCTGGAGAAGGAAAGCTGTGCCTCCCGACTGTAACATTAGCCTTGCTTCTTTTGTTCTATATTTTAATGTTTAGCTGATAAGATCCTTTATTATAGTCTGTACACAGACGTTGTTTTATTTGTCTTTTCGTAACATCGGCGAGCGAAGCGAGCGCGGTGCGCGGGAAAGAATTATAAATTTTCTTCTTTCCCCACCGCTACCCCCTTGCGCTGGCGGTCAATAAATCCCCTGCGGTTGATATTTTATCACCCGCGCTCGACGGACTTTGAAGAGAAAATAGAGGTGTCTGTGAACAGGCTACCTTTATTAGGATCCGATCCTTTTATTTTAGTTGTAACGTTGGTCCTCGCTTCCAAAATTGAAAAAAATAGTATTTTTCTCTTTTCCTTCCTGTCTGATGTCTTGTGCTTCGCACTCGCGTCCTTAAACTTAGGGCCTGGTCGCCCTCACTAACGATTACAAGAAAGCGGTTGTCAGTTAGTTATGTATTGATTGGCCAAAGAATATCACGCTATTTTCTCAACCAGTCAGAAATGAAAGCTATCTTCCCCCGCTACCAGTTAGTTTTTAGCCTGCGTAGCTAGCGGTATGGTGTAGTAGTCGAGTGAGATTTGGTGGCGAAGCCGTCACGAGCGGCGTAAGCCGTGAGAAGTAACGCCTCGTTCCCACTCCCTCTTTTGGATCATCATTATGATTTCTTTTGCAGTCACAATTCGACTCTTATTGGAATTTTTTTAAATACCGATTCTGTTGTTTCTACCTGTCAGTGTGGTTAGAAGAGAAAATGAGCTTTCCTGGCTTAAAAAATCTATGAAAAATCATAGATCACTCTAAACGCATTAGTGGACAACGATGATGATTAATTTTCATGCAACATTTGTTTTATAGATTGCCCTCAAATAAACGCGCTTCACAACTACACGGCCCAACAGCCAGATGAACTATCACTTTACGAGGGTGACGTCATTAATGTGCTGAAAAAACTCCCAGATGGTAAGTTAACATATACACATCCTTTCACACATTCACAATTCAAGTAAGCCTGCGAGAAGGCTCCCCCCCCCGGGAAGGCTCCCCCTCTAGGGGGAGGTTTGTATCAACACAAAGTATTCGCCAGCCTCGCTTCTACTTTAAGGCTGGTTTGATTTGCATACAACTGCAAGTTGGCGTATTGCAAGGTTATCCCAGTTTGCGAACCTTCTGGGAAGCGAAATAGGTTCGACTTACTGAAAAGTTCGAATGGGTTCTCAAAACTCATCGTTCCACTCAGACCAATCGTATAATCTATTTCCCACTTTAATAACGAAAAGGGAACGTCGCTTAAAAAGTAAATTAGCCTTCCTTCAGTGTCTATCGCGATTATTCCTAACAACTTACTTTGCCAAATGTAGGTGAACCCCCCTGAATTCCAAGGGACAATATACAAGTTCGGAAAAAAAATTTCTTCGTTGCTTGTGACGTTCTCTATAAAACGCGAAATTAGGCACTCGTGCAAAAAGGGCAAAGAAATGTACAAAAAAGTGTGATGCACGTGCAAAGTTGTTGCTTGACTTATCAAACCTATTTTTTTTTTTTTTTACGTTCTCGTTGCGGTGGCGTCGTTGGATCTTAAATTGGTTATTGGCTAATTTTTTACCCTGTCCCGAGTAACAGTCCCAAAAGTCTTTGCGAAAGTAAACTCGGCCCAGTCTCTCTCTCTGGTTTCTTTAGTGGCGACTTGTTTCAAAGGTGCAAAGTTTATTTATTTAATATTCTATTTCTTTTCAGGTTGGTATCATGGCGAGAGGTTATGCGATGGAACACAAGGCTGGTTTCCCGCCAATCACACTGAGGAAATTCTTAACCAGCACGTTCGTGTTCGCAATCTACGCCAGCGGTATAGATTGTTAGCAGCTTCAAAACATTTGATTGGTGGAACGCTGAGATTATGATTGATTATTCGTGAAAATTTTATAACCCTGTTGAAATTATTTTTTGAAAGCAAATTCGAATGCCTTTGTATTTTATTCTACATTCTTGTAAATACGTGCAATTTTTCGGTGTTAATACCGGGCAAGTAAGAAATATTTTGATATGAATAATTTTTTTACAATTCACAGCGGCGGTGGCGAAAAATTTTTGAACTTGAAATTTTTAAAGTAACTTCAACGTAGTTTAGAAGAATTTAGGAGTAGACTGGTAAAGCCAACCCGTCAATAGGACGATTTTGAAATTGAATCATGCTCTCTGGAATATTTCATTTTAATTCCATTTTGTGCGACGACGTGCAACGTAGATTAGAAGAATTTAGGAGTGGTATGGTAAAGCTAAGCCGTCAATAGAGCGATTTTGTATGTGAATCATCCTCTCTGTAATATTTCATTTCAATTCAATTTTGACAATTTGCGAATCGCTCACCTTTTTCGTTGTAGGAAAGTCGTATCGTTTTACGCCAAAATAAGATAATGAGAATGGATTTCACTGTTTATATTGCAATGCTCACAGCTTCGTATCTTTAATCATATTTCAAAATTTTATTAGTCAATATATGCAAGAAATCTTCCATTATTTCGAATCGTCACAGTGATAAGTTAATCTACAAGGTAACCGTATTAGACTTTGTTTGTGTAGAAGCTTTACAAAAATATTGTTCTTTTGGTATCATACTAGAGAGCTTTAGATTCGAGGACGAGGAGGACAGTCATTTTTAAGTTTTCTCGCCTATTCTCTAAAAATAGATACCCCGTAAAGCTTCATTGTACTTTTTTTCACCACAAACGTTAATTCGCTTATTTCCGTTGAAGGAGGTAAAGCCCTCTCTCGATCGCTAAATGATAAAATTTCTAACATTTGATAACTTGTTTTCGCCACTACGACATTGTCTCTAAAACTCGTAATAGAATGACGATGGGTACCACATTTTCCCGCCAAAATGACGTTCGTTCCCACACGCGCACTACTTAGTATTGGGAAAATCCTGTTCTCGTGGTCGCCTCGTCTCAGAATCTCAAGCGCTGTTTTGTGAGTTTAGAATGATGTACAGTTATCGATGCGATGGCTAGTGTATATAGTGAAGGTTATGTATATACTGTACTTACGATAGCGTCTAATACCAATAATGTTCAGTGGTATGGATCTCTATGATTTGTATTGAGTAGTAATGACATTCATTGCAGTCGGTCGGAAGTAAAAGGATGTTTAATTTTTCATGTTCTGGTTCTTGATAGTCATTTGCACATCTCCTATGATAATACACCTTGTTTGCCCTTCCAGAAGAACATTTCCGTAAGCATTGTCTTCAATTTCTCTTTAGACAACATAAGTTGCCTATGAAAATAAGGCTCTGTTCACACTCTGCGGAAAATCTTTTGTGCCGGCACGGAAACCACATCGGATACGGCTTCAGTTCCATCCTCGGAGACCCAAGGGCAGATAGTGGGGGCGAGAGAAAGTCTAAACGGGAGGGAAAATATGGCACGAAGAAAAGTAAAGAACGGCGAGAAGAGCCCCTGGGGACAATGTCTTACCAGACAAGTTCCAAATGGTCGCCGCTGTTCCGCCTTCTGACTGGGCAGAAAAACACAAAAGTTTTCTGGCACCAATCAGAAGCCAGAACGGCGGCGACCATTTGGAACTTGTCTGGTAAGACATTGTCCCCAGGGGCTCTTCTCGCCGTTCTTTATTTTTCTTCGTGCTATATTTTCCCTCCCGTTTAGACTTTCTCTCGCCCCCACTATCTGCCCCTGGGTCTCCGAGGATGCTTCAGTTCGAGCACAAGGACGCTGATTTCGGTGCAATGTCTGCAACGGAGAGTAGCGCCAGGGCCGATCTCTGAAGCGGAGAGTCCCATATCACAGGATAGGTGTGTTCACACTATACCGAATAACTTTCTGGTGTCGGCACGAAAAGCTATCCGTTATAGTGTGGACATTGCCTTAAAATGGAAGATTATGCAAAACTTTGGAAAACAAACCATGTGTGTAATCGCAGATGTGAATTTCGTGGAATTTCTAGTTTCTCCCGCCTACGGGGGTAGTCCAAGTCCACCAACCGTGCAATTAGAGCAAGAACCCTAGGAGCCTGGGTACCGAAGCTGCTTGCTCGTAGTCAGCTCTTGGTTTCGCTTTGTACTTGCTTTTCGTGAGATTTCATCTTCTTTCAATTTCAACATCTTTCCGGTTGCATAGCTTCACTTCAAGCTGTTTGTTTTTTCTGACGTGAGCGAGTTCAAACTCCGACGGTCTCGACTACAACAGTCACCTCTGAAACTAGTTTCTCTCTGAGAAGTTACCTAATTAAGCAACGAGTTTTTTGGTTAAATTTTCACTTGTTTGTACTAGTAAGTTGTCTAGTCAAAGCAAAATTACCAGAGATATAAGAATTAAAAATAATTTTTATGGACGAAAAACCCCATCCTCGGAGACCCAGTAGGGGTCAGCCAGGTGGGGGAAAGCGGCGGCGAAAGTTTTCAAGAACGGGCGAGATCACCCCTGGGAAATATTCCCCTGGGATGCTTCTGTTAACCTACATAACTGAACCCGTTCCTAGCCTCCCCACAGACGTCTTGTGGGGTTTGTTTTTGTTCGTCACGCATTCATTTCTCCCCACGTGCGTGACGAACAAAAACAAGCCCCACAGGACGTCTGCGGGGAGGCTAACCAGTTCCACGACTCACTCGAATGCTTGTCTCTGATTGGGCGGGTCTCCAAGGATGGAAAATTACTTTTTTCAAAATTGTTCATCTAAAAACCACAACTCCGCCTATTTTTGTTCAGTACAAGTTCTTGTCGTTTGACCTGTTTGTCGGAGGAAAAAATAATAAGTCCTGCCAGGATTCCATCACCCTGCCTCTTCCCATAAATCAGCTCCAGCGACAGTAGCAATGGTAATTCTGCGAGTAATCAACACTTATTGACTGCTCATCACCTTGTACTTGTTAATAGCTGTCACTTGCAATTAAGAAATTATTTAAGAGGCACCAATTTACAGATGGCTTCATTTGGAGTTGCGTAGGTGTGCCTTGAACCCTTATCCTAATCCTAATTCGCACCGGCACCTGCAAATTAAACCGGGCCCGAATGTCATCACTAATAAGTCTGTGATAACGAGAGTAGTTTTCAATTTTTGCCGTGGGTTTAGCTGTTTTTAATTAATAGTGTAAAAAGGCACCTTTTGCAATCCAAATAGCGTTTCATACGGAAAGAGTAAGAAGATGTGATTTTTTTTAGCTAACAGTAGACTTCAAATACTTGTTCAAAAATGGGGACCAGAACTAATTTTTATTATTAAATTTATAGTTTCCGTTAACTACTGATTTTAGCAAAATCCCGTTGATACTATTGGATTGTGGGTACATCAGCTGCGCATGCGGACAAGGCTTTCACCCTTATAAGCAAATTGACATCGAAAGAAAAAGTTCGAGTCAATGGTAATATTCGGCGTCTGTTTAAAACCATAGAATGGGACCAACTCTGCTAGAAACTTGAAAAGCATCGAACCATACGAGTACTTTGGAATAGCCAGGAAGAAACCTTGGTGGTAGCCGGATTCCGAAACGCTTACTTCATTTCGAGAAGAGCAGTACAAATGTCCTTCTACGTTAGTCCGGAAATACCTCACTGAACTTCGTCAGGATTATGACTTGCGTTTGATTGAAGTTCAGCTCCAGCGGCGCTATTATGTTAAGATTGCAGCAGGAGAAAGTGGTGAAGATTTTGTCCTTCAGGGAAACAAGGATGGGATCCAGCTTGCAAAAGTAAAGCTGGAACTTCTAGCACATGGGGCTGAGTCCCAAAGTTTTAACATTAAACAGCCAGGACTCAAGAAATACCTTGCCAGTGGAAACTGGAATCGTCTTGTGGCATCAATAGAGAAGAACCACGCATGTGTTATCCATGTACAGAAGCAAAATGACATGCGCACTCCAGTCAAAGACGCAACTGCCAAATTTGATGTATCAAACAACGAAGATGATGCCTACGACGAAGAACGCGATGATGATGATAGCCGCAAGAAGAAAGAGGATATGGAAAATCCAGTCAGCAGCAGCGTTGTTCCTTCCTTGTTACTCAAAGTGGTCACACAATTTAATGGAGACGTGGGAGCATCCTGGCAGACGGAAAAGGTAATCTGTAATCAGAGTTATGATGGGAGAGGGTTTTGTTGATAGCAATAGCACCTTGTGATCGTTTCATCCTTTATTTCGCATATCTTATTGTCATTTGGTACTTAATTTCGCGTTTTTCCACGATTTAAAAAAAAAGATGGAGACCCGCGAATTTCAGAACGCGAAATTAAATACTCATACAGAAAATTCAAATCGCCTGGAAAAATGAGCTAAAACTTATTGACTTGTGATAGCAACAACATTAGGATATAAAGTTATGAATATGTGAAAATCATATATGCGGAGTGAAGAATTATATGAAGGAAGATCATCGCAGTTATATAATAAAGTTGCGTTACAACTTCGATGATCTTCCTTCATATAATATACAGGATATGTAAAACAATATAACCTAGTTGTTAAGTGGCTAATTACTGGTAATCTCTGCTTGGTTTCTTCAGTTCGTGAAATAACGTTAATTTGTAAAGCTTCACACAATGCTTTCCCAGTTTAACAAGAAAACTTTCAGACTCTTAAAAATGTAATGACGTTGATAACCCTTGAATCGCGAAGTTTAATGCTCTTTTTCCGGCCATATTTGCGTTTTGAAATCGCGAAAATTAAACCCCCGCGACATACTCTTTCACCAAAAGCCCGAAATTAAGTACCAATAAGGTATTTGTCTTGCTTAGTGTCACGAGGAAATATTGAAGACTGTTTCTTCGGCTACCTCGATATTTGCCAGTCTCAACCGTTTGCGTGCCAACATTATTTTTAATCGCCATGACTAGTTCAGACTCAACTTCTGTGCGCACGCCCTACCATGTCTACCATTCTTCAAACGCTGGTCCCGAAGAAGCTTTCCTTTCTAAAATGTATCTGGATTGAGTTAAACAGTGAAATTATTTGCCTGCTACGGCAAAACGGAGAATGATTTATTCCGCAGACCAGCGTCCAAATCGCTTGGAAACTGGTTTAGAACAACATGTAGGTGTTCTCCTTACCTCGTAGTTTCTTTTTTCTTCTCCCGGTTGCAAATCTTGTTTTACAGGGTGGATGAAATGCAAAGTGTGAAACTTGCATAGGGGTCCCTAAAGTAATAAGTGATATAAGGATCGCACTGTTTGTTCCAGATATTTAATTTTGTCTGCGTTGTAAGTAATATAGTCCTGCCTTATGCTAGTTTAAAGTACCCTTGGAGTCGTCGAATCTACTGAGCTGGAAGTCCCTTAAGTCCTTGAGGAGTTTAGGCAGTAATATGAAGGACAGAACCTGCCATGTATATATGGGCCAGTTAACAGGTCATTTAGTATAATAGTCACTAAAGCTTCATTAGGTGAACAAGTAGCGTCATGATAAGGAACTAAAGTGATGTTCATACATCCCTTTCGTGACGTTCTAAAAAAGGACTAAAGATTACATGTCTTGGTTCTGATCGATGATTAAGAAAATCAGGTACATGATCTGTAACCAAATGTAGAGCACTGAAAGTGTCGGCCGTAACTCACACGTCTTTTTCTGGGAGAGCTTCTTGCGACCGGGAAAACCGTGAACACTTGAAATATTCCAGGATGTTTATTGTGTTATAACCAATAGCAGTAAAGATCAGAACATGGGAACTAGCCACAAAACCACAAACTAATTAATGATCTTGCTTGCGGTTTAGGTTTCTCATGCCTGATTGGCTTTTTCTTGCAACACAATAACATTCTAGGAATATTTCTGGTGTTCATGGTTTTTCCGGTTTGACTGCGGTAAACTTCAAGTACTTTAATAAGGATTTATTCTTTAACCTGAATTAGGTCGACATTCTCGTCAGTTCACAAGGAACTTGTTCCCAGGCTATCGTCAGTGCGGGTGGACTTCAGATGAAACAAAACTTTGTGACTCCTAACATTGGTGATATCACAGTTACCTCTGGATATGACCTGGCCTGCGATCACGTGATCCATACAAACTGCTCGAAATGGAACAGTGGAAAGGGGGGAAAGGTATATTTAGAAGAGAACAAGCACATTAAATTATTATTATTACATCGCCTGTCATACCTTTTGAACTACAATGCCAAATAAGTTAAACGGCTGAAAAAAAAGTCAATCAAAAAGTTCAATCTTTTTAGCAACAGTTTTGCGTTTAAGCTGCAATTTTGTTCCTAGTGCCTTTTGTATATCTTAAGTAACTCTAAATTGATCTGGGAGTTATATCACTTGTCATACTTTTAAAACCACAAAGCCCAACGAATTGCGTGGCTGAATAACAGTTTCTCACGCTTGGCTGTACTTTCTGCGTTTCGTAATAAGCGAAATAAGCGTAATGAGCTTAGTCTGAGATAACAGCTGTCATTTCGCAACGCCACCACTGGTTTTTTCCCCGTAATAACTCCTGTCTGAGGATCAAGCGCAGAAATTCCATGCTGATATGACGAGGCATCACCCAATTCTGGGTAGTAATTCGGATTGGTCGTGACACTAGGGAAAATGGCATCAACCAGTCGGAAGCATTGGTAGATCTGGCAGTGACACGTCATCAGTATCAGATTTATACGCTCGTCCCTCAGGCGTCGTCATTTCGCGGGCAAACCAGTAGTGGCGTCGCCAAATGTCAGCTGTTTTCTCAGGCTAAGTCAGTGGAGGCATTTTTCTTCTAAAAGTTAACGTTTGGTACTTTAATGATCAAGACAGTTTATTGATCACTATTGAGTGTATCAGTAAAAATCCATAATTTTTATCCATTGTATGATTCATGTCCTATTTCAGGTTTTACAAGGCACCGTTAAAAAGTGTCTACATAAGGCTGACGATCTTGGAGGGGCATCAATAGCATTTCCATTTCAATAGCATTTAAAATCTCTCTAATTTTACTCTGGGCATCCAGACGTTTGTTCTGCCATAACAATAATAATAATAATAATAATAATAATAATAATAATAATAATGATGATAATAATAATAATTGAAATGAAGATCTGGATCAGCTACTACATACTGAGCCACAATACTGATTTTGAAATAGCATGCCCGCCGTTATTTGGAAATTATTACATTTTGCATTATTGCATTATGCGTTAGGAAATTTATTACAATTTGCGTTGAAAGATTATTACATTTTGCGTAGAAAATTTTATTACATTGTGTGTCAATGTTATTTCATTTTGCGTTAGTATTATATTTTGCGGCGATTCTTGTCACATTTTGCGGCGATTATTACATTTTGCGGTTTAACAGGCCAGTTTCTTGGCACTTTGTCGTAATTTGGAATTAAATTGTTTTTGTACGTGTATTCATTCAGGTCTCCCCACTAACCAATTCGCGAGCGAACTGCCAGTCAGAGAATCAGCTGAACATACGTGTGATGTAGTTAGTGAATCAAAAGACGCTATGGACGGTCGGGAACACGCAGGTATAAAAGAAAGACCCGTTTCTACTGACAGTTCAGGTAAGAGTGTCATTCTCCAATTTTTCATAAGATGCAGGCAAAGCTATTCGAATTTTTTTGTCTTCTTCAGAGTGCTTATGATAACTCGTGTTGTGTATTTTGGAGAACTGGACTGCTTGTTCTTTCTCAATTGTAGCATTGTTATATTTCATTGCATTATCAACATATATCCCTTTTTTTTTTTACAAAGCTTAATTTATTCAGTTTTATTTCCTTTACGATAGAAGGCATGCATTAGAATAGTTTTTTTTCCTAAAGAACGTGTACTCAATTGTAAAAAGTCTATCACACTGTAGGGAGCTATCGGAGAACGTTGGGAGCTATTAAAAATATAGGAGATTTGAGGCTCTTAATTAAACTCACGGAGTCAAGATCACACGTAAGTCACGCTTGTAAATTCTGTAGTTTTTTTTTTCTTGCGCATGCACGGAGCAAATTGTAGTTTTCGTTTCTTCTGACGTAAAAGTCGTAAGTTTCTTTCTAGTGTTCAGCGCAAGTGCATGCTCTAAATAGTCGGACTAGCCTGATTATAATAATCCCATTAATTATTGAGTCTTGCTGACCGCCTAGTACTTCACTGTGGTTGACCTGTCGAACTCCAGTGCCGACGCCACGCGTCTACGACACTGGGGCAAAACGCGACAAAAGATAAAATGTTATTTTTACTAGTAAAATAATTAATTAAGTGCAACGATTTTTGTTTGTTTGTTTGTTTGTTTCAGTGCCAAGTGAAATCAAAGATCGAGGACCCGAGGCGAAACGTGCTTATGAAAATGCTTTGAGGAACGGAAAAGTAAAGGTGTACCGTGGCCGAATCATGCTCATCGGTCAAGATCGAGCGGGAAAGACGAGTTTAAAAAAGAATCTCCTCGGCTTGCCATTCGATCCCCAGGAACAGAGTACCGATGGGATTGAGGTGGATCCATCAAAATTCAAATATGATATCGACCAAGTCAAGAATTGGAAGCGCACTGATGGGAAACTTCAAGTTGGTGTGTCCCATTTTGTCGACGATCTTGCAAAGATGGTTGCAGGAAAACTAAAGGAGGAAGAGACTAGCAAGGCTCAGAAAGCTAAAGACGATGATAAACATCAGGTTGGCAACATGTTGCACAGTATAAAAACAAAGAATGTTTCGAAATGCCTTTGAATGTTCTCTGGGTATTTAAGCAAATGATATTGCGTTATACGTAAACCCTCTATTAAGCCCCCCCCCCCCCAGGGGGGGGGGGGCGTTATTTATTTCAAACACATTTGAGGAGGGGCTCAATAGAGAAGGGGGGCTTACTTGAGAGAAGGGGGAGGCTCATTTGACTTAGCAAAGACGATGGTATAAGTTCTCCATAAAGAACTAGAATGCAAATTGGAAAAGCTTAAGTCAAGAAGTTGGAGGTTATGCAACCGAGGATAAAAAAACAAATATGAACCTTCATCTGGTGAATAAACCATCCCAAATCAGTCCACGCGAAGTTTTTCAGTCGTGATTGATTAATACCGTCTCTCATTTATTAGTGAACAATAATAAGGGGGAGGGGAGGGGAGACTTAAAAGAGAGAGGGCTTACTAACTTTCTTCCCCTGAAAAAAAGGGAGGCTTATTTGAGAGCGGGCAACTTAATAGAGGATTTACAGTATGTAGCGTTGACTACACGTCAAAAATGCAGTTACTTGGGAAGTGAATGGTGACAATTCGACAGCAAAATGCTGCTCTTCGTTATGATATCAACAGATTATTCCGGGCATTCCGTCTTCACTGTGTGGACAATGTAATCGTATGGGGATGTAGCTTACTTCTAGCAAACTCTCGGGCGCTCACTTTTCGTCCCGCAGCCTGAGCGCCCCGGGGAGCTTGCCAGCAGGCTAAATGGGGTAAAGACAATTCATATACTAGATAGTGGTGAGAGAAGCCGCATTCCGTTGCCACGGTAATTGACCGGTGACTTATTAGAAATATTCATTTGCACATATTGACAATTGTTAGGGTGACCTCATAAGCATTGTAGCCAACTTAAAGTCTCTCCTTCCCGGAGCGACCTGAGGTTCGTGCCATTATATTGTCGACGGTCGATGCCACTATTCATAACCAGGCCGTTGGTCACCGTAGATGTAATGATTAAGTTGCAATGAGGCACAAAATGCATTTTTCAAGTCTTAAAATGAACAAAGTTGTTTTTTTATGTGCAGTTATGAAAGATGAGGTAATTAGGTAAGGTAAGGTGAGGTAATCTTTATTTATGCACGGTTACAATTACATCAGGCATGCAATATTTTACTATTTTTAAAACCTCAATTACATTTACTGGATTCCGCTAATTACATAGCATTAAAATTCTTCAATTAAGTATATACGAAAAAAAAAACTGTTTTCCATGAATGCCGTGCCTTACTTGATAATATTATAACTTGTAATGTAGCTTATTAGAATCTACTTCAAGGTTTCGGAATTTTAAGGGGGTGGTTGTGTTAGTATAGTGCAGCCGGGTAAGGTATAATATTATTATACCCATTTTGAAATCACTGCTGATCCCTGTAATCTTATTGGCTCTCAGCAGTGTGATTTATTCACGAATCACACCAGGTATTGTTCTAAATCACATCTGTTCTAAATATGTCATTTCTGTTTTATATCGCACCATTTTCGCTCTGTACTGCATCATTTCTGTTTCGTGTACAAAATGAGATCTAAAAGCCTTTTTGTTTCCGACAAGCCAGTTACTAGGTGTTTGGATGACTAGATCAAATAAACATTAAGGTACTGACTGAATTCCGCAATTTCATAATAGCTCATAATGGCTGTACTAAAGTCGTAATCGAACTTCGTGTGGTGCAATTTTGGTCTGAAATCATACTAATGATTTCAAATCGAACTGATTTTAAAATCACGCGTATGATTTCAGACCAAATTGCACTCCACTCAGTTCAATTACCTTTATTAGTCGTCTCATCACAATGATAATGAGAGTCACAAAGGGAACTTCTGTCGAGCATAGATTAGACTTCACCCTAACAATTTGTGAACATGAAAATGGAATTTAAAGGCGCAGGTTGCGATTTCCTGAAGGGCAAAATAATACAACTTGTGAACTATGACTCAGAACTGGAGAGGAATTACAATGAGGCCGAGGTCAGCTTTAACAGAAAGTCAGATTGTATGTTCAGATTGCTGTCACTGTGACGGATTATGTTCTATCTATATTTGTCCTTTACGACAGGGATGAATTAGGGTTATTAGGACGCAAAAAAAAAAGAAAAAACAACAACAACAACAAAAAAACATTAAGGTATTTTATTTGTACATATCAGGTTGTTGTCAGAGAAGAGAAATCAGAGGATACCGAAGAAGCTCAACTTCATTCTCACATTGCAAACCAAACAGAAAATCAGGTTGTTGTCAGAGAAGAGAAATCAGAGGATACCGAAGAAGCTCAACCTCATGCTCACTTTGCAAACCAAACAGAAAAAGTGCAAGCTGAAGAACTTTCAAGTACCATACCCAAGTTGGAGATCGACCCAACTTCACCTCCAGAGGATTTCACAGAAATTCTAATCCAGCATTTGAAAGGATTGACCTTGCAAAAAGCGAAAACAATGGAGCAACATATAACGCTGGATCTGTGGGACTTTGCCGGGCAGCATTTATATTATGCCTCATATCCTGTGTTTTTGTCCAAAAGAGCGGTATATATATTGGTCTACAATTTGAGCAAATCCTTAACGATGGAAGCTCAGCCATTGGTTAGACAAAGCAATTGTGAAACACCTCTAAGAAATCCAAGTTCCGAGACGAATCTGGACAACTTGTTATCGTGGCTTATTTCAGTTAGCACTATGTGTTCAGGGAAACAGAAAACTAATGCAAGCGAAGACAGCGAGCTCATGTATCTCCGTCCTCCAGTGCTCATCGTTGGAACACACGCCGACGACCCATGTGACAACATCGAGAACATAGAATCGCAGATCCAGAGAGCTATATTTGGAAAGAGTTTCTGTGGTCACGTGATTCGTCCTTTCTTTTCAATTTCGAACATGCCCGGTTCAGATGAAAAGCAAATAAACGCTCTTCAGGACAAAATAATCGAAGTTTTACAGCAAGAGCCGTACATGGGGGAGGAGGTGCCACTTCGGTAAGTTTCAGAAGACTTTTTTTTATTTGAGTTGAAATTAAAGGGGCACTCTGAACACGATATGTTCAAACCGAAAGGTTTATTTTTCAACAGAGAAAACCGTATTTTCCTGTTTTTGCTGCGAGCACTAATCTTTGGGTTTTCTGTGGCAGCCGTGCGCCACTCACGTGTTTAGTCTGATCGCATTTTGACGTCATCTGTGATCTATTCCAGGGCAGAAAAAAACAATTGTAATCTGAATTTCCAATAGACATTGAACGAAAATGACGCTGTGGTGATGGTGGTGGTGGCGTGAATCTAATCGTCCCTACATAGGCGCGCGATTTTCCGACGACGCATTAGCCCTCTGTAATTTACATTAGGGGTGACGAATGGTCTTTGCGAGCATTCGCGAGCATGCCGAGCACTGCGATTTTTTTGCGAGCACGAGCAGGAATAAAAAAATTGGTTTGCGAGCTTGAGAGCAACGCAAAAATTTGAGGAGCACGAGCAAGCGAGCACTCGTTTAAAATTTTGCGAGCAGTTAAAAATTTTAATGGACCATTCATCACCCCTTACATTGTCATTACCTTAAAATTCTTCATATTACAGAAACCAATGATGGAATACCCTTGTTAGGAGACTAATGAAAGAATTTGGATTGAAAGAGACGTCTACAGTCACCTCGATATAACGAAGGGCCAAGGGACTGGAAAAATTCGTTCGCTATAACGAGGTTTCGTTATACTGAGGTCCTTTTCCATATATTCTATAATTATTGGGGCAAAGAAAAACTGTTCGTTATACCGAGGACTTCGTTATATAGAGGTTCGTTATATCGAGGTTCCACAGTACATATTGAAACTATTGTCTGGTATTATTCCACCAGAAAACATGTAACATGTTTTGGAAACTCTGCCAGCAACTATACAATTCATCTGTATTAATTCCGTTAATATCACAGGTGGTTTAATTTTGAAAAGGTCGTAGAAGGTTTGGTTGCTCAGAAAAAGCATTTCCTGTTGCTGAAACATCTACGAACTGTAGTTCGGGAAGTTTGCTTTATTGAAGACGAAAAGGAGATGGACACCATGCTGGATTTCTATCATGACCTGGGCATGATTGTCAAACACCGGAACACAGTTATACTGAAGTCCCAATGGCTCATTCAGATTTTCAGGCAACTGATAACCATTCGTCGTTTCAATGAAATGGTAATTTAAACGTAAGACCCTTGTGATAAATGCTCATTTCAAAGAAGTTAGTTCACATTTTCAGAGGTTTTTTATTGAGATCAGGAAAAGATTTCCATGATAACATGGTTTGAATCAAATTTGGAAATTACATTTAGTATGGCAACCTTCTCACATTCCGCGTGATTTTTAGCGTTAGTTCTATCCAATCTGACTGATATCAAATTGATTTTGACACCCTTACAACATGGCAAAACCTCGCACAGCTTATCCAACATGGCGGTCACCTGGAATGTTGACCAAGTTTCCATGTAATATGTTACCCTGCGAGCAGGTTTCTCTCTTGCATAGCTTTCAGCAGTTACGAAGTGGTTCGCGTCGCTTGTAAGTCGCGTGGTTGATTTGTCTTGTACGCCCAAACCAACAACGCGACAGACAAGCGACGCGAACGACTTCTTAAACACTAAAGCCACGCAAGAGAGAAACCCCTGATCGCAGGGCATGTAATATGTTGTTGTTATAGAGAGCTATTATCTTAAAGCAGAAATTTAACTCTGCAAGACATCAACAAGACACCGAAAGAACTCAAAACAGAGCGGGAGAACTGGCTAGAAAATCTTAGGATTATTTCAGCTCCAAGCCTTATTAAGTGCAAATAAATATATACATATTTTTTTTCTCTCTCTCTTTAATGTATGTAATTAAGTACAGGGCGAATAAAGGTATTGTTGTTGTTGTTGTTGGGATTGTAGCCATAGACAGCTCTTTCGCCCTTTTTGGGGCTCGTAAAAAAAGGGCGAAACAGCTGTCTATGGCTACAATCCCGCTCTCTTTTGAGTTCTTTCGGTGTCTTGTTGATGTCTTGCAGAGTTAAATCTCGCGTAGTACGATCAGCATTGCAGTATTCTGCTTGCCGAATTTTATATGTCTACATTTTTATTTTTGCTGATCAGGTCTTTACAGATCCTACGTTCTTCGGCATATTCGTTTGCGGTCCATTGCAGTCCCTTGTGGTTAATGTTTGTACTACTATCCATAGGCTCCTAATTAACCATTTTCAGACCAGGAGTTAAAAAGTTGAACAACTTCAAAAACGTTTAAGCTATGACCACCAGACTTAGCGACGTTTTCCAAAAATTATCTTTGACGTGTACGTAAAATTCTTAATTGATGTTGCCACAGCAGCCGAATTTTGACAGCCATGTATTTCAAACTTTGCTTTGTTTTCCTCTAAAAAAGAATGTATTGATGGAATTTGGAGTTTTCCAGTAAATTCAACAATATGACGTCATAATAGCGTCAAGATACATCATCGTGTCAGTCCAGTTATGCCTAAATGTTGGAAAAAATGAGTTAAGTACTCTAATTTTGGTGGCTGTATCATGAGCGGTTTTGAAGTTACAAAGGGGGGCTCCAGGAAGCCTCTCCCCCCACCCACCCCCGCCCCCCACCGGTGGCAGCAAGCCAAAAAAGCCCGTTGTAGGGTTAACAAAACCAAAATATGCACATACCATACTACCAACTCCGCGGTATGGCCAGTACCTTACGCATGCGCTCAACCATATCACCCCGCCAGTGGTAGCCATGGAAAGCTGTTTCGTCCTTGTTAGTGTTCACGAGCATGGCATAGTGGCTGTACGCGTTGGTAAGGCACTAGCCATACCGCGGAGCTGGTAGTGTGCGCTTCAGTGCATATTTTGGTCTAGGGTTAACGCATATTTTTTTCTGTCAAGAATTACTATGGAATACATACTTTTCCTATTTTCACAGAAGCCCAAGCATTCCCAACTATGGAGGGAAATGGAGACTAGAGGAATTCTCAGAATGGAGCTTGTTGATCATGTGTTTTCCGAATTCTGTCAGCAAGGTATGAAAAGGTCAGAAAAGGTCAGAAAAGATATCTTGAACCTGATGGAGCAATTTGGCTTGATCGCAAAGTTTGTATCCTCTCCAGATAACGTGATGTATTTTGTTCCTGCCCAGCTTAGTACGCCACCTGGAAATATTTGCAAAGTTAAAGTATCCCTGTCCGATCCCTGCCCGTTATATCTTCAGTTTCCAGCAGGATTTGTTCCGCACGGTCTTTTTCCACATCTCGTCTCCTTTTGCACCCGTTGGTGTTCTGAAATAGAATTCAAGCAGCCGCCCTGCCTCTTTCAAGGGGCCGCTCGGTTCAGACTGCTTTCAAAGACATTAAGCCATCAGCTGATCCTTGTTTGTAAGAAAAGATTCATCAAAATCGTTTTACTTAATCAGTCTCAAAGACGCCAGGTACCTCTACGGGTCGAAATTGAGGAAATGGCAAGTCTCGTTTGGAGATTTCTAAATGAGACAATGACGAAATTATTGGAGGATTTGCCCTACATGACAAGTTTAAAATATAACTGGTGTATCGCATGTATTGACTGCATGTGTGAGCAACATGGTCAAGTGTCCTGTATGCACGATGATTGCTTGTGCCTTCGTAAAATGCCGCAAGAGGGGGAATTAGAAGACTGCCCAAAGAGCGTCGGTGATAAAACCTGTCATGTTCCTGGACTAGAAAAATGGTTTCCAATCAAAGGAATCAAAGGTGAGGCAAACTTGACAGTTGGGTATTCACTAGAAATCTCCTTTATTGTCCTCTGATATCCGTCGTTTAGGACGTTTTAGCCATTAAAATAATTTTTTCCTTTGAATTAGAGAAAATGTAAAGCGCAACCTCAATATGACGCACCTCTATTTAACGAAGATTTATTATTAACGTTACAAAAGATATTCTTCTCTCTAGTAATATTATAATATTGACCAAAACCTTGTTATATATAACACATTTTCCCAGTCCCTTGACAACCTTCGGTAATATCAAAGTTCCACTTTGATATTAGGGCATCGTACATTTAATTGACGATTGACCTCACGCAAGACAGCGGCACAATCCGTCTTTGGCTGGTCTTCTTGCAATTACCTCTGTAACAATGCGATGGCAATGCCACCGCTTGAAGCCAGGGGCTTGTTCGTCGAGAGTCCAGGTATCTTTTCGGGCCCGAAATCAAAGATTTAAATCGAAATATAAAGAATAAGATCGCGGGTCCTGGCTTTAACTGGTAGTTTTGTAGCTTTTTATCATGTTAGATGAAAACTATTGAATTATTGAACTATTGAAACCGCGATCTTTAATGTAAACGGAGACAGCTTACCCGGCCCGTTTTTAATTATCGGGACTTTCGAGAAACGGGCCCCAGCAGGCCCCCAGAACTGTCTAGTCAACCACCAGGCCGAGAGAGCTAATCTTAATTTTCTTTTCTCTTATGGATACATCTTTCTTTGAGTAGCTGTTCTCCCTGGGGATCACCCTGGAACAGACTCCGTCTATAAGATGACGGCTAATCCAAGGGGGATGACACTGATCATTAATAACGAGTCGTTTGCAAAGCATGATTTATTTGGTCAACAATCACCTCGTCACGGCTCAGGGGAGGACGTCCGTCAAGTAAAAGAATTGTTTAGCGCGCTGGGGTTTGAAGTACACATTTTACAGAATCGTATGAAAAATGAAATGATGAAAGATGTACGCTATTTTGCCTACGAACGGGTAATTCCTGAGCACGATTGTTTTGTACTCTGGCTCATGAGTCATGGAAGGAGTGGCGAAGTGTTTGGCTCTGATGGTGTTCCGTTGCCAATCCAGGAAATAAAAGACAAGCTCTCCAACACCAGCTGTGCAACGCTAAGGGGAAAACCAAAGCTCCTTTTTGTCCAAGCATGCAGAGGGGATAAAGAGGACGAAGGGGTTAACCTCGTGGCTAATGCATGTGGTTCGCCCTCTGTCCAAATGCCTTCTCCCTCTCCTGATTCGCCGATTGATCAAACGAAAAGTCTCCCTCTGGAGAGGATGGCTGGGCAAACAGATTTCCTAACTGCGTACTCAACAGTTGAGGGATACGTGTCATATAGATATCCTAACCTAGGAAGTAATTTTGTTCGCGTACTTGTGAACGTTTTCCGAGAACATGTTGCTCACGACCACCTCGTTAGCCTCCTGACCAAAGTAATCAAAAGAGTCAGCGACATGGAATCAATAGAAAATGACCGCAAATTTAAGCAAGCACCTCAATTTGAAACCACCCTTGTTAAAGAACTTTGGTTTTAATTATGACAATTGAAACGTGAGTGCTTTTTGCTTATGACTACTAGCCCTCTAGAAATCCTATTGTTCTCAAACTGCAAGAATATTGCAGAGAATTATGCCAGGAAGATGCACATATGTAAAACCCAAGAGTCTAGGGAAAATAGAGGCCATAGATAGATAGATGTTTTATTTAGACTCGGTAGTTGTATCAGCTGAAGCTGATTTACATAAAAGCCTTGTTAATTAAAAAAAATGCATATATGTATATGATAAAATATTCTAACCTATGATTATAGTAAGGAATCAAAGAAGCTGGGAAGCAAACGGTCCAATTTAGATTTAAATAAGTTCATTGATTTGCATTCTCGCAAATCCTCGGGCAATTTGCTACAAATACAGGGTGTTTCAAAAGTTCGTTCCGATTGTAAATTGTATTTTGCCAAAAGCATTAATGTTTCTTTAGGAAAATGTAAACTAATTCAGGCCAATCGAGTCAATACAATACATTCTATCCAACGCCAAGTGTGAACCACTGAGAGGAAAACCAAAGCTCCTTTTTATTCAAGCATGCAGAGGGGATCAAGAAGACCCAGGGATTGATGTTTTGACTAATCTGACTAATACATATATGGCTTCGCCATCACCTCGATTGCCATTGCCGTCCGCTTACCCTGATTCCCCGACTGATCAAACGGAAGCTCCTACTCCGGAGAAGAAAATCATTGCTGGTCACACAGATTTGTGGGACAGATTTCTTGACTGCTTATTCAACAGTTGAGGGATACGTATCATACAGATTTCCTGACATAGGAAGCCATTTCGTTCCCGCTCTAGTAGACGTTTTCCGAGAACATGCGACTGGAGCGATTTTGGTTCGGCGCTAGGTATCATGGGAAAGGCGATCCTTTGCGTCAACGCTAAACGTTCCCATGGTCGACCATTAGGGAGCTTTAGCAAAGACGACGGCGACGGCAGAGAGAACGTCAAAAAAACAATAGGATTCTTAAGCAAAACAACAAGTTTGCACGTGCAGCACGCTTTTTTGTACATTTCTCTACCGCCTCTGCAGGACTACAACGTGAAAATGCCTAATTTCACGTTTTATGGAGGACGTAAACAAGCGACGACGAATTTTTCTTTCTCTTTCTAAACTTTAGTGCAGTCACCAAGAAATCAACTTCAGGGAAATTCGCCCACTTTTGACATTTCAAGCGAATTGGAATAAACGAGGAAAAGTTTGAAAAAACGAGAACTCATTTTTAAAGTGACGTTCTCGCTGCCGTTGCCGTCGTCGGTGCTAAAGCTCCCTATTACATGATACTAGGGACCTTAAGCAAGGACGACGACGACGGTAGTGAAAACGATGGTAAAAAAATGAATTTGCGTTCTTTCAAACCTAATCGCGTCTGTTTGGATGCGCTCAATATGTCAAATGCAGGCGACTTTTCCTGGAGTTGAATTCTTAAGGATTTTTATTCAGGGTCAAAAAGATGAAGGAAAATTCGTCGTCGTATGTCCACGTCCTAAATAAAATGTCAATATTGAACAAGATCAAGAAAGAAAAAAAATAGAATAAAACAGCTCTTTTAGGCCGAGAAGGCAACAGTGCTTTCCACTAACGCGTCACCGGTTTTAGACAACCTATAGCTAAGATATAACGTTTAAAATATCATGATCTCTTGACCGTTCTTTTAGAAACGACCAATTTTGTAGAATTTTCTTTTAAATAGCAAAATAAAGCAAGACTTGCGCGCGAGTTATTTCCGCAGGACTCAGTCCAATTTTTTTAATGGCTATCCTTTCTTCAAGATCTTTTGTCGTATGACAAGCAATCGTCCGAATGCAGAGAAAAGTTGACCCTGTCTTCTGCGAACCTTCAAAAAACACAAATGAAATGAGAGAGATATTCATGGCATCAAAGCTCAATCCTATTCGTCACTGTAGAAACGAGAAGGGGGCTGGAGCCGAAATGCGTCCCGCAATTGTTTCTGGGATCGTTACTAGGGCACGCCAGTCAACTATTGGCCAATTTTTTCATAGCCCTGGTAACAGTCCCAGAAGTCTTTACGAAAGTAAACTTGACCCAGCTTCCCCCTCGTTTCTTAAACTCTAGGGAGAATGGGTACAAGCTCTGGGTGCAGTGATTTCTGGGATCGTTTGGGTGGACAAGCGTTATGATTCGTCGATGGTAATTCAAGGCAACCATAAACCAATCATAAGTAACTCTTGCCCATCCAAACGATCCCAAAATCGTTGCACCGAAAAATACTTGAGCCCTGCATTCCCCTTATAGCTTCTGGAGTGGAGAATTACAGTTATCCCTCAACTCCTCAAAGTGAACGAATAATTGACACTGTAAGGAAAGGCACTTGAAATCGAATCGTATCGAATAATATCATTACTAAAGCAGTACCCCCCCCCCCCCCCCCCAACAGGTTTAAGGTTGAATCATAGTGCAAGGCTGCGCTTTTAGAGGAATAGGCTGCCTTTCACTTACAACAGAAACGGAGTCGTAAGAGCATTTAAGACCTATTGAGAGTCAAAACTCCGAGTTGTAAGTCCAGTCAAAAGCTCAAAGGAAACGGAATCCGAACGTTTCCGTTTTCTTACGACTCCGTAACTTACAATGTGAGTTTCTGGTTGATGTAGTTCTTTCGCCTTTGCCTTTCGACTCCTAAACTAGATTTCCAACGGATCGTAAGCCCTGGAGTTGTAAGGGGGAATCGGAACATATGTTTTCCCTTGATCACAGCGCTGTGTATCTCTCGTTATGACTCCGGTTCCTTCTCTAGTTAAGAATGCACATGGACTCGAGTGTTTCCCTTCTCGCCTATAATTTTCGTCCCAGTCTTGAGATAGACACCTATAAAGAAGGAAGATGATATGCACTCCACTTCCCCTCATCGCCTCCCTCCACGCCCCCAGCCCTCATTTTCTCCAACCCTAAATACGTACTTTCTTAAAGGGTGTGTACTGAAGCAAGGATTAACCGCACCAGTCAACATACTGGAGGTTGGACAGGCCTGTCAATGAGAAAGAGAGAGAGATCACCCAATTACTCACTATAAAACTCAAAGTTAGCGAAGACTTTACTTCTTAATGTCCATGCAAGTATCACTCGGAAAAATAATTCAGAGCGTTGTTGGAAAGTCTTCAAAGTCTTGTTGTCAAACTTTGACAACAAGACTTTGAAAACCATCACACTGAGCCAAAATAAGATGATTTACAAACACATCTTTATTTCATAATAATCAAAACAAAGGCATTCTTGGTATTGGCACTACGGCTTTCAATAGAAAACATCTTCAAAAATACATTTACGATTTTCAGGCTGTCCTAGTAAAGGCCATTCGCCAAAAAAGGTGTAATTTTTAAAAAAGTCTCCCAATAGAGTTTTGAAGCGATGACGTCATAAAATGGGATGGGATTTGTCAGGATATTTTGAAAGAACAACATCCAAGAGGCCTACTTACCGAAAATTAGCATTTCGGGGCATGTCGTCACACTTAAGAACTCTAATGATTTACAGAAGGGTTAAACCGTTAAGTTTGATAATATTTTACATTATCGTGTTAAGCCATTTCCGAAGCCTTCTATGACACAAAAGTTAAAAGGCAGATTTTACGAACATCGACCCGATCCTGCGAAGTCAAGCAAGTAACGGTGGCGAAAACGTCTCTAAAAAAGTTAATTCAAGCTGTTTCAAAACTATTATATATATTATGCTCTTATTCCATGTCGATGTCGAGTTTGCTTGTCAAATGTTGGTGAATTTAAATAAGTTGTCTTGTGTTCAGAGACTATTTTTATGTATTTAAAGAGACACTATATATTGAGACACTCTGCCATTAGACCATTGTATCTTTCTGCCGCTGGAACCTGGTTTAATTAAACATGTTTTGAATAAGGCATTAAGATCCCTGATAACTTTAAACAACATCAACAGTGTTTAAAATGGGCGGAAACTATGTTTTCAGAGGAAAAGTTGAAATATTGCCGTAAACCGAGTAATTAGCAGGAACAAGCGGGTAGACCTGGTCACCAGCTACCGTTATCGTGCTTTCAGAAGAAGTAATTTTTTTAGAGACATGCAGTGAATTAAGTCTTTTTAATTTTTTAAA
>JBBMOI010000001.1:38277500-38290000 GCA_038088405.1 Porites divaricata | reverse complement strand
TTGCCCAATTGTTTGTCTATATATCTAGCCGATTTTTTTAAAACCAACCTTACGAAATTTGCAGTCATTTCAGTGAAAAAGGCTCAAAAGGCACGTTTCTTAAGCCCAACAAGCCCCAAAATCATAGCAACGAAGGAAAAGAAAAGGAGAAAAAGAAAGAGCGAGAAGAAGGAAAGGAGGAGAAGAAAAAAAAGCAATGGTTGCACTCTTAGTTTTTATAATAGCTACTTTGGAGATTTTTCTTTTGGCCAAAAGAACTGTTGGATGCAAAAAGGTCTATTTGGCAATAACGTTATCAAAAAGCCGGCTAGATATATATCTAAAGTTAAACGAACACATTTTCTTTTGATCTTTTCATGCAAGACAGCTAAAATCTCTAGGACTGTTTGAGGTCAAAGAGTACATTTTTCAAATTCAGATTCAAATTCAGTATGGAATTAATATTATTCTTGATTGATGGCATCAAGTTCATTAAGTTTTCTTTTTTTTAACTTGCTAAATATTTAGGTTCAAATGATAATATGCTGTTAAAATTAAGCCTTTAAAGTTTTTCTGATGAATAGCAAAAAATTTGTCCTGGAGTAACAGACACAATCTGCTTTGAACAAGAAGTGCCACCTTGTTAAATAACAAGTGTAAACTACTAGGTTCTGGTTTAGTATAGTTTGGAGATCTACATGATATTTCTTGAGTGGATTGATTTATTGACTGACTGACTATTTTCAGAGTGGTCCGTTCAATTCATTTAACTGATTGATCATCTCACTAACTGACTAACTGGTCGACTGTCTGGCTGATTTTCTGACTAACTAACTGACTGATTTTCTGACTCCCTAACTGTCTAACTAAGTGACTGTTTGACTGACGGACTGACTGGCTGACTTACTATTGATTCACTGACTGACTAAATGGATGACTTACAGTTGGCTGACGTACAACTTCTTTGTATCAGTTGTTGCACGTCACTGTCTGAAATTGCCATGCGGTCACCTCTTTTCAGCTCCAAACAAAATTCCCTTCCATTAAGTAACATAGGGAATCAGAATAATTGTGGAAATGTTTAAAAGGATACGAAGTCGATTTTTCAGCGACATTTTCATGGACGTCGACGTTGTCGTATCATGAGGTCCATAGCACTTTTGGTCACCCGTATTAGATGTTTCCAAGATGCTAGACGCTAAAGCACATTGTATTGATGTGAAATATATGAAATAATTCATTTTGAACTGCGGTTGTAGTTGAAAGTGAAGAATGATCATCGCAGTAAATTTTCAAATTTAAGCAATTGGAAAGAAGAAGCCTGAAAAAAATCAGGGCTTCAACGGGATTCGAACCCGTGACCTCCGCGTTGCCGGTGCGTTGCTCTACCAACTGAGCTATGAAGCCACACATTGGGAGCGAGGTCAATTTATTGAGTTCATATCTCCCGCGAGGAGTGAAATGATGTGAAATATATGAAATAATTCATTTTGAACTGCGGTTGTAGATGAAAGTGAAGAATGATCATCTACAACCGCAAAAGTTGTTTGTCACCCCAAAAGTTTGCATAAGCACTGTCTTCAGTTTCTCTTGGGAGTTAAAATGGCCCCAAGAGAAACTGATGGTATTTCTGGAGTGGTCAATGCATGTGTGCTTAAGTTGGTGTGTAGTCCGTGTGTGCGTAAAGCCAAACTTAGATACAGCACGAAACAGGATTTCCTCTCCTATAATATTTTCACGTCCGACTATTATACCGGTATGCATGAATGAATACACGAACATCAAGGGTGCGTGGTTCGGGGAAAATTACATCATTGCAAAAAAGATATACTGAAATGTGATCAAATACACACACCACCTCAATCATCACTGAAAATTAACCACATGCTCATGACACGAGTCTCATTTGTATACAATGAAAGTTATCGTGATACTTATTCTCAGTTTCCATGCTCACTACTAGGAACGCCTGGGACCACAACTGTCATTTTATGTACTATATATGAAGAAAAAAAAAACGGCTTGCAGATTATGAGTCTTACTGCTTACACAAGTAGAGTGTTAAAAAATAACACTGGGCTTAAGCCATACCCCCAAGTGTTATATGCCTTTATTAGAGACCTTAAGATACCCCGAAATCGGTGTACGCGTAACTGGTAGCGCCATGTTTTTTTCATTTTGTGGTGACGTCATCGACCTTACCCAGTAGAACCAGTCGTTTTTCCGGGGTAGACACCAGTTTACCCGTAGAGGATTTACGAGTAGCTGCAAGTCCTACATGATGGAGAAACGAGTAAGTTTTTAAGACTGTTTAAGTACAAATGTAAATTGTATGACTCCTTGGCAATGTCATTGCAAGTCTGTTCAAATATTTTTGCCAAATTTGAATTTTAGCTGTAAAGAAAGCGCTTCAAAATGTATTGATTTTGGACCTCAAATGCGCAGGTTGAACTCTGAAACGATATCAATTTGTGGCGGTATTTGAGGAGATTTCTGAGAATTGCTCGAACATTTGAGTCTCGCAAAAGAAATAGCATTGAAAAATTTAGCTTGGGAGTCACCGTTGAAGTTGACAATCAAAGAAATTGTTTGGTGATGTGCCTCGATCAAATGGCGGGGTTTGCGATAACAAGCTTTCAGTCGAGGGACTTCCCGCCAAGTTTCTTATAATCTTCCTATGATATTTCAATAAGCTTATATATGAATGAATTATTTGTTGCAGCTTGTTGTTAAGATATGAAGTGTAGAATTTGAGGGAGATTTTGTATGCATTAAGCGACATGCATGTACAAAGTTAATTTTGCATGCTTGTTCTTTTAACTAAGGGAAGACAGGGTTCGTGCGGGTCCTCAAAGCATCCACAAGAAGAATTTTGATGTCCTCATCCTCAGTGTCGAACGAATGAAGAAGAAGCATATCATTGGCGTGCTTTCTAAAGAAAGAACATTCGTAAAGAAGAATTTTGGATACATTTGATAGACTTTATTAAACAATTCAGTCAACTTATTTCAGAGGAAAAAGAGCCAACCTTGCCGCCGAAGCCGCCATCTTTGTAAACAATCCTTACCAATCCCCGTGCGTTGATTCTTCGGGTATCTTAATCGAAATAGTCAGACACGCACATGAACATTTTACATGTACGGGTACACTACCCGTTCCCGTACACCGATATCGGGGTATCTTAAGGTCTCTATTGTTACATATTAAGAAACTGTCAGTCATTAATTTGTGTTTTGATTAACTTTCACACAACTCCAACTAATTGGCTGGCTGACTGATTGACTGGTGGCTGACTTGCTGACTAGTTAACTTACTGACTTCTCTGCTTACCAACATACTGACTGACTGACTGGCTGACTGACTGACTGACTGACTGACTGTGGCTGATAGACTGCTTGATTTTCTGGCTATCTCATTGACTAATAATATTGACTCGACTGGCTTAGCTGATATACTGAGATTCATGCTAAGCAAAGGCATTAATTTTAATGCCTTCACAGTGTGAATGAAGATTACTGCGATTGCTTATCAAAATGACCCATTGTTCATTTCAGATCAGATTTGTCCAGCAGATGTGTCAAGACACCAACAGCCAGGATTTTAAGCTTTAATCTTCAGTACTGTAAGTGCTGTATAGATTGTTTTGTAACTGGCCAGCTATTTAGTGAACCAGATAAAAAGTGCAGCTTGTTTAAAGCAAGATAGACGTACAGTTTCATCAGCTTTTAGTGCCCATACTTGACCTTAGTTGACAGAATTTCAAAACTGTTTCAAATTTAATGTCTCTTCTCTTTAGTGTCTAAATATAATAGACACGTGAAAGAAAAACACTACTTGAGTGACTTGGCTTCTTGTTGTTAATATTTGGCAAGCTGTTTCTTGTTTAATTTACTACTGAGAAGACAGAGATTCATAACAATTTTCAAACTCAAAGGAGGAATATAAAACAGTTTTGTTAAAAATATTGCTCATATTTTTTAAATGCATTTATTGAAATCAAATGAATGTTTGTTTTGATTTTTTCACGAAGGACAGCTAAAAACTATAGGAAAGTTTGAGGCCAGAGTGTACAGTTCTTTCTAACAAGTAGCACATGTGCAATTGGGGACTTAAGAAATTGTTCATTAATTTTTCAAATTCACTTTAGAAATTATTTTGTATTATTGGCATTGCGATAGTATTAAGCACTTTGGGTTTTTTTTCTTTCTAGCCTTATTCAAATAATCACATGCACACAGTTAAAATCAAATCTTAAAATAATTAGATTTTTATCTGACAAGTGCCAATTCATACGTGATCTACTTTGAACAAGCTGTTCTACAATGTTGGTATAATAATGCCAAGTTCTTCTTTTAATCATTTATTATAGTTCTGCCATCTACATGATGTCATTTGAGTGGACTAATTTATTGTCTAATTGACCTTTTCCGTGAATGAGTGGTCCTTAGCTGATTGACCAACTGACTCAATGAGCGACTAGCTGACTAATTATTGGATGACTGTCTTGCCGTTTACATGACTGATTACTGGACTGATTGACAGACTGTCTAACTGTCTTATTAACCAACTTACTGCAGATTATATTACTAATTAACTGATGGATTAACTGACAGAATAACTGACTGATGGACTGACTGACTTGTTTGGTGACTGACTGACTCCTTGACTGACAAAATGGCTGACTTGTTGTTGACTGACTGACTACACTGTAATTGACTGACTTACTAATTTACTTACTGTATGACTGACTTAAATTTGCCTGCAAACGGGAAAACTGACTGACTGGATGGCTAAATTCTTGCCAATTGAGTGGCTGTCAATTTGACTAGCTTACTGATGGACTGGCTGATTGACTGACTGACTGGCTAACATGTGTACTGACTGAGTGACTCATTGATTGACTTGTTGAGTAACTGACTGATTTATTGACCTACTGACTAGTTAACTGACTGGCAGACTGACTGACCAAGTAACATATTGACTAACTGACTGCATGGCCATCTGTCTGACAGACTGACAAATTAAATAGTAAGTAACAGTTGCTAAATGACTGAGTGAGCAACTGACTTATATGTACCAAGTAACTGACTGACTTACAAACTGACAAACTGAGTAACTGGCCTCCTAACTGACTCAGGACTAACTGAGAAACTGCCTTTTACTAACTGAGAAACTAGCTAATTTACTGTCTGACATACAAACTGAACAACTGACTGACTGAGAAACTGACTAATTTACTTACTAATCAACTGTCTAACTGGCTGACTGTCTGAGCTAATTAGTTACTGGCTAACTGTCTAACTCACTGACTGACTGAGTAAGTGACGTACTGGCTAATTGTTTAAGTGATTGACTGACTGCAGGTTGACGGAATGACTGATTGAATAACTGACAGAATGACAGACTGATTGAACACCTCATCAAGTGTCTGACTAACCTCAAGCAATAAACCAACTGGCTGCCTGAGATGAAAAAGCAACTGACTGGCTCGTCCTCTGACTGACAGACTGACTGATCAACTGACTGAGTTACTGTGTAAGGAGGGGAGGGTACAGAAATCAAAGCAGGTGTGCCATGTGCTAGTCAAGGGGTGGGTAATATCATACAGTATGTGCTAAATTATTCCAAGTGAACATGGTTGCTCACTGGTTCTCATGAAATGTGATGCAGTCAAACCTTTTTAATGGGCATTAGTGTCCATATTGACAGGTTGTCTGTATTGAGTAGATTGAATTTAGAGAAAGTGTAGAGGCTTTATTTCTTTCCCCAGGGACAAACCAAACTGTCCACCGGTAATGATAAACTTTCCGAACTAAGCGGGCATCTGTAAGACAAGGTTTGTATGGAATGGGAAATCAGTCTGTTCTGAAAACAACTGATGTGCTTTATTGAATAACTGAAACTTTTGTTTCCAGATCAGATGCCACAGGAACACTGGACAAGGACCTTTATGAACCAAGCGCCTCTGTTGTCTTCAGTACTGTAAGTGCTGTACATGTATGCTTTGTGTTTTAATCCAGCTTTTAAAAGAACCAGATAAACCAAACTTTTTGACTACAGGTTTAAAAGTAACTGTTTCATTAAGCTATATATATACCATGTTACTTAAATTCTTTCATTTGACAGTTATTTCACCAGAGTGTATCAATCTTTAATAACTGTTTTCAATTATAAAACAGAAGAATTAAAAAATGAAACATTTTGTAAGCAAAATACAGAATAAAAGAGAATAATTCCAAAATAAATAAAACCAACCCATAATTCCCAGTAACCCTGTAATTAACCGCCAGTACATGTAGTAGCCCCCTTCAACCAGCTGTAACCCTTAGTACTAAACCTCTTGTATTCTCTTGTGGCCCCCTGTAACTCCTCATAACCCCTTTTAACCCCTTCTAATTACTTGTTATCCCTTATAACCCTCATTAATGAAAAAGAAGAGTCAGACTGGTTTACGAATTGCAGAAACAAATTAAAATACGAAATTTCGCCTTTAAGGGCAATTAATAATTATCTTGCATGCTCAACTGAATAAGTGACTGACTGACTAACTGAGCAACTGAATTGCTACCTGACTGATAGACGGAGCAAAGTTCTGAGTAACTGACTGGGTGACTGACTGAACCAAGCAATGTACTGACTAACTGACTGGCTACGTGACTTACAGACTGACAAATCAACATTACTATTATAAAGTGACTAACTAACTGACTGAGTGAGCAACTGACTTACTAACTGAGGTAGTAGGTACGTTACTGTCTGACTTACTGACTGATTGACTGACTGAGCAACTAAGTTACTGGCTGACTGTCTACTTGAAAGGGGATATTACCATCTTCCCAGTGGGTGATTTTTCCAGTGATTTTTCCGGTCTGTGAGATGAAAACATCAATTTTACCTAAAGTTTTGAAGAGATGTTCACTGCCTTACAAGTAAGATTCAGAGTTAAAGTAGGTCTTAGTGTAATTTTGCATCTTTCATTAGGATGACAGAATGATTTTGTGATAAATTGACCTGTTTTTTGTAAGATTTGACTGTGTGACCTTTCTCTTGCCATGTGTCGCTGCTTATCTGTTCTATACATGGTATTTTTGAATTATTCATTCTGGTGATGAAATGAGGAGTTGATTTAGAATTCACAGAAGTCCACTCTATTATACTTTAAACATTGTAAAGAACCCAATCGACTCCTTCCGAGTCCACACTTTCCCAGAAAAATTTCATCATAAACGTGGAGTATCTTTAGCACTATCTGAACATTATGATGAGAGACAAGCTCCCCTTGTGTGCAGAGTGCATTTGGTAATATTTTCAACAAGTTTCCAATGAAAAAGCATTAATTTGCTTCTTCATATATTCAGACAGGAAATTTTTGTATGTGTAGTTACTGTTTCGTGGCAGTAGCTATAGTGTTGGAAGTCAACAGAGTTTGAAGTTGCAAAAGGTGCATATTACATGTCAGTTTATGAACCATCTCAGAAAAAGATATCTGCTGGTCATTTAAATTATGACTGTATGAAAAATTGCATACTGAGTTTCTCACAGCCAGATTCTAATATTGATACCTTTGATATTCAATGCATATTTTACTACACGATTGCATAGCCAGCGTTTGTGAAGTATTATTGAATTAATATTATTTTTTATTTCTTCACGGATCCCTGTAACAAAGGTTTATCAGCTTTTATTTTAATTACAAGCAGTCAAACAATAGTGATGGAGATTAATTTTTATATGGTAAACAAAATCTTAAACCTGAGAAGGGCATTTGTAGCTATCTTGGGAAATTCTATTGTGTGATTGAAACACTAGTTTATGTGGAGTATACTGGATTATTTTCTGTATCTCTCTTGTCCCCTTGCATTTCCTATGTCACGCTCTGGGATTCGGCCTTTGATTAATATAGTTTGATCACAATGTTCGGCAGGAAGATGGTTATATAATCCTCCTCTGTCTGCTTGTAACTGACTGACTGGCTGATGGAATGACTATATAACTGACTGAATGATTGATTGAATGAGCAACTTACAGTAGCAAGATACTGACTAATTGAGCAACTGACTGACTGTGCAACTGATGGGTATCTGACTGGCTCAGCATGCCTGAGTGACTGATTAATCAACTGGCTGAATGACTGACTAACTGAGTAACTTACCAAGTTACTGACTAACTGCAAGCACCTGACTGACTGACTGGGGTCCGCAAAGCAGGGGGCAGTTTAATAAAACTTTTAGAAGTGTAATTTACTAGTGTATCCATTGCTTAGAGTCTGTGTTAATCACACCCTGAACAAATGAACTTCTTTACTACATTCTAATGAACTTGATCAGTTTTCTGTTTTCTTGTACAATAGGTTTCTGATAACCACAATTAAACCGAAGGAAAGCTATACATAATCAAACCAAATATTAAATACTAAACAAAGAAATGTACACAGGGAAAAACCTACATAAATAAACTAACGGAATTAAAAACACACAGGCCTGTAATAAGCTTTCCAAACTATAAAGCGGGTGTCTGTAAACTAAGCGAGAGTTGAATGTAATAGGAAATTGGTCTGTTCTGAAAATAACTGATCAACTTCATTGAATATTTTAAACTTTTGTTTTCAGATCAGATGCCACAGAAAGACTGGACAAGGACTTTCATGGGCAAAGAGCCACTGTTATCTTCGGTACTGTATGTGCTCTAAGTTTTGCTTTGTAATCCAGCTCTTGAGTGAACCAGATAAACAGGATTGTTGGCCAGGTGATTTCAAAGTTTGATTAAGCTAGTCCAGGGAAAGCTGTTGTAACATAGTTATATTGTACCTAATTCTTTCATTTCACAGTTATTTCACCATCAAGTGTACCACTTCTAGGAGTATAGAAATTTATCAAATGAATCTTACTTTTTCCAATATAACAATGACAACAACAGCAATAAATACCAAAAAAGGTACAAAATAAAATGTAACATACGAGAGCAAAATTCCAAAATAACTTAAATCAAGTACAGTTGTACAGCTTGATCAACATTGAATTGAACCCAGGATCATCAGATATTATTATTAAAATAGTGAGAAAGTTGCAGAATATGATCATCCAATTGAGTGTTGTCCTTCAGCTATAGCTGTTGGTGATTCAGTGACTGGCATGTCAAAAGTGTATAAAAGAAAATCAACAGGGTCAAACAAAATTTTAATGTTTTATGATAGAATTTTATTTACAATCAATTTCACTTAAAAAAGCTATACAAGTCAAAGCACTATTTACATAGTTCCTTTCGAGTAAAAAAGAGGCACTTAATTTCAATTGAAAAAATTCATTCCCCAAAAAAAATTCATAATAGAAAAAACAAATTTACAATAATAAATTTAAAAATCAAGTATAACTAAAAAAAGAAAAATGTTTTATGATTGACTTCTGAATAAATAATAATTATTTGTACTTCAAGACCAAGCAAATAAAATCATTATTTTTAGGAGCTCAGGCATTCAGCATTTCTGTTGAACTTTGTATGAATTAGACATTTTTGCATTAAATAAATGGTTGCAATCACCAGTTTTATGTCTGCAGGGAATCACAATACAAAGACAGCTGAAACGCATTGAAATCTTTTTGGTTTCAAGAACAAAATTGATTGAAAATTCCAAGAGACATGCACTTGTTGGTGAAGTGCTGATCAGAAAACTTAAATGCAAAAACCGTGGTCATTGTAAGTTTTCTCCTGGATTAGCATTGATCGGCTTTGTTCAACTGTGTCACAACATTTAAACCAATAGCCAAGTTCTGCTGATATAATAATAATAATAATAATTATTATTATTATTATTAATTATTATTATTAGTAGTAATTATTATTATAAGGTTGTTATTATAGTACAGTACCTGTTAGTGCAGATATGCAATCCATACTGTACCCTTCAAATTTCGTACCATGTTTATCTATTGAATGGGATGACTGTGATGACAAGGACAACCAACATGACTACTATAACTGGAATGACTGGAATTACTGGGATGAATAACATGACTGGGATGACTAGGGTGACTACTATGACTGGGATGGAAAAGATGACTGGGATTTTTGGGATTACTAACATGGCTAGGATGACTGGGATGACTAAGATGACTGGGATGAATAAGATGACTGAGATTGCTTAGGATGACTGGAATGACTTGGATGACCACTATAACTGGGATAACTCAATGACTGGGATGACTGAGGTAACTAAGATGACTGGGATTTTTTGGGATTACTAACATGATGGTGATAACTAGGGTGACTAGGATGACTGGGATGACTGGGATCACTAGGATGACTTGGGTGACTGGGATGACTGGGATCATTAGGATGACTTGGGTGACTGGGATGACTGGGATCACTAGGATGACTTGGGTGACTGGGATGACTGGGATCACTAGGATGACTTGGGTGACTGGGATGACTGGGATCACTAGGATGACTCTAATGGCTGGGATGACACTGGTGACTTGGATGACTAAGATGACTGAGATTTTTGGGATTACTAACTTGACTGGTATGGGATGACTAGTATGACTGAAATGACTAAGACTAAGAGATCTGGTGTGACTGGTTGACTGGGATGACTGGGATCACTAGGACGACTGGGATGACTAGGGTGACATAGACTATAGGACGACTGGGATGACTGAGATGACTGGAATGACTAGGATGACTTGGATGACTTGGATCACTGGGATGACTAAATTAACTAGGGGTACTGAAATGACTGTCGTGACTAGGATGAATAAGATGTAGGGGTTTCAAAAAGCACTAACCGCCGATGAAACGCATCATCTACTTTGCTCATAGAAGCCGGTTACTTTTTATCTAGAAAGAAAAAGGAACTAGTTTGAACAACTTTGTGAACAAAAATATATATCGTAAAATCTGAGTGAAAACGTAATTATGATGACCATGTGTTTTCATAAAGGCCCCCTGGTTTTATGTTATGCTTTAGTCATGTATACACTATATTTCAATCTGTTTTTCATAAGTTTCTTTATACGTGTAGGTTTACACAGAATTTGTTAATGTGCAAAAGTACATAATTTAGTTTTCATCATTTGTCCATTGCTTGTAGGAATTGATTGTGATTGATAAGTCAAAAGTATGAAAGCTGCATTTTCTTGAATGAAACACACACTCTTTTGTCCTCAATTTAGTCCCCAGATGCTGAAAATCGCACTTTAGGTCTTTGAAATTTCAAAGCTTTCTGGGGAAGCATGTCCCAGACAATCCCCCCTTGAAAAAGGGGACTAACAGTCCCCTTTTGATACAGTCAGTTACTCTATTCAAGCCTGCTGAATACTTCAATTTTTATTGAAACCCCTGAAGATGACTTAGTTGACAACTGTTACTGGGATGAGTAAGATGACTGGGATGGCACTACTAACTGGGATGACTGACATGACTGAAATTTTTGGGATTACTAACATGACTGGGATGACTAGAATGGCTACCATCAAGTAGGATGACTAGGATGACTGGAATGGCTAAGATGACTGTGACGACTAGGGTCACTAGGATGACTGGGATGACTAGAATGACTTGGGTGACTGGGATGACTAGGATGCTAGGGTGACTGGAATGACTGGGATCACTAAGATGACCAGGATGGCTGCAATGACTAGGATGACTGTTATGACTAGGGTGAGTGGGATGACTGAGGTCACTTAGATGACTGGGATGACTAGGGTGACTGGAATAACTGGGATGACTAGGATGACTATGCCGAATGGAATGACTGGGATGACTACGATGACTGGAATGACTAGGATGACTTAAGTGACTACTATGACTGGGATGAATAGGATGACTAGGGTGACTTGGATGACTGGGATAACTGTGATGACTAGGGTGACTAGGGTAACTTGGGTGACTACAATAACTGGGATGAGTGGAATGACTGGAATGACTGAGATGACAGGGATGACAAAGATGACTGGGATGACTAGGGTGACTACGCCGAATAGAATGACTGGGATGACTACGATAACTGGAATGACTAAGATGACTTAGGTGACTACTATGACTGGAATGAATAGGATGACTAGAGTGACTTGGATGACTGAGATGACTGTGATGACTAGGGTGACTGTGATGACTGGGATGACTAGGGTGACTAGGGTAACTTGGGTGACTACAATAACTGGGATGAGTGAAATGATTGGAATGAGTGAGATGACTGGGATGACAAAGCTGAATGGGATGACTAGGATGACTGGAATAACTGGGATGAGTAGGATGACTACACTGAATGGAATGACTGGGATGACTACGATGACTGGAATGACTAGGATGACTTGGGTGACTACTATGACTGGGATGAATAGGGTGACTAGGGTGACTTGGATGACTGTGATGACTGGGATGACTAGGGTGACTTGGGTGACTACAATAACTGGGATGACTGGAATGACTGGAATGACTAAGATGACTGGGACGACTAGGGTGACTACTTGACTGGGATGACTTGGATGACTGGGATCAGTAGGATGACTGGGATGACCAGGTGA
>JBBMOI010000001.1:38190000-38275000 GCA_038088405.1 Porites divaricata | reverse complement strand
GGAAAAAAGCGACAGGTGCTTTGAGTATGAATCTTGTGGCTCTCATTCTGACATTCGTTGAATTAATTTTGCCAATATAATCAGTCTACTGCTTGTAAATTGGAATAAGAATTACAAAACAACATCAACAGCAACAGTGAAATAATTAAAATAGGGTCAGCACTGAAAATTTCTGCCTCAGTGTCTTAAAGTACGTTTGACAAGCACTGAGTAAAACGACGTGGAAAATTTAGTGTCCTTCTGAGGAGGTAAAGTGGGGAGATTTTGAAAACTTGCACTCATCTTTTTCAATTCCAGTGTGATCAACATGTTATTTCTCTTTACTTCTTTGAGTAAATTATCAAGCTGGAAGAGCTTTGAAAATAAACATAATTATCATGAAAGGGGAGGCTTTGTCATGATCAACTGTCAAATTCTCAGAACTGATGGTAACGAAATTCCGCAGCAGTTAGTAAAGAGAGTAACATGTTAAAGCTTGGGACTGAAAGTTCACAGTATCCTAAAGGCCTTCAGATAGACAGTTTGTTTTGCAGTAACAATGCAATCCTTAAATACATGTGCAAATTGAAATTCGTATTAACATTGACTCGTATTAAAGTTGGAGTCTCTTTTTCGGCCGTTATTTTGGCTCGTCACGCAAGGTCCTGAAGCCAAAAAACGGCCGCGGAGAAGACCGCACGCGAGTTTGACATGAGATTTTGAGCATAGTGATGTTTTTTGTGTTAGTTTTTTTGTATGTGCATGTATTTTGTGGGATGCCGTTTAACGGAAAACAAACCGCTTACTGAAAAAGTCTGAAATTTGTTCCCTTACGTTTTTTCAACTTTTGGAGTACAAGCAATCACAAGTGAAGACGGCAACAACAATGGCACCTAACAAAAAGGCTTTATATACACGCTCGCTCTCATTTTTGCACATTTATCCGCTTTTGTATGCAAAAAATACTAGAATGTGATAATCAGAAGTTCAAGGTTTTGAGAACACAAACATTTAGCCACATTATATCAAATTCAAAACGCGCGCCTACAAAGTTCAAATTAATAGGTAAATTTAAAATGCGGAGAAAATTAAAACAACAGAAGGCTTTCCCAGCTCGCTCGCTTTCATTTTTTGGCACATTTATTCGCTTTTGTACGCAAAGCAAGAAGAAAATAATAAAAAATTCAAGGATTTGAGACGGAACACCAACATTTCGCCATCAAATATCAAATTCAAAACGTGCGCGTACGAAAAGTTTAAATTAAGAGGTAAATCAATTAAAATGCGGAGAAAATTTAGACAATAAATGATGTTCGCATAACTGCTAATTATTTTTCAAGTGCCGATCTTACTGCCGTCGCTTTGTTGATTGCTTAAAGCTTCATAATATGCGAAGCAGAACTTGGCTTATTGTAAGGGTCAGACAAACAGTGAAACATTACGCGCAGTAACTTTGCACTGCGTTTCTACTCCCATAAACAGTTATAAAGCAAAATGACAACGCAGTAATTTTTTTTGCTTTGAAACATTTCGCACAAGGTCTTCAGGGGTGGAAATACAGTGTAATTTCAAGGCTGGTTTTAACTAGCAGCGTACAACAGACTTAAGTTTAGCGAGGTCATCAACAACTGAAGGTTATTAAAAACCAAAACTGAAGGTGTGAGCACAAAGAATATTCTTGTTTTCTCGTCGTGAAGGATTAACACAACACGAGCTGAGCAGAACAAAACAAACTTTGTTTTGTTTATCTTGCTTGTGCTTATGTTGTGTTAATTCGTAGCGCGGAAGAAGAATTATATTAAGTGCGTGGGTTTCCTAAAGTTGTGCTTATGCTTTTGTTGTTAATGTCTTTACCAAACTGACGCTTGTGTTCATGTCGTTAGTAAAAACCAGCCTTTACTGTGCGTAATGTTTTACTGTGTCTAAGCCTTAAGGGGGTTTATCTGGTTCACTCAACTAGTTGGATTACTAAGTAAACAGCACAGGTACTGAAGATAACAGTGTTTTATTGAATAATAAAGCTTGTCTCTGTTGTCCATTAATTTACAATAAAAAAAATTAAAAAAAAAATAATCTAGCCTCCCCCGTCCCTGCCGTGCTGCTTCCACTCAGCTCCGAGTCAGTGTTCATTCTTCTGTCCTCATTTAATATTCCAACTTTAAAATCCTGGTCTGTTTTATCTGATCCCTTCATTCAAGCTGGGGGCAGTTGGACACTTAGAAGATTCAGCCGTTTGTTCCCAAGAGGGGTGGGCAGTGTAGAGGAAAGTGAGAGTTTGCTCCTCATGCCCTCAGGGTCTCATTCATTTACGTCACAATACCACACCGGCCAAAAATAATTCTCAGCGAAAAATATAATTTGTTTTAGTTGAAGACGCGTATCTACAAAGTCAATATATCGTGAAAATATCCAGAGACTCGGACAAGAAAAAAGAGGGTGCTACAGAGTGTTAACTCACTTTTCAGAGGGTCTCTGTCGGAAACGAAGGCAAAGAATTGAACAAAGAATCGCGCTGGTGTGACTGACCTTCATTTCACAAACTTCACCAAAGAGCACAAGTCTATAATAATCTCTCCTCTGCGAAGCAACTAATGCTGGAGTTCTCTTACCCTATTTTAATGTTTAGTGATTAATGTTTAGGTCAAATAAGATTTTGCTCTAGCGCCGTTTGTTGTTATTTATCCTAAAATGCGATGTGCCGCGATTGAGTTTTGGTCTTAATGTTTCTTAATATCTAAATTTGCCCGCCCTATTATGAATTAGGATGCCGTTATTTAGAATCAGTGCCGAATAGATTTCGCCTTCAAATTTCGCCAAAGGGATTAGATCTAGAGCGACTTGGTAAATAAATATTTCATTTAAGTTAAATTTTGGATCCTTTTACTTCTAATGAAAATAACGGACAAATTTTCGCATTTCGAAACGAAAAAGGAAATTAAGGAAATTAGCGGAAATATAAATATTTTTATCCTATCAAGTAAAATTAAATGTTAGCTGGAAAACTTGGATTTGATTTAAGTCTTAATTTATGCAGCTAGCCGCGATGAGTGTCCGCATAATAATGAAAATTTGCCGGAAGAGTAATTTGAGCCAATTTCCCTAGAGATGTTTTAGCTGTCGTGACCGGAATGGATACTTAACATCAGCTTTCCAACAAAAGACTTGAAGTAGTCAAATGCGTTGTTTAAATTTAAAAAGAAATAAGAAGCATCTTCCAGTCCTTTATGGGAAGGCCGATTTTAATGTATCAATTGAAGTCACTCCTGAATGAAATTAGCTGAAAATTTAAGGAAGATTCTAAAATCTATGCTTATGATAAAATGTTGTTTATAAATTTATGCCTACAACCGAACCTAAAGTATGAAGGTCAAATTAACTTGATTTACCACACAAGCCAAGGAAATCTACTCTATGTCCCTTTCAAAAAAGGAAATAGAGAAGACTTCCACAGCAGTCTGATTAACCAAGTTAATTTTATCGTAATAATTTGATCCTAAATTAATACGGTTTAGTTATCTAGGTTTCCGAAGGCTTAAGTAATATCAAAGAGAAGTTAGTCTTTACAATCAACAGCCAAGTTTGTTTGACTGTTATTTTCGGTTGACACAAAAACAACAGACAAAAAAACAACAGATGTTGATGTAATAAAACCTTAGTTCTGATCAGTTTTTGATAATTCAAGCCGGAAATATGAGAATGAAATGATGATTGAGATAATAACTGAATCCTAAATTAAAATGGTTTAGTTATTTTGCTTTGCGAAGGTTTAAATAATATCACAGAGAAGTTAGTCTTTCACATCAGCAGCCACGTTTGTTTGACTGTTGTTTCCAGTTGACACAAAAACAACAGACAAAAAAACAACAGATGTTGATGTAATAAAACCTTAGTTCTGATCAGTTTTAAATCATTCAAGCCGAAAATATGAGAATGAAATGATAATTAAGATAATAATCGATTTGCATATATCCTCTGCGATGGTTTGAAGGGTTATTTATTATTAGGCCTAAGCAAGCTTGAGCTAGATGTGAAATTTTTAGGTTTAGAAGAGAACTCCATTACCAGTTGCCCCCCATTAGAGAGATTTTTATGACTATCAGCTCAATTTGATGTCATTTGTAAAAATCCACCCACGCCACACCAGTGAGATTCAATGTCCAGTCCTTTGTCCTCGAATCCTCCATCGACTCCTTACTTCGTTAGTTAGCACAATGTTAGCACCCCCGTTTTTCATCCTACCGCAGTGGAACATTCCCAGACATATTGTTTGCAGCCAAGCACCTTTAGTTACTGTTTTTTTTGGAAAAAGGTGTGGGTAGTATTATGACAAAATGAATGAAGCCCCAAGAACATAAGAAGCAAACTCTCACCTTCCTTCACACTGTCCTCCCCACTTGGGAACAAACGGCCAAATCCTCCAAGTGCCCAACTGCCCCCAGCATGAATTACAAGATCAGATAAAGTTTCTCAGGATTTCTCCATTGGAATATCTCAGAGGACATCAGAATTCACACCTTCTCAGAGGCAGAGCTTCCACAGCCCAGCAGGGACGAGGTTGGCTAGATTTAAACATGACCTTTCCCAAGTGATGGGCTCCTAATCTTGTGCGTGTGCCACCTGAGGTCTGAAATTAAATAAGAACTTAAAAAGATAATGAAAAGCTAATGGCCTAAGAAAACAACCAACAATTCTTGACGCCACCACTAGTTTCCTCATGAAATGACTCAAAAATGAAAAATAAGTGAAGAAATTCTATACTAATGGTGTGTCACTACTCAGATCTGGGTAGGGCTTCTGATTGGTTGAGCCAGAAGGATGTCTCAACCAATCAGAAGCCATACCCCGATATGACTAGTGACATGTTATGAGTCCTCATTTTGCGGGAAAACAAGTGATAGCATCTGGAAAAGTCAGCTGCTTTCAAAGGCTCAGCTAAAGCAAGCCTAACAAAAAAGTAATAATATTAACATAACTAACGCAAGCTCATTAGCATATTAAACAAAACTAGATATTTCTTGGTGCTACAAGTGCCCTCGTAATGTAAACTGTATGTATTCAACTAATGCTTTGATTATGTGCAGAAAAATGGAAAGAAAAAAGAATGTCAAGGAGTAAATTCCTACAACTAACATGCCAGACCTTTTGAAAACCTATGGAAATTGAAAAAAACAAAAAACAAAACAAAATTTCCAGAGAGCAAATGTAACACAAGAAAACTAATAATTATATTTAAATAAAATATAAATGCAATCAATAGTCTGCAGTCTGTGAAATCTGTTTAAAAGTATAAGTTCTCAAAAGTTAATAAAAAAATTGTTTTAGTTTAAAAATAATTAGCAACTTGGAAAAAAATTCTTACTACTTGAAGTTGCCTAGAAAAAAAAAAGCAGAGGCAGACTGGAGATTGCCTTAGACGTAACGTTGAAGTAAGCTTATTAATAATCTTCTTTGCATTATGCATTATAACACTTAAGATCCTAATTTTCCTAAGATTTTTCCCAGGCTCACTGTTTCTTAAGCATTTCCAGTTGCTTTTGAGTTCTTTTTTTAATTAACCTGAAGATGGCAAAATCCTTAGTTCACCGACCTTACTTTGAAGTACCAACAGAGACCAAAATCAATCATCAAGTTATTAACAATAAAAAAAAAACATGAAACTCTGCCTACTTGATACTTGCATTCATTCTCCTTACTAGTACCATAAGAGAGGTAAGAAGGACCAGTAAGGAGAATTTGTGAAAGTGAAATTGGGACTTCAAGGATTAAGGTCACTGTGGTCAATTGCTTTGCTATTCCTATCCATACTGTGCTGTGTAGCCTGTAAATGTAGATGCAATTCCAGCTGTAGCTTCCTGGCCACTGATAGCCAGAGAGATGCCTTGGCTAACAAAGCTCAAACTTATCTTTTCCCTTAATGGCAGATCATCATACGTTTTATGGTCAAGGTGTCTACAATCTACCCATATAATTATACGATAGCTCTTAGGTTATCTCTATTACCATGATGTTGTCCTGAAAATTTAAAGATGTATACATGGCCCGGGTTGTTCGAAAGCTGGATAGCGCTATCCACCGGATAAATTGCTATCCAGCGGTTAAGTATTACGACAACCAATTGCCCTATCCAGTGGATAGTGATTTATCCAGTGGATAGCACTATCCACCTTTCGAACTGGAGCCTGTACAGTACTACTATTTCGTGCAGCCTGTATAGCCCCTGACTGAGGTAATATATTACTTAGGGGGTTTAGAGCTAATATTGTGCTAATGAGCTTGCTGAAGACTGTTTAATTCTAGCATTAAATGAATACTAAGACTGTATTAGTGGAATCCTGGTCCTTTGAACCTCTTGATTACTCAAATTAAACCTTGTTTTCCTTCCCCTGAGGTCACTGTATTTTGTATATTTTGCCTTGGGTTTTCTCAAACAGAAAATGGCAAGAAAGCCTAAAGCCCAAAACAAAGCTTAATATGTCTTTAATTCCTTGAACTCCTAGTTTTCTAAAACCAATTGCCCAGGAGGTTCAAAAAATCATAGTTCCACTGTTTTAAGATAACACAGGAAGCACAACAACTCCTATAGTGAAGGCGAATTGCAATGGAAGGTGGAATAAAATTAAAGCAAAGTTAAAAATATTCTGCCTGTGTGATTAATGTTTTGTTGTGATAAGGTTGTAATGCTTCCCCAGCCCCTAAAGAGATACAGGCAACATTGTGCTTCCCACTGTTCTAAGAAAATGAAAGTCAGTTAATTGCTAATGTATTTTGATTCGTAGTCCCAGACAATTACACGGAAAACAAGGCCACTCTCACCTACACTGGCAGCACAATGTTATCAACTGTATATGTGGCAAAAGCTCTATAAGCCCCAGCCTATCCCCCCTACCTATCACTGATCGCAGCTTCTAAATCTTTAAGACTGGATTTAGTATTTAGTATTTATTACGTCCTCCACAACTTACCTTGAAAGCCATTCCTTTTGCAGGAAATGTCAGGAACTGATTTCTATCAAACCAGTGCAAGAAGATTTTGCTAGCTTGTGCAAGATTATTGATCAAAAAGACCACCTTTTCCCTAATTTCCCCTCATCAAGATAAAAAAATCCTTTCTCCCCCCCCCCCTAGTTGTGTACCCCCTCCCCCACCTCTTACTCCTCCAACCCACCTTAAAAGGTAGACAGGGGCTTAATTGAGCTTTTACGGTTTTAGGTACAGTATGTAATAATCTATAAAATATGTAACCTTACCCACTTAACAACTATAACTTTATATTAAATACTATAATAATATCATGATCACTTATTTTAGCAAGATTTCCTTTGAGCAGTGAAGTACTAAACTCAAGGGTGGTACTTAATGAATTTTTGGGTGAGGATGTGTCACTGGGACCCTGAATCCTTAGCCTGTACCAAAACTAGTTCAGCACAATAGCACAATTTTGCTATTCTTTACCAGATCAAACTGGTGTTAAATTATTTTTTGAAACAATTTTTCTGTCTCTAGTTAGCAGATGAAATACTGTCTTTCGTCTTTGATAAAATTGCCAAATCCTGGGGAAAAGTCATTTATAATCACTAATTAATATAATTAATCTTGGCTACAGAGTTTCATTGACCATTGTTTTGCAATAATAGGTACTTTTCCCTTTCCTTCCCTCGGGTGAATCTCCTTTGTAAAATTGAATGACGTATGTTCTACTCATCGGAATCTTGGGTTTGAACTTAATTTGTAAGTAGTACAAATAAGCCTCCAGATTTTTTTCAAATTTTGTCTAAATATGATTTTTTTTCGAACAAAATAATCCAATTTGAAAACAAAAACTTGCTTAATTTAGGAAAACTTTGCCTAATTGATAAGTTTCTGTTCAGTTATTCCTAAATTGAACTGGATGGTGACTCATTTACTTAAAAAAAATAAAGAAACTGTTGATAAAATTTTCTCAGTGACACTTGTTTGTACAAATATGGTGGCACACACACTGTATAATATATCATTATTCTTGTAATACAGATACCTTAAGGATTCCCTCCAATAGTGAATCACAGAATTCCTAATTAAAATTTGATCTCACTAGATATTCGGCATTCTACTCTACAGCTGAAATGTGTTGAAGATCCCGCGGTGACTGAATTTTGATTGGATAAATAATAATTGATTTTCTTTGAATTTGGAAAGCATTAAACTACGGGTAGAATTCAAAAGAAAAATATTGCAAGTGAATCAATTCACTCCTGTTGGGAATACCATGGACCTGCTTTGAACAATGCATGAAGTCCTATTTGTTGAAATAGTCATTATTCTTCGGTTTTTGGTTTTTGTTTTTGGTGTTTTTTCACTGCCAAACTAAATGAATAATTTGCCTATATTACTGTTGAATGGGGGTTGTGGAACAACAGCTGGGTGAAAAACCTCCCCGTACGTCCACTTGCTCCTAGGAGGAAAACCCCGGGCCAGCTGTACCCCGCATTCAATGACCTCCCGGGCTGGGTCAGAAATATTCTAAAACCCAGTACCTGTGTTGAGGCAGGGTACTGGCTGTAACTGTAAGTAATAAATTATATGATTATATATTAATTAGTAAACTAGGTATTAATAATGAGTTGACTTTGATGATACCATCCTCTAGTGACAGCAGCCTCTACACTGTTGGCTTTTGAACTCCTGTATTGAGCTATTGATGAATCGCTGACCAGTTTGCCAAATCTGCTTTTCTTTTCAGCCTGAGAAAAGAATAAGGACTCATTTTCAGTCAATTGTTAACTTATTTGTGACTCGCTGCTGACTTTTGGCTTGTAAATATTCACAGGAACAGAGTTAAGCAAGGAATGTAACAAAAGTTTAGTGTCTAAGATTGAGTCACAAAATAATTATTGTAAACAACTTGGTAGGAGGAGTGTAGCTACATGTAAACATTGTGCACCTGTGCATCCCCCAAAAAGACTACAAGGCTGACTGCAATGACCAAGATGACTTTGAAAGAGGAAGCTAGGGTGACTTGAATGACTGGGATAAATGGAATGACTAAGATGATTGGAGTAACTGGGACAAATGAGATGACTAAGATGCCTGAGGTGACTGGGATGACTAGGGATACTGGGACAAGTGGGAGGACTGGGATGACTGGGATGATTAGGATGGCAAGGGTGAATGGGATGATTGCGATGACTAGTTTTACTAAGATGGCTGGAATTACTGGGATGATCTGGATAACTGAAATGATTAGAAGGACTAGGATTACTGAGATGACCAGGAGGACTGGGATGACTTAGGTGACTGGGATAACTGTGACAACAGGGATAACTAGAAAAACTGTGATCACTAGGATACTAGGATGACTAGGGCGACTGGGAAGATTAGGATGGCTGGGATGATCTGGCTTGGACTGGCTTGACTGGGGTGACACAGATGACTGGGAAGAATAGGGTGACTAGGATGATTACGATGACTTTGGTGACTGGGATGACTGAGATAACCAGGATGACATGGGATGACTGATGCCGCTGGGACGAATAGAATAACTGGGATGAAAAGGAAACTAGGTAGAATAACTGTGATGACTAGGGTAACTGGGATGATTGAGATAAGAGGGATGAATAGGATGGCTGGAATGACTAGCATGACTAGTGTGACTACGATCAATAGGATGACTAGTATTACTGGGATAACTTTGATAACTGGGATGACTATGTTGACAGGGGTGACTGGGATGACTGGGATGACTGGGATGAAAAGGACATAAGTAGAAGAACTGGGGTGACTAGGATAACTACGGAGATGAGAAAACTGAGATGACTAGGGTGTCTGGTATTGATCACTGGGATGAATAGGATGAGTAGGATGACTGGGATGAATGGGATACCTGGGGTGAGTGTATGAGATGATGAGGGTGAGTGGAATGAGTGGGATACTAACTGAGATTACCAGGATGACTGGGATGAATTAGGATAAGAGGGTGGCTAGGATGACAGGGGTCACTGGGATGACTGGGATGACAGAAATAGCTAGAATTACCCTCATGACAAGATTGCAGGGATTGTACCCTTTTCTAAAAAAAAATTCAAGAATATTTCAAGGACTTTCAGGGACACATTTCCCATTTTTCAAGAATTCTAATCAGAGACTGAGTCTGTCTTTTTTTAGTTCTTCCACAACATTACCGCAATTTTAATTTTTATTCAGAAGGACTTTCTGTGTTTGCTCATTTTAGGCACTTAAGAATCTGGGTTGGATAAAGTTAGCACTGAAATTTAAGGACTTTCCAGCACTGACTGCAATTTTCAAGGACTTTCAAGGTGCGTGCGAGCCCTAGGGTTTACTAGGGTGACTGGAGTAACTGGAGTGACTGGGATGACTGGGATGACTGGGAAGACTACGATCACTAGGACGACTAGGAGGACTGGGTTGACTAGGTAACTGGCATGGCAAGGATGATGGGAGTGGCTTGGATGATTTGAATGACTTTAGGTGGCTGGGATGTCTGTGACGACAGGGATAACTAGAAAAAAAGGGATGAATAGGATGATGAGATAACTGAGAAGACAAGGGTGTCTGGTATGAGTGGGATGAATAGGATGACTGGAATGACTGAAATGATTTGAATGCCTGGGATGACTGGGATGACTGGGATGACAAGGATGAAGGGAATGCATAGGACGACTGGGATCACTGGGGTTACTAAGATAATTAGGATGAATGGGATGAGTGGGATACTAGGATGACTTTGATGATTAGGGTTACTGGGAAAGCTGAGATGACCAGGATGACTGGGATGAAGGGGATGACTACAATAACATGGGTGACTGGGATGATTCGGATGAATAGGATGAATATTAATGAGACGACTTGGATGGCTGGGATGATTTGGATGACTGGAATGATTTGCATATCAATTAGGATGAATAGGATGACTAATAATGAGATGACTTAGATGGCTTGGATGATTGGGATGATGGATGATTTGGATGACTGGAATGATTTGCATGATTAGGATGAATAGGATGACTAGTCATGAGATGACTTAGATGGCTTGGATGATTAGGATGATGGATGATTTGGATGACTGGAATGGTTTGCATAATGACTAATAATGAGATGACTTGGATGACTAAGATGATTGGGATGACTGGGATGGTTTGGATGACTTGCGTGATTAGGATAAATAGGATGAATATGAATGAGACGACTGGGATGACTAGGTTGATTGGGATGCATGACTGAAATGACTTGCATGATAAGGATGAATAAGATAACTACTTAACACATGAATTGGATGACAAAGATGACTGGAATGACAGGGATGCCTAGGATGACTGGCATGAAGAGGACAACCAGGATAACTGGCATGTCTAGCATGAATGCATGTAGGAAGATTCATCGTCATATCAATGTTTACATTTTAGCTCATTAGCATACAAGTTAGCCCAAAGAAGGTTCAAAAACTAAAAGGGCTGGCTCATTTGTGCAGTTTGTGCAAGTTTCAGCTCTTTGTAATCAGTAACAAAGAAAATAGCAGCAATTAAAAAAATGCAAAACTACTGGGTGGCAAAATGTTAATGAGCTCGCACATTCTTTGTAAATTTTGGGGTTTTTCAAAGAGAATTTCTTGGTAACTATTTGGTATATCAGGCTCAAATTTTCAGAGATCACGAGCCACCATTGTAAACAAGGATTCCTCTTTTGGATAACTTGGTTTACTGTGATAACAGGGGTGACAACTGGGGTGACTGGGATAACTCTGACGACAGGGATACCTAAAACCTAAAATGACAGGGATAACTAGGATGAATGGAATGACTGGGATGACTCAAGTTACTGGGGTTACTCCTAGGAATTCTTGGTGGGGTCACTGGGATGACGGGAGTGACAAGGATGACTTGGATGACTAAAATGGCTGGGACAACTGGGTTGGCTTGAATAACTAGGATGAATAGGATGACTGGAATTTAACGTTGGATGGGTAGGATGAGTGCGATGAACTCGTCTTTAATGAAGGAAGATGAAGAAGATTTGATTCGTTAAAGGGGGGAGACCATGCATGGGATATGGAAAATTGTGTGTACCTCTGGAAAAATCCTAAACAAAATGTACTAGTCTTATACCGTTTTAAAACGTTTAAAAAAAGAAGAAAAAAATGATACCTGAAATGCCTGAAATCAACAATGGCCGGAGACCATGATCCTACTGTTTCTTGAGATGTCATCCAACCCCCTTAATTGAAGAAAAGATTTTTGATATCCAACTTGTGATGGGCAAAGAATCCTCCAGAACATCACCAAATGGGAGATTTCTGTTAAATGGCCAGAGATAACACAGGTAAATTTGACTGTCAGGTAGAAAGGAAGAGTTATAGTCTCCCTACCTATAATATGGATCCATCTTTCTGCAAAAATGATTCCTACCAGAATAAATAAATGGAAGTCTTAACTGCTTCTTTTCAAAATTCATGATAGATTTTAAGAAAAAGATTTGCTTGCTATCTTAACTTTCTCTACTTAAGTATATTTTGAATTTTGTGATCTGACAACAGCTTTACCTTGGTTTGTGAACACTATCTCAAGAAACATTGGCCCAGTTATTTAAACGGAGTTTAGCCAGTGTTTAATAAAACCGCGTTCTAAGCCATTTTCAGTTTGCCAACGCTTTTATGTAAACACCATTTATCGTGAACAGTTTCATGAATGTATTTATAGCGTAGACGAGAAAAGCATTTCTCTTTTTAATTAACTCACTGATGAAGAGATATAGAGGTCTAAAGATTCATTAAACCGCGGTTTAAGTTAGACTTTATTTAAATAACCGACCCATTAATTTTTTAAGTATGAGATAATCGATTACAGTATTAATAAAAAATGGCTGTACATCAACAGCTGGGTGATTATAACCACTGTAAATGTCGACTTCCTCATCAAAGAAAAACCCTGAACCAGCTATAAACCCCACACTCAGGGTGCTTTCCAACAATCTGCCAGCTGGACCATGGCTGGACTGGTCATTTTGACAATGAAACAGGCCTTTATTTACCAAGAAATTGTTTGCTGAAAAAACCCCTCTGTGCACACTATTTAGGATATGTCTGACCGAATGGTTTTGATTAAGTGACAATAATTGTCATTGGAACAGGAACAATCTGGATGGTCAGTTCTTACAAATGGAAAGTGCCCTTAGTGATGTCCCAGGCTAGGAGTCAGTGTAAAACCAAGTCTCTGTAATGAAGTAGAGTAACTATTAGTAACAAATTATTCCTATCAGCATGCATTACAAACCAAATCAGTTGTAACTCCTAGACTGTTGCTGTTGTCCTCTAAATCCAGACTCTCCTCCTACGAATCAACCTTTGACCAGTTTGCCTCATTTGTTGTCTTTTTTCTGCCTTAAAAAATAAACAAACCATTTCTATCAGCACATAAACCCACATACTTCTTGATAAAAATCTCAACACTCCTTGCATTCTATATAAACACATTATGAACATGAATAAAGCATAGTAACATTTCCTAGACGGAGAAGATCAACCATTAAGATTTAAGAAGTGGGAACACTTTGACAATAAATGAGCTTGAAAAACGGTGTTTTGAAATAATGTCATGAATTAAACACGATAACTCCCATTTAATGACACAATGGCTTTAAAACTAAAGGCTGTCACTCATTTCTTAAACCCAGTTATAGATGTTTGGATATCATGTATAATATCTGCTTTATGTCTAATGACCTTATCCAAACAATGCACGTTCTTAAACTTTTAACCCTATGTTAGAGAATTAACTCTCGTCTCAAGTATGGTAATAAACATTAACACTCTTCAGCAATAAAACGTAGGGGCATAGCAAGGATTTTTGAAGAAAGAGATATGCACAATTTCCACATCCCCCTCCTCATAGCATTCAGCAATAAAACGTAGGGGCATAGCAAGGATTTTTGAAGAAAGAGATATGCACAATTTTCCACATCCCCCTCCTCATAGCATTAAAGCCGAAATCATTTTCAGGTTTCTTGATCAAAGGAGAGGTTATGTTGCAAGTTGAAATGTTATTAAACTGTATATGAAATGACATGTAAAAATCATAAATTGGTTTTCATCAATTTATATTGCATCAACAAGCTGCTATCTTGTTTAACAAATTAATTGTTTTAGACTAACAAAAGCACCCTACATTTGTGCAATTGTGCATGTGTGGGGTTTGTGTTAAGGAAATACACTAATGAGTCTGACCTAGTGACACTAAACTGGCTAGATATCATAAGAGACACAAACTTTCTGTTCTTATATTGTCGTTTAAATCTCTGAATGATACAAATTTTACTGAGTACCCTAAACTTGATACTCAAGTAGTGTCTGCATACAGCTTCAGATCATCTGTTTATCCCCAAAGGAACTGACATCTTTCAGGACACTGCCACAACTTGTTTCAACAGTCTCCCAACCCATGTCAGAAACATTAAGGACTATGGACTCTTTTCCCAATCAATAATGCCATTGTTATAATGCTCTGGTCCGGATTCAACTCTAATTCAATGACACATAGACATTTTATTTCATTTTACTTTTACTATTTTTTATTTTATATTTTATTGATTAATTGATTTATTGTTATTTATTGTTGTTATTTTTTTCAACTATTCCCATAGCATTTAATTGTTAGCGCATTTGTACATTCTGTAAATCTCTAAAATATTAGTTTAGATAGCTTTTAAGAGTACAGGCGAAGAGCCACTTTGGGGATTCTGTATTAACGTCACTATTATTATTATTATTATTACACAGTTAAAGGAAAATTTTTGAATTTTTAGAGGTAGACAGTTTTTTTTATTGAGATGAAATGTTTTTAATTTGAGTAATAATAGTAATGGTAATAATAATGATTGTTATTACTTTGAATTATTACCGTATTACTAATATTATTATTATTATTATGAATGCTCCACGTTCTTAGACATGATGAATGACATTGGATTGACAAAAAGCAGCAACGTTATATAATCAAGAAAATGATAAATATAGGTATTTAGAGTAACATATTACATCTTTTGTTGTAGAAACAGGAACTAGGATAGCCCTGACTTAATGCAATTTTGATTTATTTTTTATTTTTATTTTTTTATATTTTGTTTTGTTTTGTTTTTGTTGTTTGTTTGTTTGTTTTTTTAATAATTCAGTCTCAAGCAGCATTTGTAAATTGCCTATACGTAGCGAGATTTACAATTGCACATTCAAAAACACAAATAAAGTTTCCATTATTACTTCACCTACTGCATTTTAGTCATGCCAGTCACCACAGTCACCCCAGTCATCCTAGCCATCCCAGTTGTCCCAGTCACCCTTGTCATCCAATTCATCTCAGTCATCCCAGTAATCATAGTTGTCCTCATCCAAGTCATCCCGGGCGTCCAACCGTCATCCTAGTTATTCTGATTATCCCAGTCAACTTAGTTATCCAAGTCACCTTAGTCATTCTGATCATCACAGTTATCCCGGTCATCACCGTTATCTTAAGTTTGTCATCCCAGTCATCTTTAATAGTAATCCATGTTATACTAGATATCCTAGTCATCCCAGTAAAATAAGTCATTCTAATTATCCCAGTCATCCCACGCATCCTAGTCATCTTATTTTTAGGTCATCCAAGTCATCCAACTTGTCCAAGTCATCCCAGTTATCCTAGTCATCCTAATCGACCAACTCATCCTAGTACCCAGTACTCAATTCAATCTACACATCACAGTCATCCCATTCATCAAAGTCACCTTAGTCATTTCAGTCAACCCATGACAGACATTCATTAAACAAATCAATCAAATAATGTTTAACTTTAAAAGCAATCAGCTAAAGAAAGCATAAAACTAATAATGAATTCAAGCAACTATCATGTAAATAAGTAAGTTATAAGGTTTAATTCATCCTGAATGAAAATACATGATTCATTGCTAACGATGTAGCTTACCGTACTTTTAAGTTTATTGTTAGTGTTGTTTGTTTTATTTGGATTGTAATAGCCATAATTTTGCAATACTGTCAATAATGCAGACTAGCAAATGATGCAATTTAATACTTAAATTACTTAATTACTAGTCAGCCTTGTCACCCTAGTCACTCTAGTAGCTCTAGACACCAAAGTCACCCTAGTCACCCAAGTCATGCGACAGCTGTAGTCACCCTAGTCACCCAAGGCACCCTACTCACTCAAATCATCCTAGTCACCCAAGTCACCCAAGTCAGGCTAGTCAACCAAGTCATGCTAGCCACTCAAGTCACCCAAGTGACACTAGTCACACTAGTCACCTAAGTCTCCCTAGTCACCCTAGTCACCCAAGCAGGGGTGATGAATGGTCCATTAAAATTCTTAACTGCTCGCAAAATTTTACCTTTGCTCGATTTGCTCACAAAATTTAAACGAGTGCTCACTTGCTCATGCTCCCCAAATTTTTGGTTTCCTCGCAAGCTCTCAAAGCAATTTTTTTATTTCTGCTCATGCTCGCAAAAAAATCGCAGTGCTCGGCATGCTCGGGAATGCTTGCAAAGACCATTCGTGACCCCTTCAAGTCACTCTTGTCACCCTTGTCACCCAAGTCACCCAAGTCATGCTAGTCACCCAAGTCACCCTAGTCACCTAAGTCTCCCTAGTCATCCTAGTCACCCAAGTCACCCAAGTCAGCCTAGTCACCCAAGTCACCCTAGTCACCTAAGAATCAATAGTCATCCTAGTCACCCAAGTCACGCTAGTCACCCAAGTCACCCTAGTCACTCAAATCATTCTAGTCACCCAAGTCACCCAGGTCACCCAAGTCACCCAAGTCACCCTAGTCACCATAGTCACCCAAGTAATCAGTCACCCTAGTCATCCAACTCAAACTAATCACCCAAGTCACCCTAGTCACCCAAGTCACCCAAGTCATGCTAGTCACCCAAGTAATCAGTCACCCTAGTCATCCAACTCAAACTAGTCACCAAAGTCAAACTAGTCACCCTAGTCACCGAGGTCACCCAAGTCAATCTTTTCACCCTAGTCATCCTAGTCATCTTAGTCACCCTAGTCACCCTAGTCATCCTAGTCATCTTAGTCACCCTAGTCACCCTAGTCATCCTAGTCATCTTAGTCACCCTAGTCATCCTAGTCATCTTAGTCACCCTAGTCACCCTAGTCACCCTAGTCATCCTAGTCATCCTAGTCATCTTAGTCACCCTAGTCATCTTAGTCACCCTAGTCATCCTAGTCATCCTAGTCATCCTAGTCACCCTAGTCATCCTAGTCATCTTAGTCACCCTAGTCATCCTAGTCATCTTAGTCACCCTAGTCATCCTAGTCATCCTAGTCATCCTAGTCACCCTAGTCATCCTAGTCATCTTAGTCACCCTAGTCATCCTAGTCATCTTAGTCACCCTAGTCATCCTAGTCATCTTAGTCACCCTAGTCATCCTAGTCATCCTAGTCACCCTAGTCATCCTAGTCATCTTAGTCACCCTAGTCATCCTAGTCATCCTAGTCATCTTAGTCACCCTAGTCATCTTAGTCACCCTAGTCATCCTAGTCATCCTAGTCATCCTAGTCACCCTAGTCATCCTAGTCATCTTAGTCACCCTAGTCATCCTAGTCATCTTAGTCACCCTAGTCATCCTAGTCATCCTAGTCATCCTAGTCACCCTAGTCATCCTAGTCATCTTAGTCACCCTAGTCATCCTAGTCATCTTAGTCACCCTAGTCATCCTAGTCATCTTAGTCACCCTAGTCATCCTAGTCATCCTAGTCATCCTAGTCACCCTAGTCATCCTAGTCATCTTAGTCACCCTAGTCATCCTAGTCATCTTAGTCACCCTAGTCATCCTAGTCATCTTAGTCATCTTAGTCACCCTAGTCATCCTAGTCATCTTAGTCACCCTAGTCATCCTAGTCATCCTAGTCATCTTAGTCACCCTAGTCACCCTAGTCATCCTAGTCATCTTAGTCACCCTAGTCATCCTAGTCATCTTAGTCACCCTAGTCACCCTAGTCATCCTAGTCATCTTAGTCACCCTAGTCATCCTAGTCATCTTAGTCACCCTAGTCACTCTAGTCATCCTAGTCATCTTAGTCACCCTAGTCATCCTAGTCATCTTAGTCACCCTAGTCATCCTAGTCATCTTAGTCACCCTAGTCATCCTAGTCATCTTAGTCACCCTAGTCACCCTAGTCATCCTAGTCATCTTAGTCACCCTAGTCACCCTAGTCATCCTAGTCATCTTAGTCACCCTAGTCATCCTAGTCATCTTAGTCACCCTAGTCACCCTAGTCATCTTAGTCACCCTAGTCATCTTAGTCACCCTAGTCACCCTAGTCATCCTAGTCATCTTAGTCACCCTAGTCACCCTAGTCATCCTAGTCATCTTAGTCACCCTAGTCATCCTAGTCATCTTAGTCACCCTAGTCACCCTAGTCATCCTAGTCACCCTAGTCATCCTAGTCATCTTAGTCACCCTAGTCATCCAAGTCACCCTAGTCATCCTAGTCATCCTAGTCATCCTAGTCATCCTAGTCATCTTAGTCACCCTAGTCACCCTAGTCATCTTAGTCATCCTAGTCACCCTAGTCATCCTAGTCATCTTAGTCACCCTAGTCATCCTAGTCATCTTAGTCACCCTAGTCATCCTAGTCATCTTAGTCACCCTAGTCATCCTAGTCATCTTAGTCACCCTAGTCACCCTAGTCATCCTAGTCATCTTAGTCACCCTAGTCACCCTAGTCATCCTAGTCATCTTAGTCACCCTAGTCACCCTAGTCATCCTAGTCATCTTAGTCACCCTAGTCATCCTAGTCATCTTAGTCACCCTAGTCACCCTAGTCATCCTAGTCACCCTAGTCATCCTAGTCATCTTAGTCACCCTAGTCATCCAAGTCACCCTAGTCATCCTAGTCATCCTAGTCATCCTAGTCATCCTAGTCATCTTAGTCACCCTAGTCACCCTAGTCATCTTAGTCACCCTAGTCACCCTAGTCATCCTAGTCATCTTAGTCACCCTAGTCATCCTAGTCATCTTAGTCACCCTAGTCACCCTAGTCATCTTAGTCACCCTAGTCATCTTAGTCACCCTAGTCACCCTAGTCATCCTAGTCATCTTAGTCACCCTAGTCACCCTAGTCATCCTAGTCATCTTAGTCACCCTAGTCATCCTAGTCATCTTAGTCACCCTAGTCACCCTAGTCATCCTAGTCACCCTAGTCATCCTAGTCATCTTAGTCACCCTAGTCATCCAAGTCACCCTAGTCATCCTAGTCATCCTAGTCATCCTAGTCATCTTAGTCACCCTAGTCACCCTAGTCATCTTAGTCACCCTAGTCACCCTAGTCATCCTAGTCATCTTAGTCACCCTAGTCATCCTAGTCATCTTAGTCACCCTAGTCACCCTAGTCATCCTAGTCATCTTAGTCACCCTAGTCATCCTAGTCATCCTAGTCATCTTAGTCACCCTAGTCATCCTAGTCATCTTAGTCACCCTAGTCATCCTAGTCATCTTAGTCACCCTAGTCACCCAAGTCACCCTAGTCATCTTAGTCACCCTAGTCATCTTAGTCACCCTAGTCATCCTAGTCATCTTAGTCATCCTAGTCATCCTAGTCACCCTCGTCACCCAAGTCACCCTAGTCATCTTAGTCACCCTAGTCATCTTAGTCACCCTAGTCACCCAAGTCACCCTAGTCATCTTAGTCACCCTAGTCACCCTAATCACCCTAGTCACCCTCGTCACCCAAGTCACCCTAGTCATCTTAGTCACCCTAGTCATCCTAGTCACCCTCGTCACCCAAGTCACCCTAGTCATCCTAGTCATCTTAGTCATCCTAGTCATCTTAGTCACCCTAGTCACCCAAGTCACCCTAGTCATCCTAGTCATCTTAGTCACCCTAGTCATCTTAGTCACCCTAGTCACCCAAGTCACCCTAGTCATCTTAGTCACCCTAGTCATCCTAGTCATCTTAGTCATCCTAGTCATCCTAGTCACCCAAGTCACCCTAGTCATCCTAGTCATCTTAGTCACCCTAGTCATCTTAGTCACCCTCGTCACCCAAGTCACCCTAGTCATCCTAGTCATCTTAGTCACCCTAGTCACCCTAATCACCCTAGTCACCCTCGTCACCCAAGTCACCCTAGTCATCTTAGTCACCCTAGTCACCCAAGTCACTCTTGTCATCCTAGTCATCCTAGTCACCCTAGTCACCGTAGTCAGTTTAGTCACCAAAGTCACCCTAGTCACCCAAGTCACCCAAGTCACCCTAGTCATCTTAGTCACCCTAGTCATCTTAGTCACCCTAGTCATCCTAGTCATCTTAGTCACCCTACTCATCCTAGTCACCCAAGTCACTCTTGTCATCCTAGTCATCTTAGTCACCCTAGTCACCCAAGTCACCCTAGTCATCTTAGTCACCCTAGTCACCCAAGTCACTCTTGTCATCCTAGTCACCCTAGTCACCGTAGTCAGTTTAGTCACCAAAGTCACCCTAGTCACCCAAGTCACCCAAGTCACCCTAGTCATCTTAGTCACCCTAGTCATCTTAGTCACCCTAGTCATCCTAGTCATCTTAGTCATCCTAGTCATCCTAGTCACCCTCGTCACCCAAGTCACCCTAGTCATCCTAGTCATCTTAGTCACCCTAGTCATCTTAGTCACCCTAGTCACCCAAGTCACCCTAGTCATCTTAGTCACCCTAGTCATCTTAGTCACCCTAGTCATCCTAGTCATCTTAGTCATCCTAGTCATCCTAGTCACCCAAGTCACTCTTGTCATCCTAGTCATCCTAGTCATCCTAGTCACCCTAGTCACCCTAGTCAGTTTAGTCACCAAAGTCACCCTAGTCACCCAAGTCACCCAAGTCACCCTAGTCATCTTAGTCACCCTAGTCGCCCAAGTCACTCTTGTCATCCTAGTCATCCTAGTCATCCTAGTCACCCTAGTCACCGTAGTCAGTTTAGTCACCAAAGTCACCCTAGGCACCCAAGTCACCCTTGTCATACTAGTCACCCTTATCACCCTAGTCACCGAAGTCACCCTTGTCACCCTAGTCACCCTAGTCACCCAAGTCACCCTTGTCATACTAGTCACCCTTATCATCCTAGTTTCCCAGGTCACCTGAGTGATCCTCATCACCCTTGTCGCCGTAGTCATTATAGTCACTCTAGTTACATTTTTCACCCTAGTCATCTTAGTCATTGTAGTCTCCCCAATCATCTTAGCCCTTTCAGTCATATTTATTTACTTTTCTTTATTATTATTGTACTGTTTTCGTTATTGTACTATAATTCTGTACTTTCATTCTTTTTAGTTACATAGTACATGCAAAGCATCTGTACAGGTTGCTATGCCCCCAAAACCATTACAAAAAATGCCCAAGAAATAATTATCACAATGTATGAAAAACAACTATAATGAAAAGTGTAATATAGAACTTACATTTTGGTTCTGTCTTTTCTATGTTCCTCTCTTGGATAACAACTGTCAGCTGTCAGGCCATTACACTGGAGACTCATGACTGCAACAAAACAAAAAGTTATTTAAGGAAATGAAAATAAAGGGGTCACATCCATGTGACTAGGAGGCATTGGGAGGTATAAAAGCATTGCCAAGTGGTTAGAGCGCTGGACTTGGAATTCCGACCAGAGGCCCCGAGTTCAAGTCCAGCCCTGACTGCTAACTGGATTTGTTCATGGTAGTCCCGAGTTCAAATTCTCCCCTTCACTTGTAAATAGCCAGCTGGTTTGCCTCCCACCAGCTGGGATTCTTAACCAGGTGTTATTGTTGATTTGAATTACTTGTTTCAGTCATTTGCTCAGCCCCACTAGCATAAGTGCCGTAAACACTGCCAATGGTAAATAGAGGTGATATCATTAATATTGCTTTATTATTATGTGTAAACTATAAATGCAAATTCAGGTCTGTTTAGCAGGCATTTCCTTTATGTATATAACTGGCTCTCTAGTCTCAGGGCTGAAACTTGGTGGTTGCCAGTGGTGACTTAAAATGTAGTTGGGTGATGGAAATTGTGGTTGAATTGCCCAACAGGCATCTAAGACAAAAAAAGTATAAATTCGAATTTAGCCTGATGTAAGCTTATATTATGATAGCAAGTATGAACTTAAAATAAAAATAAAATGACAAGTTGTTTAGTTTGACTACCTTTCTTTCTTTGCAATGAATCTAATTTCTTTGAGTCCTTAATGAACATTTTTATTGTTTTAAATGGAAAAGGATTAAACCAATCTGTGAGACACCATTTTGATTTTTCTCATGTGACTCAAGTCTTACACACAATACTTTGCTGTCTGCTTTCGTCGCTGCCGCTTCCTTGGCAGCTTTAGAATACTAAATCAACTGGAAAAGACCAGTAAAATGTGCAGAACTATCTCTGATTGTGAGCTGCCTCCAATGCAAAAATAGCGACATAAGAAGGATGAGCAGGAATCAAACAGAAATTACGAAAAAACAAAAGATCCCAAACATTTCAAAACAGTTGGATGAAAGGGAGACCATGGGAGACCATGCACATTCCTCTTTGCTTTAAATATACTGGAAATCCAGGGCCACTTAAGGTGGCTTAACACAGTTTTGGCAGTTTGTGAGTATATGTCATTTGCCAAATTATAGCAAGAGAAGGGTCGCAGCTCACAAGCTGAAACTTGGCATATGAAAAATATACTGATGAAAGATTTTGATTGACAGGTAAAATTTGACATTTTCGTAGCTTCCATGGCAACATGAACGATTGAATACAGCCTTAAAATTTCACTTTTGCTCAGTTTACAGAAAATTCACTCATTAGACAGGGCTTCTGATAATTCGCGCGGTCGCGGACCCGCAAATTTCAGGGTTTTCTGCAAATTTCCGCGAATTTCCCCAAAAAACGCGAAATACCGCGAAATCCGCCAGAAATATTTCCAAATACATGTCGGCAAAACATATTTCATACTTATCTTGGCTATTAGACCTGTTTTATTCACCCGAAAAATCCAAATTTATCTTGAAACTTCGTCAATGCAATGAGTAAACAACGTCCCAAAACTACCAGGCGTTTTTAGATGAACGTTGTGAAAAACTGGGCACTAACCATAGTCTCAATGGCTTTAGCATTCGCTCATTTTTCAAGCGAACGTTAACTGTTGTTTAAAAGAGCAAATTATTATCCCTGTTAAAAAAAATGTTAAACAACGCTGGTCATATCGACGCGAAAATTGAGTCGATTTTAGCGAAATTTGCCAAAACAAAATTCAGCGAAATAGGCTGTTTTTTACTGATTGTTTCTTGGCGAAGTTTCCCCCCGAAATTTCCAGTGAAATCGGCCGATTTTTCTTAGAATTTGCCTCTGAAAATCCTTCGAAATGAATTTTTTCTGCTAAAATCCCATGAAATCGGCCGATTTTTCCGCGAATTTTGACTTTTTTCCCGCGAAAATCCCGCGAAAATCCCGCGAAATCGGCCAATTTTTCCGCGAATTTGCCCCTGAAAATCCCGCGAAATTTTCATTTTTTTTCTGCGAATTATCAGAAGCCCTGATTAGATTTTCCTATAAACATGCACATAGCTTACTATAACTAATCATAACCATTTGAGATATTCTTTTAATTGAATACTACAGGGAATCATGCTTTTAAGAAAAATCCACATAGTAAGACATGTCCAGCATATTTGCTGGTTTTGGGAATATTTCAATGAAATAAATATCACTGTTTTGGTTCCTTTTTTTACTGTAAAATTCCTTTGTAATGATGTATTATTAATTACATATGAGGCTTGTAGTACACGTAAATTTTCATTTACAAATGGTGTACGCTATTTTTTTTTCTGAACTGACTTGCCATTTTCAAAACTACCAGGCTGAGTGTAGCAAAACACAGAAAGCATCCCCCAAAACAACAATTAAACTTGAAGAAATGTTCTAAACCAACAGTTTGTTTCCCTGAATTACACCAGCTTCCATCGTAATAAAAATCACATTCAAGCAACATTTAATGAACTTGCCAGATGGTGGGAGGCCATCATTCACGTTCTAGTACTGTTCTATTTTGACCATTTTGTTTCCTTTTCAAAGCTTGAGATTTATGCAAATTGTGTCTAGAGTCATGAGAAATTTGGAGGAAAGATTATTTCCTTTTTAAAAAATAGCAGATTCGCCAAAGTGAAGAACAGCTTCTTGAAAGGGGTTACCCAGAATCATTGCGTGGGTTTTCTCGCCATGTACTATCAAGAGATTTGAGGCAAACCAGGTTGAAAGTATGACAATATTATTTTACTCGAATTAGTGCCGCCCTTGAATAAGCCTCGTGTTTGGAAAAAAAAAAGTAATAAATGTAACCAAGAGCCATGGTTTTGGCACCACAGCCCCGTTATAATCAAAATTCTCAAATTCTGTTAGTTTAATACAGCAAATAACAATATCATAGTCAACACAATTCTTTGTCATGTCCAACTTTCAAATAAATGTGACCCTCAAATAAGTGCCGCATTTGAGGTGTGAGAAATTTAATAAGTGCCGCAGTGTGTGTTTATTTGAGTAAATACGGGATGCTAATTAATGACAGACCAATTTTTGAATATGTCCTTTCAAAATAAAAGTTTGAAAGGACACATGTCCTTTTAAGAGAGGAAAATTATTTCCAGCACTGCTTTATAGTGATTTTCCTTTCTTCACATACCGTAAAATTCTGAAGATAAGCCCCTCCATGCATAATTAAGCCCCTCCAAATACAAGCCCCCCAAACTGGTAATGCCTCAAACCCTCTGTTAAATAGCCCTTCCAAATATAAGCCCCGCAGGGGCTTCTAATTGGAAAATTGTCCTTAAATACAAAGTAAAACAAAGCAAAAATGGTAAATTTACTTCCAAATATAGGGCCAGTCCAATCAATTTTGAAATGCAAATTTCGCTCTTTAGATAAACCCCTTCAAATATAAGCTCAGGGCTCCAAAAATAAGCCCTTCAAAAAGGGCCTTTGAAAAATATAAGCCCCGGGGCTTATTTTCAGAATTTTATGGTACCCACTCTTAGTTACACCTCAACACACCACTTGAATCTTATGCTAATGTGACTGAATTACAGAATTGTCAGAATAACAGTATAGTTGTTACCAGTCAAAATTAAATCCAGGTTACAATATTTTTGTTTCCCAGCCCTGATTATTCATGAATTGGGGTTAGGAGACAAGGAAAATTGAGAATCAACCTAGGTTAAAAAATTTTAACCTGAAGTTTGGTTTGACCTGTAACATAGCCAAATACTAGACTCAAAAGTTTTTTTGCAATATTATTTCAGTGTTTATTTGTTTAATTAAGCAAGCTCTAATACTGAGAACTGTTCTTGTAAGCAGCCAGCTCCAGAAACGGAAACCCTATTCACATCCCTAGAATGTCCCTACAGAGCTCCCACTGCAGTGATAGTATCAAACAAAGAAACGGGAATTAACAAGCAGGGAGAAAGATAAGCGGCCGATAAGAGAAGATTGGTGAATGGAAAAATGGAAACAAAATGCAAATTGAAGGAGAGATTTATCAACTTCTCTGCTCTAATTTGTATTTTGTTCCTTAATCCATTGACAGACCTAATACTAACAGATCCATAGTAAAAGTTGAGAATATGTGGAAGGGTCTATTCTAGAAATTGACTCTTAACGAAGGGCTATTGTGAGGAAAAATTAGATTCTGGTTACTGTTAGGGGTAACAGGATAAAGCCTGCGCAAAAATGGACAAAAAATATACCACTCTGTAGCTTTCCACTTCTGCCACACCAACACAAAACATTTTGACTACCCACCCATCCATCCCCAGCTGCCTTCCTAGCTGACCCCTCTTAACCCAAGCAATTCTACCTTAATGGCTTAACCTAATTTAAAATTATTAACTGAGCAACTACTATGTAGTTTCGTTAGCTCTAAAATTTCCTTGTAACCTTAAACCACTACATCTTACCTGTGCTTTGATCAAAATTCTCCATGCAGTGCAAGATCATTGACGTCAATGACTGGGGATAATGTACACAGCCTTGAGCCTTTTTGTTCAAAATAAAGTGCTTTCTTTCTATCACAGTTAAATGATCCAGAAGTTGATAAACCACTGAACTGAAAGACCATGCTGCGTTTTTGCAGAGTCCTTGCGCATTCGATTAGAAGTTTATAAACATTGTCCACGAGGGCGCCATAGTCAGGCGCCATCTTGGTTTCCCTGGTCCCAATCTCCACTCGGTCAAAACTTGGGGAGCTGCCGGGGAGGGGTAAGGTGAGAAGGTGGGGAGTTGCCTAGATGAAGCGAACAAAGGTGTAAAGGCATCTTTTACACTCGCTTTACCGGATTTAAAGTTTTTTGTATCAAATCTTAGTGAACCGCACCATTTCGTATTGCAACCCAAAAGCTTCGTGCGAACATAGTTTGACACACGGGAAGAAAGTTTTTTGATATTCCAGTTTAAAAAAGGGGAATACCCCTTAGGATTTGCTTCTTCTTCTGTCTTTTTTCAGCGGGGAAAACTCTTATTGCAAGAGTAAAAATCCAATCTAAAGATACCGTAAAATTCCGAAAATAATCCCCTCCATGTATAACCCTCCCCAAATATAAGCCCCCCAAACTAATAACAAAAAAGACCCTCCGTGAAATCGCCCATCCGAATATAAGCCCCCCTGGGGCTTGTACTTAGAAAATTGCCCTGAGATACAAAGTATAACAAAGCAAAAATGCTAAATTTCCTTTCCCACTACAAGCTAGCCCAATCGATTTTGAAACGCAAACTTCCCTCTGTACATAAGCCCCTCCAAAAAATAAGCGGCTTCAACAAGGGCCTTTGAAAAATGTAAGCCACGGGGCTTATTTTCGGAATTTTACGGTATCATCAAACACAGTGCCGCTCCCCTGTTAAAGGAAAATCTTTTTTATTCAATATCAGCGTATCGGCTTAGCTTCTCCGAATTATGGTTGATCACGATGAGCATAAGGGCGTCACCTAACGCAGGGGCGAATCCAGGATTCTTAGGAAGGGGTGCAAAACTGAAGGATTAATGGCGTAACAACTGACTGGTGACGTGAAAAACATTTTAAGATTGAATACAACAACGACAACAAGTTTATTCAGCATTACCATTTTGTACAGGTGTTACCGATTAAAATCACAATAAACAGCTAAATTTGAAGATATAATGGAATGGTAGAATTAATTATGTATCTTTCGTCTTTCAAATGCTTGAAAGACGAAATTAGCAGTTAGCCTGCCTATGTGTGAATCAGTATTATTGTTAAAAAGAAACCGACTTTATCATGGATATTATAATTTGTAAATAATGTATTTCGGTCTTTGATTTTAATAAAAATAGTCTTTCTCAAATCATTATTCAGGAGTTTTGGCAACTGTAAATCTTCCAGTTTCTATTTTTAAATTATGATTTCCTATCCTAAATTTGGAAACTAAACGCCGATGTTCACGATTCAGGATATGATTGATGAATTCAGAGAAATTTGTTTCTTTTATTAAAGATGAAGTAGAATTTTAGTTTTTTTTGTTCTTATTGACAAGGCCATAACATAATGGGAACTGCTGAGAATACAAATCTGCATACAGTCTAACCACTCCTTACGGACACCACTATAATAGGGACACCTCTCTATTACGGACAGTTCGTTTGGTCATACATTCGCTACCTCTATAATACGAACACCTCCGTAAAGCGAACACTTGGTTCTGTCCCTTTGGTGTCCGTATTAAAGAGGTTTGACTGTATTTCACTAAATACCAGTTGTATTAGAAAGCCGCAGCTCATCTCAGGGGGAGTGGGGTACGCATCCTGCACCCTCCCCCTAGATCAGCCCCGTTCAACGGGGAATTTTTAAACTTAATTTGTTGATACTCAGTGTAGTATTGTTTCACTTCACGGTTAGTTGTCATAATCCTCGCCGAGAAAGCCCATCAGTCACTTTGACCAAAAATTGTACTTAGTCGTTGACTTGTCCCTAGGCCTCGCTTTTCTGCGCAGCCGATTCGTTTTCCGGTCACGTGGGTAACACACAAAAATGGGCTAAGAAAAATGCCATACAGGGACTAGATAACTTAATCTGGAGGTGTTAGGTTATCGCCTTATGTCATGCACTACGAACTTTACGAAAACATGAACGAGAACAACAATAATCTGGGCAAAATGTATGATCAGGGAACTTTTCCTGTGTAGCCTGCAAGGTGATCAAGAGATTCATAATCACGCTTACCGCAAACGGCAAACGTCAATTTGTAACATGGGACCAAGTTTTAGGTTTACTTATCGTTTACTGTATATTTTATCTTGATGTCAACTCATCCATGAGAATTCCTTAGTACAGTTTTAATTTGTTCAATTCCAAAAATTTGAACTTTTTTCAACGTGAATCTGACGTTTGTCGTAAACAAGTGATTCTAAATCTCTCTAAAAACACTCCAAAGGAATCTTTTTTATGGTTTACAGCTCTGTAACTATATTCCAGCCCGGAACTCCGGAGTTCAGCCTTTAATAGGCTGATTTAGCAACACAACGGGAACGTCAGTTGACGACGGCGTACGCAAACCAAACAACTGGCTTGACCAATCGCAGAGCTGCAAATTGGGCACCGGAAGTAGCGTTTAGTCCTTTCCGCGCGCTTTCCCGTCGTCAAATGACGTTCCCCTTCTGTTGCTAAATCAGCCTATTATGGTAATTTAAACGACGTCTTAAGTCACGTAAACGTAACGTGAGGTGACAATGTATAGTAATTACTCAGATTAACCAGACTGATTGATACATGTGACTCAATGTGAATCTGTAAACCAACTGAATTTTCTACAGCGAGGCTTGTGTTTTTTCTTGTTGTTCCCAGGATCTTGGTGAGTGTCAGCTTCTTGGTGCCTGGTAGCCTGACTGTGACCGACCTGAAAAAAAATAAGATTGCCAGTTTAGTTATATATATTTGTCATCATTGTCACAAGTACAGTAAAACTTTTATATACGGACAAACTTCCAACAATTCCTGCTTATATAATACGGACAGTTTTGCAAAGAGATGCTTGGATCTGCATGGCCCTTTGATGTTCGTATTAAGGTTTTTGACAAATCCCTCATCCCGTTGTCTGCGCAAAGTCTAGGAAAGGTTGGACTCTCTCTGGGTGACGTTACAGCTCACAGTAGAGTCCAGGATTGACCCAGCAGGGAAAGCATAGATATTACATTGGTTTAGCACCTGTTGCGTTATTTACCAGGTGTAAGGTCAAAAAGGCTGGTTGTTGGCCAATATACAGCAATCATGACTGAACAGAATAGGTCGACAGAAGATTTATAACAGTCAGAAATCAGTCTGTCCAATCACAACAGATATGATGCAGACAACCCAATCAGAATTAATTTTACTCTTGATTGATGAAGGAGGGAAGAAACTATGTATCACAGACCTTCCCTTGTGTTTCTGAACACGTGAGGTTGGTGTTTCTCTGTTATCAGCTGGGACCTGAATAATAGTTTAAAAAAATGTCTTAAAATCTCCCAGTTCACGTATGTGGAGTACCAACGCTTCCTCCCTCGAATACCTTTAGGTAAATGAAGGTACTGTGTATTTATAAAGTTCATCTTGTTGTTGACCAACACAAACTGCAAAAAAAAAAAAAACATATCAATAGTGACATGTGTTCCCCCACCTGGGAAACTCATATCCCCGGAGAGGGAAAACATATCCCTAGTGATATGTGTTCTCCAACCTCGGAAACACATATCCCTAATGATATGTGTCTCCATACCGGGGAAACACATGTCCCTAGTGATATGTGTTCCCCCACCTGGGAAACTCATATCCCTAATGATTTGTGATCACCCACCTGGGAAACTCATATGCCTAGTGATATGTGTTCCCCCACCTGGGAAACTTCTATCCCTTCTGTTACGTGTTCCCCCACCGGGGAAACTCATATCCCTAGTGTTAAGTGTTCTCCCACCGGGGAAACACATATCCCTAGTGATATGTGTTTCCCGATATGGGAAACACATATCCCTAGTGATATGACAAGACAAGACAAGACTATGTTTTATTTGGAGTCTTATACAGTCCTATGTATATCGACTTTATCCAAATAATTTGAAATTATAACACAAATTGCACACTAGTGAAACTATAGTCAATGTTAACCTAAACAACTAATGATCTTCTTATCTCAAAGCCGCCGAATACGTATTTTGCATTTAACTTTTGCACTGGTTTGTTCTTGCTCGGAGCGTTTATTAACAACAGAAAAACATCATCTGGTGCCATTCTGTTTACTGATATTCTGTATTCTTTGTTTAAGTATTCAAATAAAGTACTTCTTTTTTCTTGATACGCAGGGCACAGAGTTAAAAAGTGTATTTCATCTTCTACGTCTTTTTTACAGATAGGACAGGTTCTCTCTTCCGGTTTGTTATAAGGTCTTACATACCGACCTGTCTCTATCGCCAGTTTGTGATTATTTAGACTGAGTTTAGTTAGAGTTATCCGGTGTTGGACGTTGGCGACCTGACGGAGATAATCTTCACATTTATAATTTTCTATTGTTTTAAATTTTCGGAAGGTTCTTAGTTTATTGTTTTGGTTGGCGTCTTTTCTTACGTCATTGTTTACGTCACTTAACCATCTTTGTAATTCGATGTCTTTCAGTCTTTGTTTGATAATGTTCAAGATTCCTATGTCATTTTCATGTGCTTTTGTCCAGAGGTTTCCCAGCCCTATTTGGTCTAAGGGTGTTTACATGAGAAAACTCGCACCGGCGCGAGTTTCATACCGACATGACTTTTTGATTTCGTATCGCGTTTACATGATGACTGGGTTATTTCACATATGATCTCGTTATTTGAAGGTACACTTCATGTTGATAAAATAAACGTATGATTCAAAATCGCGAACATTAGACCGATTTCACACCGAAACGGGTGGTCGTTTCGTGTTTACATGATACCGTTGCGAGATTTCGTACTGGAGTGAAATTCTCGCCCCGGTGCGACAACCGGAGTGAACTCACGCCGGGGCGACTCGCGCCGGCATGACTTTTTGTGGTGGTATCATGTAAACAAATGTAGAGCCATGAGAGGGAACCGGAGTGAACTCGTCGCGGCGCGAAAGTCGCCCCGGTGTCATGTAAACACCCCCCTGATAACCTGTGTTAATTTGTGTTTTGGGTGATTGGTTAGAGCTAGCCAAAACTTAAAATTCCTATATTGTGCTTCGATTTTCATTGGGAATCTTCCTGTTTCAGCCCTACATGCATTGTTGCTGCAGTATTTATTTACGCCTAGCAACCATTTCAAGAATTTAATTTGAACTAGTTCTGCGGGATCTTTATCTATTTGGTCGTTAAAATCAAGACCCCAAATTTCACTTCCGTTGAGAAGTATGGCGAATATCAGAGCATCGAATAGCTTAATCGTCAGCATAATATTTTCTCTAAAGTTGTCACCCATCTCTTTTCTTAGTTTTTAAAGTGCCTTAATTAAGCTCAACCTTTTTTAACTCTTCTCTAGCTAAACTAAAATTTCCGTACGGGTTCAGTGTCATTCCCAGATATTTATAAGACTTAACATTGTTTAGTATATTTACTGCATACTTAAACGAGTAGTTATTTAAGGACTTGCCACAATTATTAAAGATCATGACTTTTGTTTTGTCTAGATTTACAGTTAGTTCAGTTTTCTCACAGTAGGATTCCAACTTGTTGAGGAGTGTTTGTAGGCCATTTGCTGACCACGAAAAGATCACTAAGTCATCCGCATATAATAAACAGTTTATAGGTTTTTCAGAGTCATCAAACAAAATATCGGTTGAGCTTGATGAATTTAGAAATTCAGGTAGATCACTTAGATAGAGATTAAAAAGGGTGGGTGATAACATACAGCCTTGCTTAACTCCAGTGTAACACGGAAAAGCTTCAGTCATTTTGTTCTTGATTTTGACTGCTGATTTATCTTTTGAGTACACGGACATTACTATTTCTAAAAAACACCCTTTAATTCCTTCTTTTCTGAGTTCTTCGAATAATTTTTGCCTGGGTATGCGATCAAAAGCTTTTCTAAAATCTACAAAACACGAGAAAAGCAAGTTTCTGCGTTTTTGTGGTTTATATATAATTAGATTTAACAAACTTATCTATGAGTGCTTTTAAGATGAAGATGCTATCTACTGTACCGCGCCTTTTTGTAAAGCCGCCTTGTTCTGCTTTTATAATTTCTTTTTTGGTCATGTAATCATACAATCGATCATTGAGGATAGATGTGAAGAGTTTACCTAATGCAGATAGCAACGCGATGCCTTGGTAGTTTTCAGGTTTTGATCGATCATCCTTTTTATGTATAGGGACGATGAGGCCAAAACTCCAGAGCGTGGGATATTTACCTGAACTTAAAATACGATTGAATAACTCTTACTAGTAGATGACCTTTTGTGATATCTTTCCCTGTTTTTAGCACTTCATTTAATATTTTATCATTTTTATACCCTGGGGCTTTGTTTAATTTAACTTTTTTGATTGCGAAATCAATTTCTTCTACCGATATTGCATAGTCAAGGGGGCCTGCCTCTTCCTCAATAACTCCAGTATCTTCTAGATCTGTCTGGTCGCCGTTCGTTGGAGCCGCGTTTTGTTGTTTGAGGTATATGTAAAACTGTCCCGCACTTACTGTTTCGGTTCCATGTGGTTGCCATTTTCTAATGTTAAAGATTTTACCTATCTGTTTCCAGGTATCTTGAGGATTACGGAGGTCAATATCGCCTATCGTTTTTTCCGTCTGCATGTCCGTTTAAATTTTTTCTTTTTGTCTTGTAAAAGGTGCCTCAGCTGGGAATTATTTGGTTCCTGAGAAATTTGTTCCCCAAGGGATTTCAGGTTTTCTTTTTCAGTTTCGCATTCCAGATCGAACCAGTTATTTTGTGACATGGCTTTGGTTTTTTTACGTTGGACTTTCAAACCGGCTTTTTTACATGCTTTCACTAGAGTTTCACTAAATAATTCAGCCGCAGTCTCAACATTATCGTTTTTTAAGGCCGCTTGTAGGTTAGATTGAACTATTTGCGATTCCAGACATTCTTTTAACTTATTCTTCAATTTGGTATCCCATAATACTCTATTATGTTCAGACAAGGTGTATCCGTTCGAGCAGCTAGAGGAAACTAGACTGCCGGCTAGAATAGCTTTAATAGCATAAGTCACATGACAATGATCTGACAAATGTGGCATTAGGGGGTTGACGATTAAGTATCGCACATTTTGAAGTATAGCTTTAGAGCCTATGACATAATCCACGACAGTGCTGCCATTATAGTGAAAGCAGGTGTTTTTACCTTCCAGGTCACCAACACTCCTCCCGTTGAAAATTCGCAAATTTAATGCGGTACATATTTCTAGTAAGTTTCTGCCCCTGGAGTTTACTGTGCCGGAGTCCTGCGAATGCCTAAAGAATTGGGAATCAATTTCGTAATCTTCAGGGACAGGCAAGAAAGTATTATCGTCATTCATTACTACTTCTTGAATTTCACCTGTTCTACCCTTTTGCGAAAAAGAAAGCATTTCTGCTTCTATATTTCCGAAATTAAATCATCATTAGTCGAGCGTGCTTGCAGAGCGAGAATCTTAAAATGCAGTCGTTTTTTTTTTGTCGGACCTAGTTTGTAGGCCCCGCGTTCCTAACGAAGACCGTGGAAACTGGGGATAAGAATCGTGACGACTTTCATTGTATGGAAATGAGTCTCGTGATGAGAATGCGGTTTATTTTCGGCGATGACTGAAATGACGCATAGAAGTTTGGCAATGATGTAATTTTCCTGGAAAGGAGGTCCTTGATTTTTGTGTAATTATGCACGACATGCAAGAAAATATTATAGCGGGGAAATCCTCAGGATTTTGTGGCTTTTTAAGGCGTTACGTTTCTCAGAAAATTGTCGCAATTACAGGAAATGTACGGTTAAATAGATTCACTTTGTTTTATGTATTTAATTGATAGATTTTCGCAGTTGTTAAGATGTGAAGTCGTGTTGCACTTCATAAATACTTGAGATATCAAGTATCCACTGTCACGTAATTTTTACGTGCGCACGTGCGTAAACTTTGCGTTCGGAAATAAAATAAAGGCAATGTATGAAAGGCCGCACGTACAGTTATGTAAGCGAAAAAGTAGAAACTCGCTTAATTTGACGTTTTAATCTCAATACTTTATGTCATACCTCTATTTGATTTACGTGATTAAAATTAACGTGCGTTAACGCGCGGAGCCAAAAACGCATCAGTGGAAATCCACCCTAACGTGTCACGGATGTGTTTATACGGGTAGCTTTGAACTTCTTCATGTTCACAGAATAGACTTTTCAGGAACGGGTTGGTCCAAGAATTCTATAGCTTGAAAGTGTTGATTATTTTGGAACAACTGATCACTTCAGTGGTCGAAAAAAAAGAATCATCTTAATGAGCAAAACTTCCAGGTTTACTGGAAAATCAGGATCGAGGATCGAGAAACCAGGGATCGAGGATCGGTTAAAAAGAACTTGAAAATAAAATAAATAAATAAATAAATCGTTGATCAGTGGTGATCTGGGCCGCAGACTGTAGATAAATTTCACAGAACATAACCCCGTTCGCTGTACTGAACACTAAATTCAAGTAAACTAATCTGAGTCTGTCTGAGTCAGTGATTGTTTTGACGAGAAAGTGAAATTCTCCTGGAAAATGAAACGCTTTATCCCGGTGATACTGTAATACAAGAAAAAACTTTAACAGTTTTTAATTTTTAAGTGTACATTTGCTTTCAGTACTCCTTATTTTTCTTGTAATTGTTGTATGCACGACCCCACCAGCAATGCTGATCTTTTTATCGTGCCGTAAACTACGGTTCTTAGCTACCCACCTACCTATCTATCCATCTGTCTATCTATCTATCTATCTATCTATCTATCTATCTATCTATCTATCTATCTATCTATCTATCTGTCTATCTATCTATCTATCTATCTGTCTGTCTGTCTGTTTTTCTGTCTGTCTATCTGTCTATCTGCCTATCTATCTATCTATCTATCTATCTACCTATCTATCTATCTATATATCTGTCTGTCTATCTATCCATCCATCTATCTAAAATGCATGCTGTGTACAACTCTAAACATTGTACTCTGAAACTGTACGGAGATATTAAAAGTAGATACTAAGCAGCTATGGAAAATGTCATTACTTTCACGCGATATTGATATCGATATTGATATCTTATAAAACGGACAACAAATTCAGGAGGAATACGCGCGAACTGAATTAGGTTCTGTTAAACTTACACTTTTTTCTTGTGCTGAACATATGCTGTACCGAGCCGTTTCTTGGTCCGGTACAAAGAAGCTATGTATATTTATACTGACAGAGTCATGGGCCCATGATACCGATAAAATTCATCGTTCAATTTTTCGAGTGTAAAATCCCTGAAAGAGTACTCCTCAATGGAGCAATATCAATATGTAGGTTTCCGGTTTGAGGCTAGGATGTGCGGCCTGTCTCTCCTTGCAATTTTTACTTTTAGAGTATACAGCTATTTCGAGAAAGGTTGTCGGAAAAAATTGCACGCGACAATCTCGAAAGGCATTGTGGGTGGTTTTGAGTTCTCCGTTCTTCAAAGAAATTTGAAAGAATTGGCACGAAAGGCCATGGAAATGTGTTTTCGAGTGCTAAAGGAAAGCAGCAAAAGTAGATTCGACAGCTACAGTCGTCAGGAACAGTGTATTGATCATATCCCATATTGCCTTGCGGGATTGTCGCATGCACATTTTTCTCGAAATAGCTGTATACATTATGACATACAACACTCGTTTCGTATTCCAAACGAAAAAGTAGTATAACACCTTTGACAACAAAACTCATCTCCAAGCAAGCGAGACTCAACGCTACTAAGAGCGTTCTTGTTATTATTTCTTTCGTAGTTAGGCGGGATTAAATAGACTGTTCCTAAGTATATATCGTTTTTAAATCCAAAATAATTTCTATAAAGCTTATATTACACCAGATGGTGTTTTTGTTTTCTGTTGGAATGTACGAGACTCGGTTAGCGAGTTTCTGGTTTATGTACAAAGATAAACCCCCAAAAGTGCGTTTCCTGACTTGTTTCTACATTTGACAAAATGTTTGAAGTTATTAATGGCAAGCTCTGAGTCATAAGTTGCATGCGTTTCAACGACTGCAAAGATATCGTGCTTGTTGATAATGTTTAAAAACTCTTTTGTTTTTAGCTTATTTTCTAATGTTCTGCTGTTGTACCATTAAGGTTCCAAAATCCTAATCGTAAAGGCCGTGACATGAAAAGAAGACTAGAAGGAAAATCATGACTAAATATTTACTTATCTGGTTAATTTCAGCTCACTTTCTCTTAAGTATTCTGCACTGATCCTATTACTCGCTCGATGGTTGAAAGTTTGCGCTCCGGCTTGGACTCGAATCTCTCGTCGATTTTTTCTTACATCTAGGGATGTCGGCTGGCTCTCAAAGTTTCTGCCACGCAGTCCTAAGTGATATTTGATGTTCGTTACAAGTTTTCTGGTGCCGATTCTGTTATTTAGATGGACATCGTCATAAAATACTTGATCATTTAAATTTCCATACATATCGCAGGTAACTCTTTTGTTGTCAATGTAAATCAGGTTCAACTTCGAACAAATACTTTCGAAGAAACAGTTAATTTCATCAATTAGTGTATTTTTAGCTTCCTCCCGTGGGACATAGGTTAGGCCTGAGAGTCCTATTCGTGCATCCGGCCATCTATTTTTATTTTGCCTAAACAATTTTCCATGTTTTTTACTATTTCATCTGTGCTCAGATTTCCGACGTCATTTGTGCCAGTGTGGATAACAATGTAATCATAATCGTTTTTCTCTTCCATGTTGCTTATATACTGTTCCTACCAAACGATTTGGTGCAAATTGACGTTGTTGAATTCCTCTAAGGATTGAGTCGCCTATTAGTAAGAAAGGGCCTTTTGAAACAGAAATGCATGCCGATCTTGATTTTGATTTCTATTTGATGTCGGCTGATTATTAGATTGCATGATGGGCGGCTGCATTTTGGTCGGAGTAGAGCTTGACGTAGTGGTTGGTTGATTACTGGTCGGGGGTAGAAGCGGAATCATGAATCATGAATCATACTTACAAAATATGTAAGAATCTTGAATCTTTCTCTTAAAAACTTGGGAATCATGAATCTTTGCATTTCAGCTCGGGAATCATGAATGATGCGACTCAGAGAAAAGCTCAACAAAATACACGTATAAATTAGTTGTGTTCGATCCAGGGAATGCAGGATATGGCGTTTCCTGAGAGTCCAATTTTCCAAAAATTTCCCGGGGAAGCATGTCCCCGGACCCCCCTATATAATTCGTGGAATCGGGCCTGATAGTCTGTTTGTTTCTCCAGTAACCTGGTGCTTAACTTTCAGTTACAAAAACAACCTCCATACCTAGAGCAAACAAATGATGATACCGAGTCTGGATGAAGTAGAAGTTTGAACGCCGAAGAAACTATACAAAACGAGACTTAGTTGCCACTGAGAAAATCATTAAGTCAATAAGTGATCAATAGTATTCGTGAATAATGAATCTGGAAGAAAATTCTCGTAGGAATCATGAATCATCGAGGCAAAAACGGCAGGAATCATGAACATCAAAATTCAAATGATTCCGCTTCTACCCCCGATACTGGGTTGGGAAATAATTTCTTGCCTTCCTGTAGGAGATGATTCAGTGATCGTGTGGTTTTCTTAAACTAATGATTCATATCTATTTGATGTTACTACAGAGAACGTGCACCGCTCATTTGTGGTTGCCGCATCTTCTTGTGCTGTTAATGGAGGATTTTGCAGGCTATTTAGTATCGGAGATGAGCTAACATTATCTTGCATGTGAGCGAGAAGCGACTGTTCCGTCATACAGACTTGACTCTTAATCTCATCTAGTTGTTGTAAGATAAGTTTTATTGACTCCTCTGTCCATGAAGTTTGCAATTTGTTTGGCCAATTTTTGTACCTCGGTACCGATTTCTAACTTCACTGCCTGGATACTTTCTTCGCAAGAGAGATTCACTTCTTTTATACCGTTCTTGGACTTTTAAATTGTTCTAGATCTTTCAACTCAATTGCACATTGGCTTATTTCGATACAGTTTGTTGAAATCTGGTTCTCAATCTCCTGGTTAAGGTCGCGTTGCGTTTTATTAAACAATTCAAATTCTTCATAGCGATCATCGTGTGGGGATTATAGATTTGACATTACGCTTATTTCACTTGTATCTTCTACATTTTAAGCGTTGATTGTTGATCTTGCTCTTTATGTGTGATACTATACTCTATGATATCCTTCAGTTTTTTTTTTACGTAGTGGTCTGTCGATGCTCATATCCCTAGTGATATGTGTTCCCCCACCGTGGAAACTCATATCCCTAGCGATTTGCGTTCAGTCACCTTGGAAACTCATATCCCTAGTGATATGTGTTCCCCCACCTGGGAAACTCATACCCCTAGTGATATGTGTTCCTCCACCTGGGAAACTCATATCCCTAGTCATATGTGTTCCCCCACCTGGTAACTCATATCCCTAATGATATGTGTTCCCCCACCTAGAAAACTCACATCCCTAGTGATATGTGTTCCTCCACCTAGGAAACTGATATCCCTAGTGATATGTGTTCCTCCACCTAGGAAACTGATATCCCTAGTGATATGTGTTCCTCCACCTCGAAAACAATATCCCTAGTGATATGTGTTCCTCCACATGGGACACTCATATCCCTAGTGATATGTGTTCCCCACCTGGGAAAGTCATATCTCTAGTGATATGTGTTCCCCACCTGGTAACTCATATCCCTAATGATATGTGTTCCCCCACCTAGAAAACTCACATCCCTAGTGATATGTGTTCCTCCACCTAGGAAACTGATATCCCTAGTGATATGTGTTCCTCCACCTCGAAAACAATATCCCTAGTGATATGTGTTCCTCCACATGGGACACTCATATCCCTAGTGATATGTGTTCCCCACCTGGGAAAGTCATATCTCTAGTGATATGTGTTCCCCACCTGGGAAACTCATATCCCTAGAGATATGTATTCCTCAACCTGGGAAACTCATATCCCTAGTGATATGTGTTCCCCCACCTGGGAAACTCATATCCCTAGAGATATGTGTTCCCCCACCTAGGAAACTCATATCCCTAGTGATATGTGTTCCTCCACCTCGAAAACAATATCCCTAGTGATATGTGTTCCTCCAAATGGGACACTCATATCCCTAGTGATATGTGTTCCTCCACCTGGGAAACTGATATCCCTAGTGACATGTGTTCCTCCACCTCGAAAACAATATCCCTAGTGGTATGTGTTCCCCACCTGGGAAAGTCATACCTCTAGTGATATGTGTTCCCCACCTGGGAAACTCATATCCCTAGTGATATGTGTTCCTCCACCTGGGAAACTGATATCCCTAGTGATATGTGTTCCTCCACCTCGAAAACAATATCCCTAATGATATGTGTTCCTCCACATGGGACACTCATATCCCTAGTGATATGTGTTCCCCACCTGGGAAAGTCAAATCTCTAGTGATATGTGTTCCCCCACCAGGGAAACTCATATCCCTAGTGATATGTGTTCCACCACCTGGGAAACTCATATCCCTAGTGATATGTGTTCCCCACCTAAGAAAGTCATATCTCTAGTGATATGTATTCCCCCACCAGGGAAACTCATATCCCTAGTGATATGTGTTCCACCACCTGGGAAACTCATATCCCTAGTGATATGTGTTCCCCCACCTGGAAAACTAATATCCCTAGTGATATGTGTTCCTCAACCTGGGAAACTCATATCCCTAGTGATATGTGTTCCCCCACCTAGGAAACTCATATCCCTAGTGATATGTGTTCCCCACCTGGGAAACTCATATCCCTAGTGATATGTGTTCCCTCACCGGGGAAACTCATATCCCTAGTGATATTTGTTCCCTCACCGGGGAAACTCATATCCCTAGTGATATGGGTTCCCCCACCTTGGAAACTCATATCCCAAGAGATATGTGTTCAACCACCTAGGAAACTCATATCCCTAGTGATATGTGTTCCCCCACCTGGGAAACTCATATCCCTAGTGATATGTGTTCCCTACCTGGTAACTCATATCCCTAATGATATGTGTTCCCCCACCTAGGAAACTCATATCCCTAGCGATATGTGTTCCTCCACCTGGGAAACTGATATCCCGAGTGATATGTGTTCCTCCACCTCGAAAACAATATCCCTAGTGATATGTGTTCCCCAACTGGGAAAGTCATATCTCTAGTGATATGTGTTCCCCACCTGGGAAACTCATATCCCTAGTGATATGTGTTCCTCAACCTGGGAAACTCATATCCCTAGTGATATGTGTTGCCCCACCTGGGAAACTAATATCCCTAGTGATATGTGTTCCTCCACCTGGGAAACTGATATCCCTAGAGATATGTGTTCCCCCACCTAGGAAACTCATATCCCTAGTGATATGTGTTCCCCCACCTGGGAAACTCATATCCCTAGAGATATGTGTTCCCCCACCTGGAAAACTAATATCCCTAGTGATATGTGTTCCTCAACCTGGGAAACTCATATCCCTAGTGATATGTGTTCCCCCACCTAGGAAACTCATATCCCTAGTGATATGTGTTCCCCACCTGGGAAACTCATATCCCTAGTGATATGTGTTCCCTCACCGGGGAAACTCCTATCCCTAGTGATATTTGTTCCCTCACCGGGGAAACTCATATCCCTAGTGATATGTGTTCCCCCACCTGGAAAACTAATATCCCTAGTGATATGTGTTCCTCAACCTGGGAAACTCATATCCCTAGTGATATGTGTTCCCCCACCTAGGAAACTCATATCCCTAGTGATATGTGTTCCCCACCTGGGAAACTCATATCCCTAGTGATATGTGTTCCCTCACCGGGGAAACTCCTATCCCTAGTGATATTTGTTCCCTCACCGGGGAAACTCATATCCCTAGTGATATGTGTTCCCCCACCTGGGAAACTAATATCCCTAGTGATATGTGTTCCTCAACCTGGGAAACTCATATCCCTAGTGATATGTGTTCCCCCACCTAGGAAACTCATATCCCTAGTGATATGTGTTCCCCCACCTGAAAAACTAATATCCCTAGTGATATAAGTTCCTCAAACTGGGAAACGCATATCCCTAGTGATATGTGTTCCCCCACCTGGGAAACTCATATCCCTAGTGATATGTGTTGCCCCACCTGGGAAACTCATATCCCTAGTGATATGTGTTCCCCCACCTAGGAAACTCATATCCCTAGTGATATGTGTTCCCCCACCTGGGAAACTCATATCCCTAGTGATATGTGTTGCCCCACCTGGGAAACTCATATCCCTAGTGATATGTGTTCCCCCACCTAGGAAACTCATATCCCTAGTGATATGTGTTCCTCCACCTGGGAAACTGATATCCCTAGTGATATGTGTTCCTCCACCTCGAAAACAATATCCCTAGTGATATGTGTTCCTCTACATGGGACACTCATATCCCTAGTGATATGTGTTCCCCACCTGGGAAAGTCATATCCCTAGTGATATGTGTTTTCCACCAGGTAACTCATATCCCTAGTGATATGTGTTCCCCCTTCTGGGAAACTCATATCCCTAGTGATATTTGTTCCCCCACCTGGGAAACTCATATCCCTAGTGATATGTGTTCCACCAACTGGGAAACTAATATCCCTAGTGATGTGTGTTCCCCCACCTGGGAAACTAATATCCCTAGTGATGTGTGTTCCTCCACCTAAGAAACTCATATCCCTAGTGATGTGTGTTCCCCCACCTAGGAAAGTCATATCCCTAGTGATATGTGTTCCCCCACCTAGGAAACTCATATCCCTAGTGATATGTGTTCCTCCACCTGGGAAACTCATATCCCTAGTGATATGTGTTTTCCACCAGGTAATTCATATCCCTAGTGATATGTGTTCCCCCTTCTGGGAAACTCATATCCCTAGTGATATGTGTTCCTCCACCTAAGAAACTCATATCCCTATTTATGTGTGTTCCCCACCTTGGAAACTCATATCCCAAGAGATATGTGTTCCCCCACCTAGGAAACTCATATTTCTAGTGATATGTGTTCCCCCACCTGGGAAACTTATATCCCTAGCGATATGTGTTCCCTACCTGGTAACTCATATCCCTAGTTATATGTGTTCCCCCACCTGGGAAACTCATATCCCTAGTGTTATGTGTTCCCCCACCGGGGAAACTCATATCCCTAGTGATATGTGTTCCTCCACCTATGAAACTTATATCCCTAGTGATGTGTGTTCCCCCACCTTGGAAACTCATATCCCAAGAGATATGTGTTTCCCCACCTAGAAAACTCATATCCCTAGTGATATGTGTTCCCCCACCTGGGAAACTCATATCCCTAGCGATATATGATCCCTACCTGGTAACTCATATCCCTAGTTATATGTGTTCCCCCACCTGGGAAACTCATATCCCTGGTGATATGTGTTCCCCCACCTGGGAAACTTATATCCCTAGTGATATGTGTTCCCCACCTGGTAACTCATATCCCTAGTGATATGTGTTCTCCCAGCTGGGAAACTCATATCCCTTGTAATATGTGTTCCCCCTCCTGGGAAACTCATATCCCTAGTGATATGTGTTCCTCAACCTGGGAAACTCATATCCCTCGTGATATGTGTTTCCCCACCTGGGAAACTCATATCCCTAGTGATATGTGTTCCTGTACCTGGGAAACTCATATCCCTAGTGATATGTTTTCCCCCACCTTGTAATCTCATATCCCTAGTAATATGTGATCCTCCACCTGGGAAACTCATATCCCTAGTGATATGTGTTCCCCCACCTGGGAAATTCATATCCCTTGTGATATGTGTTTCCCCACTTTGGAAACTCATATCCCTAGTGATATGTGTTCCCCCACCTGGGAAACTCATATCGCTGGTGATATGTGTTCCCCCACCTGGGAAACTCATATCCCTAGTGATTTGTGTTCCCCCACCTGGGAAACTCATATCCCTAGTGATTTGTGTTCCCCCACCTCGGAAATTCATATCCCTAGTGATATGTGTTCCTCCACCTTGGAAACTCATATCCCTAGTGATATGTGTTCCTCACTTGCAAACTCATGTCGCTTGGGTTATGTGTTCCCCCACCAGGGAAACACATATTCCTAGTGATATGTGTTCCCCTACCTCTGAAACTCATATCCCTAAAGATATGGGCTTCCCCACCTGGGAAACTCAAATTTTTAGTGTTATGTGTTTCCCAGGTGGGGGAACACATATCCGTAGTGATATGTGTTCCCCCGAAACAAATCTTGACTATCACATTCTGTGCTTTACATTAGCTTCATGCACGTTCTTAAAGGTTTGCTTGGTTTATTGGTCTTGCTTTTCTATGTTTCGAGTGGCTGAATTAAATTTCTTAGTTTTGATTCATGTAGGTTATTGGAAGAAAGGCGTTTAGTGTCAACATTGACGTGAGCTTGGTGATGGACACGAGATTAATATCAGCGTGAGCTAAGAGATAACATGTGCCTCATATAACTATCAGCTTAGCATTATCTGCTCAATTCAGTGTTTATCTGAGCTCAATATTGGGTATAACACAAACGCTATCGGCATTACCAAAAAGTTAACATCAGCTCTATATCCATTATAGATCAGTATTAACATTAGCTAAGTATTAGCATCAGAACAGTAGTAAGATTAGATAAACATTAGCATCAGCTTAGTACTAACAGTATTAGCATCAGCTCAGTATTTACATTACTGCCCTATTAACATTAGCACACTTCTATCATTATATCTTTTATTAGCAAAGTATTAACAGTAGCCCAATATTAGCGTTATGTCAGTGATATCATTAGCTCACTATTAACAGTGATAGCCGGTTAATGTGACAGGTAGCTCAGAAAGAAGGTACGTTCGTTATATAAATCACAGTCATCACATAACGCCACAGGAAAGGTGTGTAAAAAGTTAGCTTTGTTTTGCACCTTGCTTTCTTCAGGTATGAAAGAAAAAAGAGCTTTGTAGTCCTGAAAGTTAATCAACAGCTGAAGACTTTAAAATGTTGCTAAGCTCAAATCTCCTAACGCGGAAGTGTGACTGGCATATCTCTGGCTATCGCCTTAAGTGCGCTACTATAAGATTGTTTGATCTCGTTGTTTTTGTTTGATTGTCTAACGACTCAGTGGATTGAGGTGTGGTTAAGGGAAGGAATTAGAAATGCTCACCAAAACATACAAATGCATCTCTCTCCATGGAAATTGCCCAGTGAACTCAGTCTTAAGACGGGAAGTAACTCAAAGTCCAAGCCAGCTTGTTAGGCCTCTTAAAAATATATATGACTCTATAGGAGTAGCACACTGCAATTACTGGTAAACACAAATCCAGCTAGCAGTTTGGGCAAGAATTGATCTCGGGACTCCGGATTACAATTCCAGCGCTCTAACCGTTTAATCACGCTGTCCCTCGCCAAACGCCACGTCATTTGTGTGCCGGCGAACCAAGCTGATGAATTACATATAGCAGAAGATCTCCGTGTAGACTAGCGAAGCGCATTCTGTTAAGTTCGTCCGACACAGAGCGGTAAATAATTACAACAACGATTTTCGCTTTCGCCGCGGTTAACGAAGACATCTACTGTATGTAGATAAAATTCGTTTCATAATCAGTCAGAATATTTTCATTTTTTTTCTCCCTCTTCCCCATCCCCACCTTTTTTTTCTTTTGTTTATTTGGTTGTAGCTAAGTACCTAAGTCTGAATCAGATGTCCCAAATATCGAAGCTCTGTGTTATGCAAGGCAAGTAATAATTAACATTTAGTCGCCGAAGGCGAAGTGAATATCGGCGAATAGTCACCGAGACGAAGTCTAATTGTTTTAGTATAATTGCATTGATGATTATTCGAGAAAATAAAATTATTGATCAATTTCCGACCCAGAAACTTCAAAAAATCTGGCTGCCATTTTGAAAACTGCTAGCCTTCAATGGTATAATCACCGCGTGGTGATTATAGCGATAAAGCGAAGCTCCTAGCCAATCACAACGTTCTATTTTCGATAATCATCAATGTAATTATACTAAAAAACAACAACAATAATAATAATAATAAAAACGGGGGCATTTTGTCAGGTCGCACAAACAGGAGATAACTTGAATGTGTAAATCTTGTAATTTTTCAGATTCCTCCAGAGGAAATCGAACCTAATGACGAGGCTGTGCCAGATGGAGAGAACGAACAGAGCGAAGAAAACAGACCGAGTGATAACAATAGACCAACTGAAGAAATTGAACCATTAATTAATGATAATAATGCAGTTGAAGAAAATGAACAAAGTAGAGATGATTAACCAAGTGAAGAAAACGAACCATTTAATGATTATAAACCAAGTGAAGAGAACGAAATAAATGGCGATGATAAGCCAAGTGAAGAAAACGAACCCGGCAATTGATGGTGATAAACCAAGTGAAGAAAACGAGCCAAGTAGAGTTAATAAGCGAAGCGAGGAACTAATTGAAGAACACAAGTCAATTGATTCAAACAAAGTCGAGGATGACAACACACCGCGTGAAGCTCAAGAGTGAAAATATTCTTTAATTTTTTGGTTGTAGCATAGTTGATTTACTTCAACGTTATAACACCCAGAATCCTGCAAAATCCATCTTTAACGTAACTCACAATTTTCCTTGCATATGATTTCAGGCTGAATTTGACGGCCCTAATTCTAGCTTAAGTTCTGAACAGGTCCATCTCTTTTCATCGAAACAGTTTTCTTTGAGCTCCAAACACGCTTAATTCAGACATTTCATTGTTTTCATTTGAAATTTATGTACTAGTGTAAGATTCGACAGCGCCACAAGTACTATTCAGAGATCCCGCATGTAAAAATGTTCCTTGAACTATTTTTAAGAGTCAAGAGAAAGTGCCAACACCTATATGCTGGACACTGTAAGATACTCCCAAGAAAAGTTTTCCTCGTTGCGTTTTTATTTCCTGCTATGCATATGCGTCTTGAATTGAAATGCCCATGATTTAATGAAATTCATTTTCGCGGGATTACAATACATTGTTTTATATACTATATATAAGTAAACTTACTGATGTTTTAAATTGTAACGGTATGTTTTATAACCATTCTCAAATAAATTACGCGTTGTACATATACGTATGCTTTCGTGTTGGATGCAAAGACACGTGTTTCAAATAAAAATAATGGGTCATGTTAGTACCTTGTTTTGTCCGGAAACTTTGGAAGATCTTACCCTTTTTATTTCCTTTGAGTAGGGATCTGGGCGAATACAAAAATCATACAACTTCAAATTTTCGAAAATGTAAGATGACGGGTGACGACTCTAAAATTTCTTAGAGATTCTTTTTTTCAAAAGAGGTAAACCTTGAACCGCCAATTACAGTTCAGTAATATAGAATGTAAGGCGCGGTAACTAAGAGATACGTTGGTTTTCCCGCTCCCTGGGGCCCAACGCGTCGTTAAATCCCCGCTATGTTGGGGGGCGGGAAATGCCCGGGTTTTCAATTGATTGATATGCGTTTAAGAAAGTACAACCAATGAAAAATTAACAAAACAGTCTTGGATTCTGAATTCCAAATTGTGGATTCCGGAAATCAGGTGCTGGATTACCTGATTTTTGTTAGTGGAATTTGGATTCCGCATTCCAATCGTCAGTGGGATTTGAATTCCTTGAGTTGTATTTCGGATTCCAAAGCCTGGGATTCCGGATTCCGCAAGGAAAATTTTCCGCGTTCCGGATTCCACAGGCAAAAGTTTTCCGCATTCCGGAATCCGGATCCCTAAACATGGGGCGACAAAAACAGCAACTGCGCAAACGCTGCAAGAGGCTTCAAACGCCGTTTTTTCCTTAGTTTGTTTTCAATCCTGTTATGCATCTCAAGAAGCTTTTGCACGTTGAAAAATGTTTCTGCTAAATTTTGTTTTATACTGGACATAGTTTTGACCTTGCTGATGCGAATTGTTATAGCTGCATATGTTTTGTAATCATTTTTAAAGTGTACCGCGAGTTGTATTTGTTAAAACTTTATTTTTCATCCTGTTGACACGTGAATGAAGTGAAAAAACATCGGTTCAAGAAAATTTCTCTAATGTATCGGTCAATCGAAATCCTGGTCACCCGACCCCAGGGATATACCATGGACTTAACAACGACGACATGACCCCCGATGTAGGGTGTGGGATATGTCTCTTTTTCCCGGGCCCTTGAGCAGTAGTTTGTCTCCAGAAGAGGAGAAAGACTGAGGCAAAGGCTTATGTTATCAGAGAACCTCGGGATACACAGGAAAAACAATTCTAAGGCAAGACTGGAACTTGTTAATATACCTGGGATTAAACGGGGCCCGGGACTCGGGGCTTCTAGCACAATACTCATACTCCGGTAGCGGGGAAAACTAGCGGTGTATATCATCGCCGGTGGATGTTGAATTTTCCGTTGTACAGGGGTTTGCCGGGGTTCAGTAGTTTCAGTTGACTGATGCTTTAAATTACCGCATGCTGAAGATAGATGCCTGACACTCTAGTTTAAATACAGTGTCCTTTATTCGTTGGAAATTCGCCATTCCTAAATGCAAGAGGGAGAAGAGGCTGTAGGGAGAGCTTGGATGTTTGTTTTACGGGTCTTAAGGGTGTCTGTTTTAGTAAAGAGTTTAGACTTGTACGGACCCGTTCTAAGAGGCTCTATTTCATGACTTAATCACACTGTCTTTGAAAAAGCCACAGGGAACCCAGACTCATGACAGCCTAATGGGCGCCAAATTGTGAGGATATGTTTGGGAATTTATCTTTCAATCGATAAAACGGTTAAAATGCACATAAACAGCCATTTAAGTGTACAGACCTCATAAAGAGTTGTGTCTGTGTTATTTTCTTACCCTTTCCGGTCCTATTGCTGGTTTTCAGTGTCACGCCATTCAAAATAGATCAAAATAAAAATCAAAACCGTCCTATAGTTAAAGTCCAGAATCTGGGAAATGAAAGGAGGTATATATACAAAGACCCTCGCCAAGATTCAGGTCAGAGGAATATTTCGTATACGAGATATCCGAAGAAATATTTTACCCACATTTATAGAGATTTGTATGGAGACGCCATGCTGGTGCTCACCTGGATGAGCTCCAACATGGCGGACGGAAACCAACAGAAACATCTGTTACCGAGTTTTGCTACAAAGCGTAAATTTATTCCTCGAGAAACTCATAAACATTAAAGTAATTCTTTTTCTAATACATGAACTGTTTAAATAGCAAAATTTCCTGAAATAAGTCATTTTTTTAACCTACATGACAGCTCTCTTGGCCGTCGTGTAAATATCGCGTCACGCAAAAACTTAGGAATTCAAGCGCCCTCTATCACAAAACCAAGAACCCTTTTGAAGCGAAAATTTGTATGAAAATTAGTTTTCAGCTGCTCTAATGCATCGTGAAAGTAAAATCTCGGTAGGATTGATAGTTTTTTAGTTTGAATTTTAGTGACGTCATGTGAAAACCAGCAATATACATGTTTATAAGGTATATACAACATGGCTATTTAGGTGCATTTTAATTAACCTTTTTATCGATGTCGCGATAAATTCCCATGAAATCCTTGAAATTTGGCTTCCAGTAGGCTGTTGTGTGTGCCCAGTGAAAAAGGGTACTCGGTTGCCCGTCGTTTCCTTTGGTCACTTGGTCTAGATACAAATTTTAAAAGCCGAGTGGCTCTGGGGATGAGAATGGAGTCCTGTGTGCTGATTAGCGATTGCGCAGTTACTTCTGCTTTTACGGCAACTTTACTGAACGCCCCATGCCTGTTGTTCTTTCCAAGCTTTTGCCTGGTACAAATAAACTAAAGATGTTTTTGCCATTCTCGTAGCCACAGAAGTATGGTCGTTCGTCGAGTTACTGGTACGTATGGTTTCCTTAAAGCTAAGGTTAATATTTGTTATTCACGTGACGGAACAGCAACTGATCCATTGAATCGAGTTGAAAATGGCTCTTCTCAGCCGTCTGTGACGTCTGTGAATCCGCTTCAATTTATGCAGTGTAAAAACAATAAACAAAAAAAAGCACATTTCTACCATTTTTGCCCTAGTGGTTTCCAGATACTGTTAGATTTCTAATCACTGATCACCGTGCTTACGGTGCAATACCAATTGACAGCAATAAAGCACACCTACCAATTCAGAAACTCAATTGCAAATAATTGATCGATAATGCGTATCGGCATACATCAGTTCATTGATTATAAATGGCTCTTTATTCCGGCTGTTGAAATGCCTAGTCAATTGGATATACTTTGACTGAAGTTAAAAGTATTCAGAAAATCCAAACAGTTTTAATTTGGCATAGTACGTTCACAGTTTGTGTGAAGAATTCCGGGCTCAAAATCGCACTCTTTTGAGGGTAGCAAACGATTTATCTGGGGAAACGCAACGTGATCCGTGCAACCAGTTATGCATGTGAAGCGTGATTTATCTTCTAAGATGTGCGATGATTTCCCTTTGCTACCCTCTCTTATGCCTCGTATTTCTGCTATACTGATTTGATTTGTTTAGGTAATAAAATAGTCTTCGACGGTTTCCTTAAACTTAGTCCCCGCATAAAATAAAAGATAAAGGTCCGTTTTGTCTCGCTTGCGTCGAAGGAGTGCTTGATAGCCAAAGAAAGATGAAGAGCGAAACCTGACTCGTTTGAACTTAGCGAACTAATGTTGAACTTATGTTCAGTTGCAGCCCTCCGTTGTATTTTCTGTCACTGAAATATTTTGTTTCCGCCGGTTATTTTTAATTTACTGCTGTTTATAATTAGAAACATCAAAACATAAATACTGAGATGAAAGCTAAGGTATCCGTAAATATATAAAGAAAGACTGTCTCACTCTGGTAATTGGTGGATATATGTTTTTTTCTGAGACGAAAACCTGGTACATTTTTAGAGCGTCTTTCTCTTTGTTCTACTAATAAACGAGCCTCTAAATTAACCTTAGATGATAATTTAGTCTGATCTCATCCCGGTTTGACTTTATACTGCAATAACATAGAATAAGCCTCCAAGCTAAGTTTACGCTTCTCTAATCATCGTGGTTTACTCTCCTCATCATTCCTCAATTTATTTGTGACTAATAACCTCGAACACTCTTAGAACACCAAAATACGTAGCCACTGATTACCGTCCTTATCTATGTACAACTACATCCGTTATAAAATAGTTTTCAGTCTTTAGTTTTTACCTGGATAGCTTATTTTATTTGTGTTATTGACCTTCTTTCGTTTAATTTAGAAATGAACTCTTTGGTCATTTCTTGTAAATATTCATATTTCTGCCCCTCCCTCTGTATGACGAAACAACTGATATTAAATAGATGAATAAAAAGTGTATCAAAAATGTATTAACCAGAACGCAGAACGCCATTTTGGGTAGCCGAGCTCAGTATGCACAAGCGTTGAGTCCTGCAAAAGGATTCGTCTTCACCGGCGAAAAATTTCGGATTGGTCGTCGCACGACCACGTGACATTGCCAAATTCGAAATGGCGGCAATACCTCCATAGTTTGTTTATTCTAGTGGAAAGAAGGTTAATTGCGGCTTAATATGAGTTGCAAATGAATATCGGATATTTTTAGAGTAGCCTAGGCTTTTTATTATCCTTTTTCACCTATTCCTATGGGATTCGTTTCCTGCGATGCTCGCGATTTCGCCGGTTTACAGGATTCAACTTTGGATCACGAAGGACAGCAATGTTTCTGAAAAAAGCATGGTCACTAGAAAGAACGGCCTTTGTTCACAGCTCAATGCAGCAGATAAATAAGACACCATGGGCCCTTTGAAATTGCTTAGACACTTGGTAGTTATTTCATTATTATTAATTTTTTTTACCGAAAAGATAAAGCAAAACTATTTTTTCTCCAGCAACACTTTCCAAATGAACTTTAGTGTCTGCATTCAGTCTTTTCATTGAGAACGGGTGCAATTTTAATATGAAAACTTTAAAGCCGTCTTTGACCGAGCAAGGTTTTTTTTTCTTTTTTCTTTTCAATGGTTACTGTGCTTGATCTGAATAAGATAATGAAATTTTTAAAATTAGGGGAATACTATTATAATATTTAAATAAAAGAAGAGAACTTTGATTCAAGTGTTAGTCGAAGGACACTATAATCTCTAGAGAACACACTTCCGTCAAAACTTTGACCAAAATAATTTTTGTTCTCTCACAGTGGCAAGAAATTGGAACGCTGTCACTGCCAAAAAAAGCTGCCATCGCTTCTTTCATCTGAACAACATTTCGCGGGTATTTTCGCCTCGGAGCCCATTGACATTACCCGAAATCGATCACACGTCATTTTTTGCAGAGCATGCTTAAACATTTTTTGCCGGTGAAGGATCCGTCTTGGTTAATTTTTGTGGGACCCAGGAACCTGCTGTCTGGCCAAAAATGTCGGGTGCATGATCAGTCAATGAAAAGTGTGGGCCGCAAAACTAGCCATAAGTGCAAATTATGCTAGCATTGCTTTTTCCGGAAAATAGATGAACATTAACTCGTACATTATGACGAATTATGCCAAAAATTATGCTAGCAAAATCTATAAAGGCCTACCTCATGGTACTGCCGCTCGCAGGAGTCGTTTAAGGCCACCCTTCCGAAATAAACCGTAGTTCTGTGGCCAGCTGCTTTTTTCATCTTTGTCGATTATGACGGTTGCTAAAGAGTATGAATGATCAATTAAGAGGCGGCAGAGGGTCAGTAGAATTTTTTACATAACCCCACTCCCTTTGCACCACCCTTTTCTCTTATGAATAGTGATCAGTCCCAATAAGCACTGATTTGCGTATTCGAATCAAGATATGAAAAAAATTACATATAATATAAACGAAAGCATAAACGAAGTTCCAAGACGAAAAACTAGAAAAGTTCAAGCTGCCTTAGAACGGAAAAGGATTTTAAACTCATCACTGTGTACAAATACTTGATTGAACAACTTCTAACCGTAAAATATGGTTTCCTACGCAACAGTTTGACATGAGGGCTTGAGCATTCGCAACTGAGTGACATCAACAAATTTTTTTAATCATTTCGACAGGCCTTGGAGCATCAATCGAGCCGTTGGTAAAGGCCAAAGGGACCGCACAATAACTGCACCAACAGATTTACGAAAATGGAATGGCAAATCGCAAAACGCAAGGCACTAGACTACTATCGACAGGAGAAATTCCTTGAAAGCATCAAAAACGCCAAAATATGGCTGCTTTGGAGTAAACGCGTTGGTAATAAACACGAAGAAAGAGAGGCGTGTAAAATTTTAGCCTGGTCATATTACTATCTGGTAAACTACGAAGAAAGCATTAAATATGGGAAAGAAGAGTTCAGAATAGCAAAAGAAGAGTCAGACAAAGAAGCGGAATTGGATGCATACATTGTTCTAGCTTCGTCATATAAAAAACTTACGCCTGTAAAGAGGTCAAGAGAGACGAGTCTTCATGGATATGCGTCATATACAGGTATTGAAGAGTGTTTCAGAGTACACTTGGGTTTGCTCTAAATTGTCTTGCCTTAGCTTGATCATTGTATTGTACAGGTGTGGGTGTAGAAGACATCAGCAGTAAGCTAAGTATAAGCTGCATGAAGTGTAAGTGTAAGACTAGGCATTGTTCACTTGGCTAACTCTTAACGCTGAGCTCCCAGATCCGACTCAGCGCTCCCCCTCCCCCCCCACTCTCCCTGTTCAAATACATGTACAGCGTATAGGGAAACATATTTAAACATTTTTCTTGTATCTGTATGTTCGTGTTTGTATCCAGGTTTGCATCAGAGCAGTAGTAAGGTAAATTCACAAGGACAAGCATCAGGCAGGGGCCTTAATCGGGGTACCTCAATCATGGCCCCTGCTTCAGCTCAACTAACCTTAACAGCAGCTCAAGGCCAAAAACAAGCAGCGAAAGCGGAAGTTAAAAGCACAGGTGACAAGCTTTATCAAGACTGTTTACCCGCTAAGAATATGTCAACCTTTTTTGTTTGTTTTCGGGAAAGTATTGTTTGTTTGTTTGTTTTTATCCATATTACGTTTTGGCTTTGGTGGGTGCATTCAGCTGAGCATTCAGGGCGTTCCCTCTTCTGGATGTAAGATCGTGTAAATTCCCATTAACATTAGTAGTGAAGTGTATACCTGTTAAGAAACCTCCAACGTGAGGCAGGTATAATCGATGGAATGCGAGACAAAAACTGAAGCCTTCACAAGGTTTTCACACTGGTTCAAGGAGCAGAACCTGACCCAGGATTCAGTGATACATTATTTGCCAGAAGTATTTCAGTGCGACTACTCGAACCGCGGCACTTGGAAGAATATTATTCAATCACAACGTTTTTTGAAAACAAACGATTCTCAAGGTTTTTCAAGCAAACGGAACAATAACATAAAAAATTTGGGGGGCTGCTTCCTGAGTGGCGACGTAAGTTCAAAAGGTTAAATATTAAACTTTTCAACGGTCCTAATAGCTAAACCTTGAACTTTAGTGGTCTTTTACAAAAAAATTGAGAATCTTCTGTTTTTAAAAAACCTTGGGATTGGATAATCTTCTTCCAAGTAACCCGCTTGGAATAGTCGCACTGTAAATTTGCGGCTTGGGTGCTGGCTTGCAACTCGCCTGGATAATTGAAGCCAACTTTCACTTGAGTTCAGTGCGCTTTTGCTAACCTCCAAAGACTGAAGGCCAACCTGTTTAACCAACCCACGCCACTTTTTGGACAAATATCTATAGGGCTGAATCAAAATCAAACTAATGGTTAGCTTTGTAGGTCTGTCTGGATCTAGCTGGACTCTTCTCCGCTTAGAACGAATAGAAACTGTCAGACGATTTAGTAGCAAAGTCAGGGGGACGACCTTGCAGCTGTTTTAAAAAAGGCCTCACGGGATTGGCTAGAAAAACAATGACAACAAAGTTAACAATGGAACCTTGCCCGAAAACAAAAGAGCTGCGACCATAAAGGTCCAATTAAATCAGGAGTTCTAAAGACCTGCGAGGCTACTGAATGTAGATTGTTGTTTTAGACTGAAAGGCTCTTTTACACCCGGCAGTGTTGTATTATCTTTAGTATAAAGTCAGGTTTTTGTCCTTTACAGAGTGACGTCCCTAGCGGCATAAAAATCACGTGCGTTTTTTGACAGGTGACAGTACAGTGAACGTAAAATGGCAGAGATTAGCTTTCGAAAACAAGGCGAAGAACAGTGATACCAGTCGGGAACAAGCACAAAACCAACAACGTGCTCCATATAACCGGATAGGTAATGGGTCTACACCTATATTAGCGACTTGAATTTCAATTAATGTGTTCAGCATTTTTCATATCAAATTTCTTACAGGTGACGAAGGAATAAATTCATGCCACAATCAAACGTATAGGAACGTCTAGTAAGATAGGCACTATTATAGTCGATAGTCAAGTATCGTTAGTTGGGAAAAAGAAATTAAAGGGAAAGAATCCGCATGACATGGTTTTATTGGCCACACTGCATTGCGGTCTATAAAATGTTACTTTGGATAAATGAGATATTCATATTTTCAGTCTTATTTTTAATTTGATGCCTTTACAAAATATATGTTGCACATACACTCAACGTCGAGCTTGCCCTTGCTAGCCAAAAAACTGTTTATTAAAAATGACTCAATTTCTTCAATGTATGTGTATTCACGATTCACAATCATGGCCGGATTGTAGTAGTTCGCGTTTCTGGGAGTCCACTTCAATCACAATACACAACGCTACGGGTTTCAACACATCACGATTCATAGACAACTTAACAAAAATGTTGGATTACGGGGTCACAAAAAAAAACCCTCCTCCCTGTTCAAATACAGCGTATAGGGAAACATATTTAAACATTTTTCTTGTATCTGTATGTTCGTGTATGTACCCAGGTTTGCATCAGAGCAGTAGTAAGGTAAATTCACAAGGACAAGCATCAGGCAGGAGCCTTAATCGGGGTACCTCAATTATGGCCCCTGCTTCAGCTCAACTAACATTAACACCAGCTCAAGAAAAAGAAGATAATAAAAACCCAGCACAAGCAGGGAAAACCGAAATTAAAAGCACAGGTAACAAGATTTATCAAAACTTTTCACCTGCATGCTAAGAAAATATTAATTTTTTTTGTTTGTTCTAAGGAAAGTATTGTTTGTTTTTTACCCATATTACGTTTTGGGTCTGGTGGGTACATTCAGGTGAGTATTCAGGGCGTTCCTTCTTCTGGATGCAAGATCGTTCAAATTCCCATTAACATTAGTAGTGAAGTGTATATCTGTTAAGAAACCTCCAACGTGAGGCAGGTATAATCGATGGAATGCGAGACAAAAACTGAAGCCTTCACAAGGTTTTCACACTGGTTCAAGGAGCAGAACCTGACCCAGGATTCAGTGATACATTATTTGCCAGAAGTATTTCAGTGCGACTACTCGAACCGCGGCACTTGGAAGAATATTATTCAATCACAACGTTTTTTGAAAACAAACGATTCTCAAGGTTTTTCAAGCAAACGGAACAATAACATAAAAAATTTGGGGGGCTGCTTCCTGAGTGGCGACGTAAGTTCAAAAGGTTAAATATTAAACTTTTCAACGGTCCTAATAGCTAAACCTTGAACTTTAGTGGTCTTTTACAAAAAAAATTGAGAATCTTCTGTTTTTTAAAAAACCTTGGGATTGGATAATCTTCTTCCAAGTGACCCGCTTGGAATAGTCGCACTGTAAATTTGCGGCTTGGGTGCTGGCTTGCAACTCGCCTGGATAATTGAAGCCAACTTTCACTTGAGTTCAATGCGCTTTTGCTAACCTCCAAAGACCGAAGGCCAACCTGTTTAACCAACCCACGCCACTTTTTGGACAAATATCTATAGGGCTGAATCAAAATCAAACTAATGGTTAGCTTTGTAGGTCTGTCTGGATCTAGCTGGACTCTTCTCCGCTTAGAACGAATAGAAACTGTCAGACGATTTGGTAGCAAAGTCAGGGGGACGACCTTGCAGCTGTTTTAAAAAAGGCCTCACGGGATTGGCTGGAAAAACAATGACAACAAAGTTAACAATGGAACCTTGCCCGAAAACAAAAGAGCTGCGACCATAAAGGTCCAATTAAATCAGAGGTTCTAAAGACCTGCGAGGCTACTGAATGTAGATTGTTGTTTTGGAATGAAAGGCCTTTTTACACCCGGCAGTGTTGTATTATATTTAGTATAAAGTCAGGTTCTTGTCCTTTACAGAGTAACGTCCCTCGCGGCATAAAAATCACGTGCGTTTTTTGACAGGTGACAGTACAGTGAACGTAAAATGGCAGAGACTAGCTTTCGAAAACAAGGCGAAGAACAGTGGTACCAGTCGGGAACATGCACAAAACCGACAACGTGCTCCAAATAAGCGGATAGGTAATGGGACTACACCTATATTAGCAACTTGAATTTCGATTAATGTGTTCAGCATTTTTCAAATCAAATTTCTTACAGGTGACGAAGGAATAAACTCATGCAACAATCAAATATATAGGACGTCTAGTAAGATAGGCACTATTATAGTCGATAGTCAAGTATCGTTTGTTGGGAAAAAGAAATTAAAGAGAAAGAATGCGCATGACGTGGTTTTATTGGCCACACTGCATTACGGTCTATGAAATGTTTCTTTGGATGAATGAGATATTCATATTTTCAGTCTTATTTTTAATTTGATGCCTTTACAAAATATATGTTGCACTTACATTCAACTTCGCGCTTGCCCTTGCTAGCTAAAAAAACTGTTTATTAAAAATGACTTAATTTCTTCAATGTATGTGTATTCACGATTCCCAATCATGGCCGGATTGTAGTAGTTCGCGTTTCTGGGAGTCCACTTCAATCACAATACACAACGCTACGGGTTTCAACACATCACGATTCATAGACAACTTAACAAAAATGTTGGATTACGGGGTCACAAAAAAAAGTCCCCCCCCCCTCCCTGTTCAAATACAGCGTATAGGGAAACATATTTAAACATTTTTCTTGTATCTGTATGTTCGTGTATGTACCCAGGTTTGCATCAGAGCAGTAGTAAGGTAAATTCACAAGGACAAGCATCAGGCAGGAGCCTTAATCGGGGTACCTCAATTATGGCCCCTGCTTCAGCTCAACTAACATTAACACCAGCTCAAGAAAAAGAAGATAATAAAAGCCCAGCACAAGCAGGGAAAACCGAAATTAAAAGCACAGGTAACAAGATTTATCAAAACTTTTCACCTGCATGCTAAGAAAATATTAATTTTTTTTGTTTGTTCTAAGGAAAGTATTGTTTGTTTTTTACCCATATTACGTTTTGGGTTTGGTGGGTACATTCAGGTGAGTATTCAGGGCGTTCCTTCTTCTGGATGCAAGATCGTTCAAATTCCCATTAACATTAGTAGTGAAGTGTATATCTGTTAAGAAACCTCCAACGTGAGGCAGGTATAATCGATGGAATGCGAGACAAAAACTGAAGCCTTCACAAGGTTTTCACACTGGTTCAAGGAGCAGAACCTGACCCAGGATTCAGTGATACATTATTTGCCAGAAGTATTTCAGTGCGACTACTCGAACCGCGGCACCTGGAAAAAGATTATCCAATCACAACGTTTTTTGAAAACAAAAGATTCTCAAGGTTTTTTGTAAACGGACCAATACATGTGTAACATTAAAAATTTTGAGGGCTGCTTCCTGAGTGGCGACGTAAGTTCAAAAAGTTAAATATTAAACTTTTCAACGGTCCTAATAGCTAAACCTTGAATTTTAGTTGTCCTTTCCTCAAAAAATTGAGAATCTTCAGTTTTCCAAAAAACGTTGGGATTGGATAATCTTTTTCCAGGTGACCTGGTTGGAGTAGTCGCACTGTAAATTTGCGGCTTGGGGGCTGGCTTGCTACTCGCCTTGATGATTGAAGCCAACTTTCACTTGAGTTCAGTGCTCTTTTGCTAACCTCCAAAGACTGAAGGCCAACCTGTTTAACCGACCCACGCCACTTTCTGGACAAATATCTAGGGCTGAATCAAAATCAAACTAATGGTTAGCTTTATAGCTCTGTCTGGACCTGGCTGGACTCTTCTCCGCTTAGAACGAATAGAAACTGTCAGACGATTTGGTAGCAAAGTCAGGGGGACGACCTTGCAGCTGTTTTAAAAAAGGCCTCACGGGATTGGCTGGAAAAACAATGACAACAAAGTTAACAATGGAACCTTGCCCGAAAACAAAAGAGCTGCGACCATAAAGGTCCAATTAAATCAGAGGTTCTAAAGACCTGCGAGGCTACTGAATGTAGATTGTTGTTTTGGAATGAAAGGCCTTTTTACACCCGGCAGTGTTGTATTATATTTAGTATAAAGTCAGGTTCTTGTCCTTTACAGAGTAACGTCCCTCGCGGCATAAAAATCACGTGCGTTTTTTGACAGGTGACAGTACAGTGAACGTAAAATGGCAGAGACTAGCTTTCGAAAACAAGGCGAAGAACAGTGGTACCAGTCGGGAACATGCACAAAACCGACAACGTGCTCCAAATAAGCGGATAGGTAATGGGACTACACCTATATTAGCAACTTGAATTTCGATTAATGTGTTCAGCATTTTTCAAATCAAATTTCTTACAGGTGACGAAGGAATAAACTCATGCAACAATCAAACATATAGGAACGTCTAGTAAGATAGGCACTATTATAGTCGATAGTCAAGTATCGTTAGTTGGGAAAAAGAAATTAAAGAGAAAGAATGCGCATGACGTGGTTTTATTGGCCACACTGCATTGCGGTCTATGAAATGTTACTTTGGATAAATGAGATATTCATATTTTCAGTTTTATTTTTAATTTGATGTCTTTACAAAATATATGTTGCACTTACACTCAACTTCACGCTTGCCCTTGCTAGCTAAAAAAACTGTTTATTAAAAATGACTTAATTTCTTCAATGTATGTGTATTCACGATTCACAATCATGGCCGGATTGTAGTAGTTCGCGTTTCTGGGAGTCCACTTCAATCACAATACACAACGCTACGGTTTTCAACACATCACGATTCATAGACAACTTAACAAAAATGTTGGATTACGGGGTCACAAAAAAAACCCTCCTCCCTGTTCAAATACAGCGTATAGGGAAACATATTTAAACATTTTTCTTGTATCTGTATGTTCGTGTATGTACCCAGGTTTGCATCAGAGCAGTAGTAAGGTAAATTCACAAGGACAAGCATCAGGCAGGAGCCTTAATCGGGGTACCTCAATTATGGCCCCTGCTTCAGCTCAACTAACATTAACACCAGCTCAAGAAAAAGAAGATAATAAAAACCCAGCACAAGCAGGGAAAACCGAAATTAAAAGCACAGGTAACAAGATTTATCAAAACTTTTCACCTGCATGCTAAGAAAATATTAATTTTTTTGTTTGTTCTAAGGAAAGTATTGTTTGTTTTTTACCTATATTACGTTTTGGGTTTGCTGGGTACATTCAGGTGAGTATTCAGGGCGTTCCTTCTTCTGGATGCAAGATCGTTCAAATTCCCATTAACGTTAGTAGTGAAGTTTATATCTGTTAAGAAACCTCCAACGTGAGGCAGGTATAATCGATGGAATGCGAGACAAAAACTGAAGCCTTCACAAGGTTTTCACACTGGTTCAAGGAGCAGAACCTGACCCAGGATTCAGTGATACATTATTTGCCAGAAGTATTTCAGTGCGACTACTCGAACCGCGGCACTTGGAAGAATATTATTCAATCACAACGTTTTTTGAAAACAAACGATTCTCAAGGTTTTTTAAGCAAACGGAACAATAACATTAAAAATTTTGAGGGCTGCTTCCTGAGTGACGAGGTAAGTTCAAACGGTTTAATATTAAACTTTTCAACGGTCCTATAGACCTCTTTCATAATGGCGGCCTATTAATATATTCCTTTATATGTATGATAATAAGCCTTTCTAACCTCGTTAGCATGTGAAAAATACAAAGAAAAACTTTCTTTCAAACGAGGTCAGAAAGGCTAATTATCATATATGTAAAAGAATACATTAATAGGCCGTCATTATGAAAGAGGTCTATAGCTGAACCTTGAATTTTAGTTGTCCTTTCCTCAAAAAATTGAGAATCTTCAGTTTTCCAAAAAACGTTGGGATTGGATAATCTTTTTCCAAGTGACCCGCTTGGAGTAGTCGCACTGTAAATTTGCGGCTTGGGGGCTGGCTTGAAACTCGCCTTGATGATTGAACCCAACTTTCACTAGAGTTGCGCTTTTACCATCCTCCAAAGACTGAAGGCCAACCTGTTTAACCGACGCACGCCACTTTCTGGACAAATATCTAGGGCTGAATCAAAATCAATCTAATGGTCAGCTTCATAGCTCTGTCTGGACCTGGCTGGACTCCTCTCCGGATAGAACGAACAGCAACTGTCAGGGGATTTGGTAGAAAAGTGAGGAGGCGACCTTGCAGCTGTTAAAAGACCTCACGGGATTGGCTGGGAACACAATAACTACAAAGTTAACAATAGAACCTAGCCCTAAAACGAAAGAGCTGCGATCATAATTGTCCAATTAAATTAGAGGTTCTGAAGACATGCGAGGCTTCTTAATCTAGGATGTTGTTTGGGCTGAAAGGCCCTTTTACACCCGGTAGTGTTGTTATATATATAAAGTATGAAGTCAAGTTGTTGTCCTTTACAGAGTAACGTCCCTAGTGGTATATAAATCATTTAGTAAACGTTTTTTGACAGGCGACAGTACAGTGAACGTAAAATGGCAGAGACTAGCTTTCGAAAACAAGGCCAAAGACAGTAATACAAGTTGGGAACAAGCACAAAACCGACAACGTGCTCCATATAACCGGACAGGTAATTGGACTACACCTATATTAGCGACTTGAATTTCGATGAACGTATTCAGCATTTTTCAAATCAAATTTTTTACAGGTGACGAAGGAATAAACTCATGCCACAATCAAATATATAGGACGTCTAGAAAGATAGGCATCATTATAGTCGATATTTAAGTATCGTTAGTTGGGAAAAAAGAAATTAAAGGCAAAGAATCCGCATGACATGGCTTTATTAGCCAGACTGCATTACAGTCTATGAAATGTTACTTTCAATGAATGAGATATTCATAATTTTAGTCTTATTTGTAATTCATGTGATGCCTTTACAAAATATATGTTGCACTGGACGCTCAACTTCGCGCTTGCTTTTGCTGGCAAAATAAAAAGCAAAAAAAAAGCTGTTTTCTTAAGATCATGTGTGTGTATTCACAATTCACAATCAAGGATTGTAGCAGTTCGCGTTTTAGGGAGTCCACTTCAATTACAATACACAACGGTTGTTTAGCACATCACCATTCATAGACAACAAAAATGTTGGATCATGGGGTCACAAAAATAAGCTCCCCTCTCACCCACTCCCTGTTCAAATACAGCGTATAGGCAAACATATTTAAACATTTTTTATTTATCTGTATATTCCTGTATCTACCCAGGCTTGCACAAGAGCAGTAGTGAGGAAAATTCACAAGGACAAGCATCAGGCAGGAGCCTTAATCGGGGTACCTCAACTATGGCCCCTTCTTCAGCTCAAGAAAAAGAAGATAACAAAAGCCCAGCACAAGCAGGGAAAGCCGAAATTAAAAGCACAGGTAACAAGATTTATTAAAAACCGTTTACCCACTAAAATATTTTAACTTTTTTTTGTTTTGTTTTGCTTTTTTTTAAGCATTAATAGTTTGCCTAAATGCAGTGGACATAATAATAATAATAATAATAATAATAATAATAATGGAAACTTTATTTGTGTTTTTGAATGTACAATTGTAAATCTCGCTACGTATAGGCAATTTACAAATGCTGCTTGAGACTGAATTATTAAAAAAACAAACAAACAAACAACAAAAACAAAACAAAACAAAATCCAAAATAAAAAATCAAAATAAATCAAAATTGCGTTAAGCCAGGGCTATCCCAGTTCCTGTTTCTACAACAAAAGATGTAATATGTTGCTCTAATGGCTATATTTATCATTTTCTTGATTATATAACGTTGCTTCTTTTTGTCAATGCCAATGTCATTCATCATGTCTAATAACGTGGAACATTCATCGGAGAAAACGCCAAGGGAACTCACGGAGAGATTTACAAATCTCACACATCTGTAATTTCTACTCATTTCGTTGATCAAGTTCACATATTTTTCTTTCTTACGCACTGCATTGTTGTTAAGGTTGGACTCGAAACCAACTGTTAATTCTAGAACATATAGGCACTTAGACTGGATTAGGAAAAGACGATCTGGACGATAATTTTCACCAGTTATTATTGAGGGATTCAGAAAACCATTAACATCTGCATAGAGTGAAGAGTGAACATTAATTACAGATTGAAGTGACTTGGCAATGAAGTTAAGGATTGAGTCGTGTCTCCAGGTAAAGCGATCAAGGTACTGTTGACAACCAGCGACAACATGAAGGAGTGATTCAGGATTAAGACAAAATGAGCAATCAGGACTTTGTGATAATCTCCATCAGCTTGCCATATTCTTACGTGTAGGGAGGGAGTTGTTGATGTAGCGGATGGTAAAATGGTAAATGTTCTTCCGTAGATGAGACTGGGCCTCTAACCAAATAGAATTTACAGATGACAATGAGTACTTGATAACATTTGAGAAGAAGAAACCTTGAGATGTTAGGCGGTGTTGCAGTTTATCCTCTTGATTAGAACGGAAATCTTTAAGAACTTCCTTAGTGGATTTGTACACATCATATTGAACATTAGTGTGACAGCTTGACGATTTCCAGAGATCATTTAAGGAATCATTTGGTGACTCTTTTAATGAATTTCGGAGAACTGTTTGGCACTGAGTAAATTTAATAGAGGGAGGACAAATATTAAGACCAAATTTATTGCGTCCTAGGAAAACATTGCTCAATGTTCCAGATATCGGAATATCAAGCCATTTTCGAATATAGCCATTCACTACAGAGTCGAGATGTTCCGTTATCCAGGTTTTGGATATATTAGCTATAGTGAAATGCCATGACAATTTAGATAGGACATAGCGGCTGTACAGAAGAAGTTTGTGTTTAGGATGTAGTGGCTTTATATCAATGTCATTCATCAAGTCTTGTACAAGAGAGGACAATTCAGACATGTGTACATGTTGGTTGTTAGACATGTTGAAGTCAAAGAAGAGACCTAAGTAACGAAATGATTCACCCATTTCCACACAGGGAATTAGAACTCCATTGATCAACAGTTTGGGTAAATATTGGACAGATTTAGTGCACAGTTTCCGTATTCCAAAAGGAGAACATTTATCAACTCTTATCATGTTCGACCAATTACACCAGATTATAAAGCGGTTGATTAGATCTTGATTTTCTGATTCCTGACCACTTATGACTGCGGCATTCTCAGCGAACTGGAACCAGTGGATGGGATTTAAGAACTTGAGGGAAAAGCCAAATTGACGGTATTTTTTAGATTTAATATGCTGTAGAAACGTGTTAAAACACGAGTTGAAGAGAAGTGGGCTTAGGCAATCACCTTGGAGTACACCACGACCAACAGATATAAACGGAGTGCGAAATTCATTTGTAAGAATAGAGGTTTTGAAGTCAGTGTAAAGACTTTTCACCAGTGATTTGATATGATCATGATCAGGAATGTGGTGGTAATCAAGAGCGGTTTGAATCAAGTTGTGATGAACTTCACCAAAGGCGTTTTTAAGGTCCAAAAGAGTAATGACGAGTGAACGCTGTTTGGTACGAGCTTTGTTAATGATATCAGCCATTTGAGCAGTGTGCTCAAAAGTTCCAGAAAGACCTGGTGTAAAGCCTTTTTGAATTTCCTGTTCAATGTAGTTGTTAGCGGAGAGGAAGTTGAAAATGGCATTACGAAGACACGAGGTAAAAACCTTTAAAGGCACAGATTGTAAAGTAATAGGACGAAAGTTAGCAGGGTCATTAGCGTCTTCCTTTTTATGGATGAGGATTGTGCAGGCTCGCTTCCACTCGCTTGGGACAGATCCAGTTGACCAAGCTGTGCGTATAATTTCAGATAAATAGGTGCGAAGAAAAGGACATCGTTTGAAACAAATTATTGACAGTTGATTTAGGGGACAAGGAGAACCAGACGCCTTCATTTTTCTAATCACATTTGAGATCTGTTGGTATGTTGGGGGTTCAAGGTTAAACGGAATTACAGGATCTGATAAAGTTGGTATCCAGCTTGGAAGGTTGAATACTTTAGTCGGATTTACTGACGAAAGAGTTCTTGCAAAGTAATCAAAACACTCATTCATGGAAAACGAAGGGAGGATTTCATCTTTTTTTGTTGAAGATATTTTTGACATATCCCCAGAAATTTTTAGAGATGGATAATCATGATTCATCAGGTCAGCGTTGACTTGACATGACGTGTTGTCTCGTAGTATGTCACGCAATAAGAGAGATACGTATTTGATTTCTGTGATGTCGGCGTTAGCAGACTGCTTCAAGACTTTGAGAGATTTCTTCAGATCATTTTTAGATTTGCCTCCGTATTTCCTAATCAGGCTTTCATCAGGAGCTTGTGCGACTTGACCAAAATTAGCAGAGAAATAGTCATAAACAGTGTCGTTCAAAAGTTTAACGCGTGAGCTGAGATTCTGAACAGTGATTGGAGGATTCAGAGATAATACGGATTTAAAATATTCGTTGGCCGTTAACCATTGTTCTTCAGATTTAGGTAGATTTAGTCCCTTTTTAATATCGGGAAAGCAATGGTCTTCAAATTGAGGGGAGGACACCCAAAGGATCACCTACATCGCCAGATTCTTGGTCGGTGAGTACGGCATCATTGAGGTCAGCACGAAGTTGATCATTCAAACCCAAAACCACTCTACAACTCCTTTGATGCATCTTCATTCCTCTGTTACCCTTGCAAAGTCTACCACAGCAGTACTTCACGAGACAAGCACGAGAAGAAGCATCTGCAGCGACTGACTCATTTGCATCCTCATCCACTCCAGCAGAAGGACGCTCCGCTCGAGTGATTCTATGTTTACAGCGCCACGCATGGCGGCCCAGCGAGACAAAATCGTTACCGCAGAACGAACAGACCACACCAGCGAGCAAAACGAACAAAAACCGCGAACAAACCATGCCCTCCGACAACCAAAAGCAGCTCCCCACTGATTAATCCAAAGAAGATTTCAATCCAAGGACAAAAGGACTTTTAAACCGAGGACATGCACAAAACGTGTCTGTTCTGCTCAATGTCCGTTAACAATAATAATAATAATAAAAATAACAATAAAAAAAATAACATCTTTTATTGATAACAAAGCTAAACTAAAGAATCTTCTTTACAATCAACCCCACCCAAAAAACCACTCCGTTTGAGCACAGTTTAAGCCAAAACAATCCCATCAAAAGGCTATTGAATTCCAGCAATCCATGACGTCTAGAAGATACATACTCATAGTCGGCAGTTATGTATCGTTAGTTGGAAAAAAAGAAAGGAAAAGAATCCGGCGCATGACTTGGTTTTATTGGCCACACTGAATTACGGTCTATGAAATGCTACTTTAAATGAATGAGATGACCATCTTAAAGGGTTATGTTTCTTTAGTCATATTTACAACTTCCTGAGTTTTCAGAAGATATTTCACACTGGAGGCTCAGGTGAGCATTATGGGGTAATTTTTAGATTTAGCCAGGACTAAAAGCGAAGCTCTGGTTAATAATACGTGTAAACAAAAACATTAAATCGTGTAATGCTAAACGGGGACGACAATGAAAATGGCTTCAAGGTTAATGAGCAAACAAATAAATAAATAAATGAATTGCACGTCCAGCACACTTTTTCTTCTAATTAGCAAAAAACAAATTTGCTCGTTCAGCACGCTTTTTCGTCTTTCCCTTGCCGTTGTTTTACACGACTACAACGCTGTTTTGTACGACTAAAACGTCAAACTTCCTAGTTACACATATTTTTATGGAGGAATTGTCGTATGTGCTTACCAATATTTTGTTTCCTGTGTTTATGTTCTCTTTTATTTTTCACTGCCGCTCAGTTTAACCTTGCTGGCCCGCTAGCATTTCTCATCTTCTTACCGCCGTTTTAAATTTCCATGTTTTTCTTCCGACGAAATTCGCCTCCTTTGTTTTCAATAACTCGCTCTAGCTCTTTCTCTGTTATCCACGTTAGCGTAAACATAAAAAAATAACGCAACGCCGAAAAAGACACGATTTTGTTGTTGTTTTTTCTTTCTAAAAGTCCGGGCGGCCATGTGATTTCCTTCCAAATAAAACCTTGAGTTGCATTTGGATTGCCATATCTGTTGATTGAGTTATTTTACATTGATATGCCTGCGGTGCAGAAGGACGGTCGTTCGCTCGGTGTACAGTCACGTGATTACCAAATTTCTCGGATGGATAGATTACCACATTTCCTTAGCTATGGGACTCCAGCCACGCGCACCGTTTCGCGCCGCGCGTGGAGCTCCGCTAATGTCCATTTTTGGTAAACACCTGCCAAGTGGGAAGATGCCAAGCAGTTTCAAATTTCCTGATTAACTTTGGATATGGGTAAACATATTTAAAAACCTTTGCCTTTTATCTCCGTGTGCGTGTACCTAACCAGGAAGAAAAACCTTCAGGCCAACTTACAGTGAAATCATTTCAAAGAATAGAAGATGATAAAAGTCGAAAACGTGCCTTAAAAGTCGAAAGACTTTTAAATTAAAGTACAGGTAACGAGATTTTTTAAAATCATTGAGTCGTTAAAGAAAGGTGAACTATGTTTATCAAAAAAAGTTAATAATTATATTTAAACAAACAAGTAGTGTTTTCGACAGTGATAAGATGAAACTTTAAGTCTTTTATTTGCACGTACTTTGCCAAGCAAACTTGTCGATAGCAACTAAGGAATTCGAAATTTAATCAGTGAAATGTAAATGGACCAAAAGTGTTTTATCGTGTACCTTATCGAAGCTGCTCCAGCTGAGTAGCTTGTAAGCGAGATTTCCAGTTAGGGTGCAGCGGAATAACAACTTAGACAAAAATTATTTCTTAAGGATGACGTCAAGAGCTGAAATTTTCGAAGTCACTTTGTTGATTGTTGAAAGCCAAGAACGCCAAGTGAACCTCTGTCGAACCTCTGTCCTCTGTGAACCTCTTCTTCATACCTAGAAAGCAGTGGATTTTCTACTCAATAATTTCTTCGTTGAATTACATTCGTGGGCCGGGATATCTCCTGCTAACGGTCTCTTAGAATAAAATATCGAAGACATCATTCCTTTTTGCTATCTATCAAACAGGTTTGCGTGAGGACACAAGTAAATTTAGTGTACTCAAACGAGTTTTTGAGGAAGGTTCTTTCAGAAGAGCTGAAGCGCAAAATGGCGACGAAAACCGTGGACTTACACCAAAACGAATACGTACTTCGTATACAAGGACAGGTAATTAGAAGTAATATAAGAAAAAAATATAATTATATTAAAAAAATAAAAGGCATCAATTACTAACAGGACTTATAAGTCGCATTTTAAGATTATACTCAGTAACGTTAAAACCAAACGTCGAACATTTCGTGAGACGAACCAAACTATAATTAGGGACGATCTAAACTTAAGTTTAGGTCGTCTGTAGCGTCAGACGGCGAAGCCTTGTTTCCTTTCATAAACGGTCGTTGCCAGTTTTTACGGTCGATGCCACCATTGGTAACTGACATAGGCATACGGGAATTTTTTTGCTAGGGAGGGGTGGGGTAGAACATTTGCCAAAAAATCTCCTTCCTAGCCAAAGAAATTCCCGTAAAACATTTGCCAAAAAAATCTCGCAAGTTGCCCAAAATTTTACGAAAGAGTCGAAAAGAAACGAGGTTCATATTCCAACAAAATAGGCCACACTGGCATATGAGGGTGGTTCGACACAGTTTTTCAATACCAAGTCTGAGTTAAACTACGTAGCCGTAAACAAACATTTGCCACCACAGTTGCATTAAGATGAAAATTTGTCATGATCAGGGTTACAATGACATCGGAGTAGTTATAGCAACGAAATGACGCCATTACCTATTTTACTTCAGCAATAATTCTCGGCACTGGAAACCTTACAAAATCGTTCACAGGATCGAGCTTTTTTCTCCAATGCGGTCGCCTCGATGTTCGTGAAGTAATGTTTAAGTAGAATCTGTAACAGCGTTATCGAGGTATTTTGGATGAAGTTTCTATCGTTAGAAATACGGTAAAAAGGAAACTCTTGATGTTTGGCCGTTATCTGTAGAAAACGAAGCGCTTTTGACATGCAATTTCACCTCATTAGTAGTTTTAATCTTTTTAAAAACCAGGGGCACCCAACGTCACTTTTTGGAAAATATCTGTTCGAAAAACGATTTGAGATCTAGAATTTTCGGAACATTTGTTGTAAAATTTCTTTCTTGCCTGCCTCTCCTAGGATTTTCGAGCATCTAAAAAATGGTATAATTGCCCATTTTTAACGGATTTTTGCCTGAAAAATGTCACCTACAATTTTCGGGAACCTTTTTTCCAGCTGAAATTTTCGAAAAGTAAGTTTTGATCCCTATAATTTTCGGATCACTAGACTTTCAGCTAGAAAATCCCAACAGATGAAAAATTCTTAGGGGATAAAAATATACCTATATATACCGTTTAAATACTAAGAATACGTTTAACAATGCTATTTTTAAATGGTTTTGAACTAGATTCTTTTTGGGTGCGCCTGAATAGCGTGTGTGAAAGATCGTGGAGAAAGCTCTGCCCGATTGCTGAGGGTCCCCAATAGGGTTCTTCAATCCCGTAATCCCGACCCAAAATTTCGTGCAATCCCGTAATCCCGAGGGTTATTTTTGGCATCCCACCTCTCGCATATACTTTTTTTTATCCCGAATCTCGCCCCAATTTTGCTTTCAAATCCCGAATCCCGAGCTTCAAATAAGGGAAATCCCGGATCCCGAAAAACCTATTGGTGACCCTCATTGCTAGAAAGAACGATTTGATTAGTATGTATCGAGGCGCTGTTGTTAGCAGTTTTGTAAAAATTTCGGTCTACTTTAACAAATTAGCGAATAATTTTAAACCGCTTGATAGAATTTTTAAAAGAATTAGGATTCTCTCGTAATTGAAACTGAGAATTAGTCAGCCACTTCTTCATTTTCAGACCTCATTGCTAATGCTGTCTGCCATCCACTGTTCTTCTAGTGGAGACGATTCTAGAAAGTTATGCGAAGGTTTATTCTAATCAATTCACCACTGAAAATAGTTCATTCCAGCTAGTGCAGTGCAGTACAGTGCCCAACGTGAATGTAACTGGATTATTACGCCCACTTTAGGTTAATATTCAGGTCTTCAAAATAATTATTAATTGAATAAACATGGAGACGTCTTTAAAAACTGGCTTTGCCCAAATTTTCTCTTGCTGCCCAAAAAATCTGAGTTGCTCCCCCCCCGGCCCGTACGCCTATGGTAACTGAAGCCCTTAGTCATGATAGTTGCAATATGTTCCCTAGATTAAGTACAATAAGGAAAATAATACGTTTTTGAATAGTCTTAGATAGAACCAAGTTGAATTTACGTTAAAAGTTATGGAAAGTGCTAGGGTTACCTGATGTATCAGTTAAGAAAAACAGTTTGTTAGTTTATGTACTTAAATTTTTCGGAATTTTGGCGGGTCGGCGTGGTAGTGTAGTGGTAAAAGAGAGAATACGAAAGGTTTGGCGATTTTCTTTCTTTTTAATAGAAACACTTTCAATAACAGGTTTTAAAATTTTCTAAGTGTCTTAAAAATGGCAGCGACAGTTTACGAAAGGGACAACTGCGACGGCGAACTTAGGACGCGTCCAAACCAATCAACTGAATCACTGCAAAAGCAATTTTAGTCGACTGAGGCTAAATATACTTTCTCATACAAATTTTGAATTTATTAGTTTAGTTCGTCTCATGTGAAAATCGACGTTTGTCCTGGACACGATCTTCAGACGTTTTATTCTATCTCTTCGAATTAGGAGCAGACGGATAGAACGTGTAGGACGATCCAAACTCACTAAGGCGAACTTAACTGAGCCAGACGTCGAACTTTTCACGAACTGGACTCACTTAGTTTGGTTCGTCTCATGAAAAGTTCGACGTTTGACCTACAATCATGGACAAAAGTCCTTGGGACAGTACTGCAATATGCATATTTTCCCGTCATTTCTCGGCTCCCTCTTAAAACTGCATCATTTTCGAAATTTTCTTGCAGTTCTCCCTCCCCCCACCCTATACAAAGTTGAATCTCTGAAAAAATTCTGGATACATGCGTCCAACATTGTTTGTGGGGTGAGGGGAGGGGTTGGACCTGTGTGAATTGAAAAACACCCCAGAAACGCAAAAGTGTCCCAAGACTTTTGTCCATGATTGTAGGTGTGAGGTGGGTTTTCCAGTTCGATACAGAAGGCACGTTAGGGTCGAGAGTAAACCATTGAGCAATTATTGGATTCTGCTTTCGTGTGACCTGAAGAATTATATGGAGATTGACGAAGTTTTAATATCCTTCGAGATCAGGGTGCATAACTGTTTAGATCGCATACAAAAGCCAATGAAAGCTAATCAGGGCTTCTCGGTTGCCGTCCCTTTTTCGGCGATTAACCTGTACTATTGACGTCATGTTCTGATACCTGGAGCTGAAATTGATTATCTATACAGTAACTGGTTTGAAAAGCGTTTGTACTCTAGCCGTGGGTGTCAAATTGATAAAAGTATATGAGTTTGTGCCTTACCTTGTATGCAAACATCCTGTTAAACCACAGGGTGTGAACAAACATGAAATTCTCTTTTATTCCTTATATGTGCGGGTATTTCATATTGCTTTAGGCAAAGTTACTTCAAAACCAGCTAATGCGAAAGAGGATGACAAAAGCCGTGTGCAATCAGCGAAAGACGAAATACTTTCAAGGGGCAGTCGAGGTAAGAACTTTTGACTAAAAACATTCAATTTGAGTCAGACAGCTCATTATTACTTTCTACTTTATGAACGTTACTTTGTGGTTTTCATTTCAGTTTTTATTGAAAAATGAAGCAACCGGTTGGTTACAATACAATACAATACTTAAATTCATCTGATTCATTATTAACTGCCACAGCTATTATAATTATGCCGAAAGAATGCGTCGTTAGCTTTTACAAAATGCCGCACAACGTACGCGTATTATACTGGAAAACGTGTCAGGCAGTACCGCCAGGTATGTTGGAGGTGGGTGGGGTGGTGCTTAATAGAAAGAAAATGTGACCTAAAACTAGTTGTAAAGTAGCAGTCTGGGTATTAATTTCCCTTCAACTTACCCAGTTGAAACCTGAAACGGGATTACTCCCTTATTACGAAGTAGGATTTTTCATCTCCAGGAAATAAAAAAGTTGATGATGACTTAGCGGTTTCCAAATATGTTTTCTGGCCAAGTTGAATCATGGCCATGTAGTCATATTGGGATAAAACAAAAACAAAAGCTAAATAATAATCAGTAAATACGTTTTACCACTAGAATATAGAAAACATCATCGTATATCTGTATGTGTATGTTTCAAACAGATTTGCACGAGAAGACAAGTAAAGTGAGTGTGCTTAAGCGAGCTTTTGAGGAAGATTCTTTCATCTCAGCTGGACGTAAAGAAGGTGTCGAAAGCCTTGAACATGCAGCAGAAGGAAAACATTCTCCACAAACCAGAAAAGGTAAAGTTTACGCCTTATCAACATCTTAATTTCAATTATACTGAGATGGCTCCTAACTTAGCAAAAAATAAACAAGGCATTATAGGAAAAATTATGTCTTGTTTGCAAAATAGCTGGATGTCACTTTTTATTTTCTGTACAAAATGCATATCTAATGAGAGGAACGATGCCGACTCTAGGGCTGCTCCAACGTCTATGAATACATTTGCATTAAGCATTTGCAATCATGTGTTCTACGCGTCACGGAAGCAAAAGATGAAACACTCATGGAGGAAAAGGGGCGCAAAGAGATCAACGGTGTCGTGGAGAAAGGGCCATGTTCGTACCTATTCCGCAGAGAGTATGTCGCCTTCTTCCTTTCTCTCATCAGCAATTGCAAAACTAGCCAATAAAACGATTACAAATTGCACTAGCTAATTGTTCGATGCGAATAACAACCAGTTCTAGAACACCTCAAAATGACACCCCAATAGCGGAAATGTCATTACAATATAATCTAAGAATAATCACAAGAATATTCAGCCTTCCTCTTCCCAATCCCCTGCTTGGTTCGCCTCGTTTTCCGCGCTCAACCCATTTGTCATCCATTTTACACACCAAGGAGGCGGGTGCCACGCCTTTTAGCCACAGTACCATTGGTTAGTACTGCTACCATAACAGCGTTAATGAGAAGGCCCTACTACAGTTGAACCTCCCGTAAGCGACTATCCAAATTGCAAAGACTTAGTGGTCGCCTACAAGAATCAAACCACAGGGGCACGGGGTCTCTTCCGAGAAAAGGTCCAGGCACATTTAATTTTAATTTTGTGGAAGATGATTTATTGCATACAATTTCTAAGTTACGCCATGTGTAGTTCCATGTTGTTAATAAGTTCTTCGTCCATGTCGTATATTCCAAGTAACATAGTACACATAGCGTATATAGAGATCAGAGAATGCGTCAAGTGGTCGCTCACAAGAGGTTAAAAAAAACAGAAAATCATAAAACTTTCAGGGCTAAAAAGTGGTCGCGGCCGCTTACAGGAGGTGGTCGTTTACAACAGGTTCTAACTGCAAGGCTTTGACTGGGAAAGTTTTGGTGTTTTGGATAAGTGGTCGCTTATGGGAGGTGGTCGCTTTTTAATTACGAGAGGTGGTCGCACATGGGGGTTCGACTGTATATTGGCCCGCTGGGTTCTCTCGAGGTTTCTTAGCACATTCTGTTTTGTTTTATTTCTTTTTCTTTTTTGAAAAATCGAACAATTATAATTACACGTTCCTGTTCTTTCCGTCTTTCTCTTTCTCTCTCTCTCTTCTTCTTTCTCCCTTCTTCTCATTTTTTTCTTTTCGTACCGGTTTGGCACATTTTGGCATAATTCCCGTCATAACAGAAAATAAAGAAGTTATTAAAACACCTGTTTTTGTACGGTTTTGTTTCCGATAGTACCAGGTGAAATCATGGCTCGAGGACCAGAGGCAAAACGTGCTTATAAAAATGCTTTGAAGAATGGAAAGGTAAAGGTGTATCGTGGTCGAATCATGTTCATCGGCCAAGATCGGGCGGGAAAGACGAGTTTAAAAAAACATCTCCTTGGCCTGCCATTTGACCCTAATGAAGAGAGTACAGACGGGGTGGAAGTTGACCCATCAGCATTTGAATTTGACGTCGATCACGCCACGAATTGGAAGATCAGCAATGAAAAGCTGAATGTTTCTCATTTTGCCAACGAGCTTGCAAAAATAGTGGCAGGAAATCTTCTGGAACAGAAAACTAACATGAACCAGGAAGGTCAAGATGAAAAGAATATTAAGGTTAGCAAAATGTCCTGCAATCATCTCGAAAGAACTATTTTCACTCAGTGACGTAATTTGCCGTCCTCCTTACTTGGGTTGAAGAAACCTGACCTTATTAAAATATATATATATAAATTGGTCTTCGCCAATTTTGTCGTTAATCTGGCCAGTTTTTCCGAAATAGAGAATACCAATGTTGGCAAAGGCCAGCTGTTAAAAAAATCAATGTTCATCACATTTAATTATGAAGAGCGATGCAGTTGGGCTCCACAAAGTATAGTATAGGGCGCAGATTTAAGGCAGTTTTTTACCCTTTTCTTTAAGTGGAATCTGTGTTCATTGGAGCTAAGTAGAATTATACATTAATGCCGATGAGGTCATCTCCATTTGTCTTTCTCTCATGACTAAAAATCAGGACGTAGAGAAATCTCATCATGATAACGTCGCGTTCGTTTTTAGGTTGTTTAACCAATTTCACCGGTTTCAGGTTTCTAGTTATTTTTCCATTTCTAACGAAGGAATGCTCGTTAAACTTTCATCAACCTACAATCACTAAAAGGTAATTAACATAACTGCAAGTTCCGCTTCACTGAATTTTGGCGCGCATTTTGTGCAAAGTAATGTGGGCTACACTGAAAGCGGCTCCTCTTTCAACAACTAACAAGATGGTTTTTGGCGAAATGTTTCTTACCCTTTCCCTCCTTTTATTAATTCTTTCTTTATATATTTAGAATTTGTTCAGACAAACAAAAAAGAAGGACACCGAAGATGCTGGATTTCATTCTCACATGGCTAGCAATTTGGACATCGCGGTTGAAGAACGTACGAGGTACATGATCGACGTGAAGATCGAAGAAGCTTCCCCTCCAGAAGACGTACCAGAAATAGTGACTGCAGAACCGACAATTCCCATACCCGAGTTGAAGATTGATCCAGCCCATCCTCCAGACGACTTTACAGAAATACTTGTTCAGCATTTAAAGAGATTAAATCTGACAAAAGATGCGGAACAGGCTGAACACCACGCGACTCTAGACCTATGGGACTTTGCAGGACAACATCTTTATTACGCCTCATATCCTGTGTTTTTGTCGAAAAGAGCAATTTATCTGTTGGTCTACAATTTGAACAAGGCACTTGAGGCGGAGGCACAGCCCTCTTTTAAAAGACAAAATTGGGAAGTTCGTCTAAGGAATCCAAATTCCGAGACAAATTTAGACAACCTAATGTCATGGCTTGCTTCAGTAAGTACTATGTGTTCACAACAAACGAAAGCTGGTAAAGAGGAAGAGAGGGGGCTCGAATACCTGCGTCCTCCAGTATTCATTGTAGGAACACATGCTGATGAGCCATATAAAAGTAATATCAAGGACATTGAATCGCAGATCCAGAAAGCGATTTCAGGAAAAAGCTTTGCAAACCACGTTATTCGACCTTTCTTTGCAATTTCTAACAAGTCAAATTCAGACGAAAAGCAGCTCGTCGCTCTTCAAGACAAAATAATTGAGGTGATAAAGCAGGAGCCATACATGGGAGAGGAGTTGCCACTTCGGTAAGTTTTTCCATAAAAAATTACTCTAAAGCAGTTTCATCCTGTGAAATATATCCACGTTGTGATATTTTTCAGTACTATCTTTTTTTGCGATGATTTTGAAAGGTACAACCAGTTGCAAAAATATTGAGACACTCCGACGACAAACCGGCCTTTTTACATGACATGACTGCTAGTCTCATCTCTGAGATATAGCACTTCACTCCTCCCTTCTATTCAAAGTTGTCCTTTCAAGTTTTGAACATTTTTATACAAGGGGATCTCAAGTCCAAGATCATGCAGAGGCCAAATAAAGAAACGTCTCAAGTATTTTATTTGCAACTGGTTGTAGGTTTTTCACAAAAACATTCCAGGTGCAACTTCACTGGTGTTCAATTGTGATTTGAAAGGATGTTACTGAGACGAGGAACGGAGAACGAGTAACGAGCACCTTTCTGTTTATATGTGCCTTTTAAAATTTATCAACGTTTCAGTACCCTATTAAGACCCTGGTTTAAAAACCGTTCTAGCTTCTTTGCTAAGTTCAGTTTTCGACAGTGTTCGTTATCTCGGATTTTTATAACTTGCAGATGTTTTTGGCTTCGTAAGCATCCTATTATACACCAATCAAATTTTCTATACAATTACCTCGATTATTACAGGTTTTTAAAGTAAAATGGAAGACATTTAATTAATTCAATAATGCAAGATGAAAGATGTTTCCAGTTCTAATTTTAATAATAAATGACGTCATCGTTACATCACAACTACATTGTTTATTTGTGTTAGCCAACTTCTTGATTTTATCAAACACATTACTAATTTAAGTATTTTTTGATTCATGGCTACTTTGAGGGGAATGTGTACTTTGCCAATAAATGCCACAATATGACATCATAATGACGTCATATTAAGTTATTGTGTCAATCAAGTTATACCTAGATCTTGGATACTGTATTCTGTGCCTTTCTGGTTGCCGTAACATGAGCGTTTTTGAAGTGGTAGAGGGGGCCTCCTGAGCTAGCCCCCCCTACCCGGTCGTAGGAAGTGAAAGAACAAAAAGCCCGGTCTGAATAGGGTTGATATACTTGTAATGTGTGGTATATTGTCTCAGCCGTTCAATTCAACGCTAAACCCAACATCAGCGTACATATTTCATAGTCTTGCGCTGCCACATTCCTTCAGCCATTCGATTGCCTTTCTCGGTCATATCCTCCTTTATTCTTTAGGTGGTTCAATTTTGAGAAGGTCATTAAAGGCTTGGTTGCAGCGAACATACATTACTTGGGTCTAAAGGATCTACGAACCATTGTTCGGAAAGTTTGCTTCATAGAAGACGTGAAAGAGATGGAAACCATGCTGAATTTTTATCACGATCTTGGCATCATTGTCAAACACCGAAACACAGTTATACTCCAGTCCCAATGGCTAATTGATATTTTCAGGAAACTTATAACGATACCTCATTTCAACGATATGGTAATTTCAAAGTAACACTTGTAAGCCTGGTTTTCATTTGTCGGGAAAATCCAAAACGAACGGGGATTTTACTGTTTTTCGATCGTCCCAGATTTTGCCGACTAAAATCGTAGATATCCCGATCGTCTGGGAAGGTCGGGGACTAATGTAGAAAATCGGGAACCTTTATTTTTAGCTATTTTCCCGACGCATCCCAGATTTCTGCAATAGTCGGCGATCATTCCCGATAAAACCCAAATTTGTACCGTCATGGACGTCGGCGATGGATTTCGTTCATTACCAATCCTATAAATTGCTGGGCTCCAGTCCCTCTATCACACATAAACATCGCCTCTCTGGAACAGACCTCTGGCTGTTATCCGATATATCGGCAAAATCTGGGACGGTCGGCAAAAAGTTAAATCCCCGATCACCTGGGATTTTCCCCACATATGGAAACCAGGCTTTAGGATCAGTAATAATTTCCTTTTGATTTATTGTTCAATAGCTTACTTTTTTTAGGAGAAACAATAGGCATCTTATGAATATGGTTAGAGGTTACATAAAAATTGTTTGAGCAACAACTTAGTAGTGGTAGGAAACGTTATACTAGCTAATTTTAAAGTTGTTCAACAACATCGCAGAAGTTCGCTAAAGCACAGCTTATCCATAGGCGTACGGGCTAGGGGACAGGAGGCGACATTCCCCCACAACGCCCATTATTCGGAAAACAGAAGTTGGGATAGAACTAAAATTGAGAAATGAAACCAGGACTGTCGTTCCCAAAATACGCACATGCCGAATCTAGATGCGTGGAGTCAATCAACTGTTATCAACTCGTCATCCCATTGGATAGTGAAAGGTGTTGAGAAGCGTCCCGAATACCTATCATGAGTTCTTTCCCGCGGCGCCCATCCTGGGCTGGGAATTTGAGATCCCTTGATCCATTTCCGATGAAGTGAGAGCTTTTAAAAAAATCTTAAAACTAATATTAGGACCACGATGTGACAGGTGTAGACTGATAAGCCTCGCAATCAAGCACACCTGTGGGTATAAGTCATTGTGAACATAACGGACAATGCCACGGGAGGAGTGATCTTTCATAATACGTTTCTGAGTTTACCAGACCAAATTGACTGTCATTATTGATCAAAGAGTATGCGAGGTTTCAAAATAACATCATTTGAAAGTGTAACTGTTTCATTAAGCTTGAGAATTTTAAACCTTTTTTCAAATATTGCCCACCCTAAATCCAAACGTGCCCGTACGCCTACGAGCTTACATAACATGGAGGTCCCTCAAAATAACAATATTTCAAACGGCGGATGCAAACAAGTTATTTGAGGAGGCGCGCGATCATGATTGAGAGCCTTTAAAATTCAAAAGCCCAGAACTGCATTTTTTTTTTTGTGTGGTAACATATTCGTCCCATTTTCACAGAAATCCAAACATTCCCTACTGTGGAAAAAAATGGAGACAACAGGTGTTATCACAATGGAACTCGTCGATCATGTATTTTCCAAACTTTGTCCGGAAAGTTTTGCCAAGGAAAGCATCTTAGACTTGATGGAACAGTTTGGGTTGATTGCTAAATGTGCATTTCCTATAAATGATGTGAAGTACTTTGTTCCAGCGCAACTACGTTCACAACCTGGACGACTTTGCCATATAAAACCAGCCCTGACAGACCCATGCCCGTTGTATCTTCAGTTTCCATCTGGATTTGTTCCACACGGGCTTTTTACGCAACTTGTATCTCGTTGTACTAGATGGTGTTCGAAAATTGAATTCAAAGAGTCACCCAGCCTCTTTGATGGGGTAGCCAGGTTTACACTAGTATCAAAGGATTTTGCTCACCAGCTAATCTGTATTCGCCAGAAAAGCTTTATTAAGTTTGTTTTACGTCATTTGAAAACGCGACAGTGTCAAGAAGCTCCGGTGATAGAAATTGAAGAAATGGCCTCCCTTGTGTGGAGATTTCTGAAACACACAATGACTTCTTTGATGGATGAGTGGGCCTACTTGACCAGTTTAGAATATCATTGGTGCGTCGCATGCGCCGACTGCTCTGGGGAGCACGGCATTTGTGATAGCCACGGCAAAGTGGCATGCAGGCAGGAAGATTGTTTGTGCCTTCTCAAAATTCTGCAAGAAGGGCAAATGGATAACTGCGCAAAGAGCTTTGACAATAAACCTACTAATGTTCCAGGACTGGAAAAATGGTTTCCCATCAAAGGTGAGGAAAACCTGTCTGTAACTACAAGACATTTGCACGTTCATATGGCTTTCATTGCACCAAATTCCTCGGATATCCTTTGTTAAGGACGTCTTATAATTAGCCGTGAATAATTTGTTTTGGTGGTATGGAACAGCTTTCCTTAAAAGAGCTGTGTCACGAAGTTCAGCCAAAATGCCCGTTAAATTAAGAGAAACAAAAAAAACAAAACCGCTTAAAACTTTAAAGGCAGGTTAAAAAAACATAACAGAAACAACAGATGCCACGGATTGGCAAAACTGAAGAAGACTGAAACAGATTTAATTAGGATTTTTGAAAACTGTTCAGCCTAACAGTTTTTCAAAGTTGATCTCTGCTGCTTGCAACTTCAAAATATAATGTTCAGGAGACATATTTGTTTGTCACGGATCTCTGATTTTGTCATTTACATGTAATTTCTTTGCTTTCTTTAAGTTCCATAGCGATTGAGGGCGAGTAATTGGCAAAATGAAATAAAATGAACTGGACTGCCGTGACACAGCCCCTTTAAAGGACCAAAATGGGCCGAAATGTGTAAAAAAAATATACTAATGATATTCGCCATTGGTGCGTCAGTGATAAAGTCCTAATAAATGGTTTTAGTACAATTTTACAATTCGAAAGAAAGAGCTAACTATAAGCAACCTTTAGATTATCACACTAGTAAATACTTGTGCTCCCGTTTTTGTCATGATAGATGACAGTGTAAAGCAAAGGGTATACAACGTTATGGCAATGCCAGAGCATGAATCCACTTTAATTAATTAATTAATTTTTGATGAATATTCTTCTTTATGCAGCTGTTTGCCCAGGTCTTCACCCTGGAACAGACGTTGTTTATAAAATGACTGCTCTTCCGAGAGGGATTACATTGATCATTAATAACAAGTTGTTTGCTGAAAATGATGAACATGGCACACAACCACCCCGCCACGGCTCAGAAGAAGATGTCCGTCAAGTTGAAGAATTGTTCGCTGCTCTGGGGTTTGAAGTACACATTAGACAGAATCGTACTAAAAAGGAGATGTTAGATGAGGTCGACTTTTTTGCGTACAAACGGGTACTTCCCGACCACGATTGTTTTGTGCTCTGGCTCATGAGTCATGGAAGGAGTGGTGAAGTGTTTGGCTCTGATGGTTTTCCGTTGCCAATCCAGGCAATAAGGGACATGCTATCCAACGCCAGCTGTGAAGCACTGAGGGGAAAACCGAAGCTCCTTTTTGTCCAAGCCTGCAGAGGAGATCAAGAAGACGAAGGGGTTTTGACTACTAAGTGTCGTTCGCCCGCTGTTCAAAGGCCTTCTGTCTATGTTGATTCGCCAAGTGATGAAACGAGAAGTCGCGCTTTGGAGAGGATTGCTGGGCAAACAGATTTCCTGACTTATTATGCTACAGTTGAGGGATACGTATCATACAGAAACTCTATCAAGGGAAGCTATTTTGTTCGTGCACTTGTGAAAGTTTTCCGAGAACATGCTGTTCACTTCGATCTTGAAAGACTCCTTCCCAAAGTAACCAAAAGTGTCAGTGACATGGATCCAAGAGGACCTGATCGCCAATATAAACAAGCGCCTCAATCTGAAAGCACACTTGTTAAAGAACTCTGGTTTTAGTTACAAGCAGTTACAATGTGAGTGTGTGTTTCGCCTATGACTACTAACCCTCTTGAAATCCTGTTGTTATCAGATTGCAGTATTGCAAAGACAAAATTATGTAATGCAACAGAGGTGTAAGGAAATATGGGAAATCTTTTTCGTTTTAACGGAAATACTTTTTTAGGCGTAGTAGCAATGTTTAGGAGTCTAAATTACTGTTAAGTATATACTTAGTTTCTTAACAATGGCCTATTGTTATAATAATAATAATAATAATAATAATAACAGTAATGATAATCAATTTTATTTAAAGAGAGTAACACGGGACAGTACTTTAACTGAATAACTATAGTGGCCCTCAAACTTAAAACTATAACAACAAATTAAGTAACCAGAAATTCATATCGTTAAAAGAAAAAGAACTATAAGTATATATATGAATAAGACTAAAAAGACTTAAAACTATATTACAATTATAAAATTCCTTACAATGAATGTCTACAAACTATAATTACAATAAGAGAAAAACTAGGATGGGTCTAACGAGAGGAAGGTTGTGAAATGCAGTATAAGCATAAAACTAAAAAAATAAAATTTCAACGTCATTGTATCTCGTTTAAAAAAATGACTATCAGTAGCCTTTCTAAATGAAGTTACACGTTCCTTTCTTAAGGTTAATGGGCAGCGAGTTCCAGGGCCTGGTCGCGGACACGCAAAAAGTTCCGCCTCCCTCAGATTCACGATTATATCGGGGGCAGACGACGTTTTAGGCACTGTACCGCCCACTGCATGTGTGTAAATCTGCATTGCATTTGAGAAGGTCATACATGTAGCTCGGGCAGATTCCTTTTAGGCGCCTAAGGACTACCGAACACTTATTACGCTTCGTCATAAAATGGGAGCCACTCTAATTTGTTAAAGAGATTCACGCTATCTGATCTTGTTTCATCTAGTAATCAATCCTAGTCAATGCAACTGACCGATGAATCACGCCATTCGTATTGCCGTATCAACTAGACACTAGGTATCTAGATAAGCATCAGTCAGTAGACCAAAGAATTTGTGACGTGTGACTTGTAAGATGATTACAAAAAAGTAAAATTGACGTTTTTGACGTTGCCAGGCTTAAGCATTGACGTTCTTGCCCTGTAATCTAAATTTGGCTGTCTAATATGCACATGTGCAATTTCATTTCACTTCCTGTTGCGTGCTTGAGATATATTGATTCGCTTTTTATTAAAACCGGTGTTTTTTTCATAACTGACGAAATCCTATCTCGCCACTTTTGCGTAACATGTGACAGCACGATGACAAAAGTAGCTGTAGTTGCTCGCTGTAACCCGTGGTTTCAGTGATTAGTTTACTCATATTTTAATGGAATCTGACTGGTTGTTATTTGGGAAAGTCATGGCAGCACAGCTCCGTGCGCCCCGCGGAGCCCTCTTGGAAAGCCTTGATAATTTGTAATTGAACAACCTCGTCTCCAAGGCTTTTCCTTTGGTAATTGGATCGTGGGCTCAACTTTGCATTTTCAGATATGTCAAAGGCTAAAAGAGGATCCGGATGAGCTTAACTGACAACTGACATTTGCCTTGGGGGTTTTACTGACAACTGAAAAAAGGCCTGATTGTCCTTTATTTTCTACAAAACCAGTTATTAAGGCCTTTTAATAGCATGTAAAGGTTAAGGCGCACACGAGCCAAAGGCCCAAACGGCCGGACCTTATCCCGGTGTCATTGGCAAGAAGCACCTAGGAGTATTGTTACTCCCCCCTGGACGGGATGCTAGTCTATCGCAGGGTGACCCCCAGCAGTATGGCGCCGGCACCCATTTATACACCTGGGTAAAGAGAGTCTAAGTGGAGTAAAGTTCCTTGTCTAAGGAAACATCTTGACGGGCGAGGTTTCAACACCAGACCTTCAGATCCGGAGTTTGAGGTGTTGACCACTCGGCCACCTACGCCTCCACTTTTAACAACATAGTTCCATACTTTTCGTCAGAGAATGTAATCAAATGTTATTTTGTATGGGTAATCTTGGCTTCAGGACGCTCAAGTGTCATATTTCATGATCTCAAATTGACGCTCCCCTGAGAACGCGCCAGCATACACGATGGCTGCTAAGGCGTTATAAAAGCAATTGTCAGTTTTTACCGAGGTGATTCAGATACAGTCATTCTTGGTCTTTCTTACGATCTACGTTCCAATACTCTGAAGGCTTAATTGGCCTAATCGTTGGATATGTTTGAGTCTGGCCAGCAAAAACGTTCATGTGGAGGAGAGTAACACAAGACTTGCGAAATGGGGGACGAGTTGAAATGCTTCCAATAGTAAAACTGATCAAAATGAAGGTACTATTGCATCAGTTTTCGAATTTAATCTTCCGGTTTACATTATATGTCTTTCTAGCTAATAATAAACAAATAATTTTCACAGTTAATTATTAAGCAAAAATAATTTAACTGACAACTGACAAAAAGTCTAAAATTTAGCTGACAACTGACAAATGGCCAAAATTGTAACTGACAACTGATAATTGTACCCAAGACCCCGTCCCCCCATCCAAACCCTCCTAAATGTTTATTGTCTTAAGTTAACTGTTCTAGCAAGTTAGAGCTTCGCTTTTAGGCTTAACTAAAAGTTTATATCTGATTTTTGTTCGTACTACGGTGTTTCCCAGCGTTAGAAGGCTAAAGTATTTGAACGGATACTCAACTAGGACGACAGTTTCAAGAATAACCTGTACCCTGATACCATGGACTATGACTAGATGACTAGACTTAGAAAGGCGTTCTTAATTGGTGGGTCGTAATACTGGTTGGTTAGCGTATTCACTGTTTACTTGAAGACCACCAATAGATCTCTCTCATCAGTAGGAAGATGCAGCAAAAACGACGCAACGTTATGACAACGCGAAGGCACGCGGAAAGGACGGAACGCAAATTCTGGTCTTTAATTTGCCGCTTGGCCATTGATCAATGTAAGACTACGTCTTCGATATACCGGATAGCTCTTTCGCGGGCACAAAAACCATATCGGGTAGCTCTGCTTTAGTGATTTCGAAGCGCGTTTTTGCAGCAGAGTAACTTTCGTTACGTCTCTTTCAACTCGAAGGGCGGAAATCACCATTTTTCTGTCATTTTTCTTCGTGTTAGAAGGCAGCCCTTACGACGGAAATGCATTACGTGGCTCAAATTCGCTTCTTTTTTGTTACTATATTAGGCAGAATTGTTTCCAATGTCATCTGTTTAATCAAACCACGCGGTTGAAAGCTACTTCACAATATTTATTGTACAATTGAGTATTAGTACATGTTCATTCCATTGTTTTAATAACGACACACTGGTTCCATGAAAATAATAATCAAAATAATGATCAAATTCTACAGATATTTCATCAGAGTCAGTACTACACCGTGACGAAAATTTGTTTCTATTTCTTTTCTTTTTGTTTTTGTTTTTGTTTTTTTTTTTTAAAAAAAAAAGAAATCCCCAGTACCTGAGTGGATAGCTCTGCTATCTGACACAATTTGTAACTATTACATTTATAAAGTTTTCAGTGAAAGAAATGCGGTTGTATGGATTGTCATAAAGCTTCCGCAAGCGTTCTTTGTCGAGATATAATACATTTAGCCTTTAGTATGAGCGTGTGCGATTCGGTGAGGTAGGTTGATGGGGACGAGTTAGATGGGAAGGGAAGGAAAGGTCAACGTGAGATTAAATGGTGTTTCAATCACCATTTAGTAAATTAACAACGTGTTCAAAATATATTATATTTTGAATAGTGCAATTAACTTGCAACCTTAGCCTCGCAAAATTCATTCTCTTGCTTCACCGCGTTGAACAGGGCAAGTTGTAGACGACAGTTCCACTGATCGAACTTTCTTTCTTTTTTTTCTTTTTCTTTCTACCCTCCTCAATCTTTCTCTGATAGACACCAGTATTTTTGAGATCTGCAGGAAGTCTAGTTTCTTTTCAATGACCGGTACAATATTTTGCCAGCGCGGGAGGAGATTTTTGAGGATGTTCGCTTGTTTCGCTCGTTAGTTATCTCGGAATAAAATATACCAATAGACCTTATACACGATATTCGCCATCTTTGCACGCGCTCTAGAATAGATAGGATGAAAACTATGTCACGTGGCATTTCAGGGAGCAAAGAAGTGATAAAATTTGCCAACACGAGTAATCGTAGTCGAGTTTTTTTATTCTGTCAAAACGAGACGACGATTTCACAGTTATGTAAAATGTACATATCGAGTTTTGGCAAGATTTACGTCCCTACTGCTTGCCATGAGGATATGATCACTTCCACCCATATTTTGAAATTATCGTCTTTAAGACGAAAAGGTCTTCATTTCCTGTTGTCTAGGATAAACAAACTCGACCGCGATTTCTTCCACTGGCAATTTTTTTCACTTGTTTGCCCCCTTAGAAACCACGTGACATCGCTTTTATCCCATCAGTCGTTAAGCGCGTACAAAGATGGCGGGAATCATGAATAAGGTCTATTTACACCACCTATATTCTATACAACAGTTACTGAATTCCATGTACTAATTTGAGTTGATCGATAAGTGCTTCTTTTTCATTCTCGGGAAGAAAGGAGGCCCTTGCAGCGTTAAATGTCTGAAAAAATACAGAAAGAAAATTAA
>JBBMOI010000001.1:38125000-38187500 GCA_038088405.1 Porites divaricata | reverse complement strand
TACGGCTGAATCATAGTACAAGGCTGCGTGTTTAGGGGAATAGGCTGCCTTTCACTCACAACAGAAACGGAGTCGTAAGAGCATTTAAGACCTATTGAAAATCAAACATCGGAGTTGTAAGTCCAGTCAAAAGCTCGGAGGAAGCGGAATCCAAACGTTTCCGTTTTCTTACGACTCCGTAACTCACGATCTTAGTGATAACCAGATTATCGGGGTGGCATGCAGAAGCAGCAGAATACAATGCTTTTTCCTAAGCCTTCTGGTTGGGTTAGGTCCTTCGCTTTCGCTTTTCGAGTCCTAAAATTAGGTACTCAATGGATCCTAAGCCCTGGAGTTGCGGGAGAATCGGAACATATGTTTTCCTTACATCACAGCGCTAAGTATCTCTCATTATGACTCCGTTTCCTTCTCTAGTTAAGAATGAGCATGAACTCAGGTGTTAATCCCTTCCCGCCTATAATTTTCGTCCCAGTCTTTAGATAATAGATACCTTTAAAGAAGAAGATATACACTCCACTTTCCCTCATTCCCCCTCCCCCACCTCATTTTCTCCGACCCCTAAATACGTACCTTCTTAAAGGGTGTGTACTGAAGCAAGGTTTAACCGCACCAGTCAATATACTGGAGGTTGGGCAGGCCTGTCAATGAGATGGAGAGAGATCACCCAATTACTCACTATAAACCTCAAAGTTAGCTAAGGCTTTACTTCTTAATGCCCATGTAAGTATCACTCGGAAAAAAGACTACAGGGCGTTGTTGTAGTTCAAAGTTTGTAACAAAATTACGAGATGAAAAGTTTTCAAAGCTAAATGCAGGAGATTAGCGGTGAGTCGTTAGCCAGAGGGGCTAATACTGCCCCCGATGCCCGGCTGGACATTCATGCACGGGGTTTTTGGTCTAGACAGGGTTCCACATTCTTTGACGTACGGGTGTGCCACCCAAATGCGGAATCGTACAAGGACCTCACCCCTCAGCAAATATATCGCCAGCATGAAAACGAGAAGAAACGTATGTACGCAAGCCGAGTTATGGAGGTGGAACAAGCCACGTTCACGCCGCTGGTGTTCACCACTACTGGTGGCATGGCACCTGAATGTCAAGTCTATCACAAGCGTTTAGCGGAGCTCCTGTCAGTCAAGAAAGGCGAGGATTACTCGACTACGATGTCTTGGATTAGAACCAAAGTCTCATTCGCCATTCTAAGAACATCCCTCTTATGTTTAAGGGGATCGCGTTCATTGAGGAGAGTAAATCTGAACCTAAAAGAGATGGATTTTGACATCGAAAGAGGACTTTTAGGACGATAGATTTTGATTTTAGTGTGTTTTTGAATGAAATGACTTGTTAAATAATGAATTCTTTTATTTTAAAATTATTATTATTATTATCATAATCATAACTATAACAAAATTGTGAAATCTGATTGGCTATCAACTGCCCTGATTTCAGCCTTAATTGGACAGTTTAATCGGACAGTACGCGTCATGCCTAAGTAATTGGACAGTACGCGCCATCAAGCGCGCGCTTAAATGGCTTTTTTTTTTTTAATGCTAGCAAAACAAAATGTCGAATTTCTTGTGTTTTGATGCAAAAAATAGCCTATTATATCACAAATTTTGTTAAAGTTATGATTAATTAGTAACAGAACTTCATGTCGTCCAATTCGGTCTGTAATCATACTCGTGATTAAGCAAATCGGACTCCCGCTACGCGGTCGTCCGATTTTGTTAATCACTCGTATGATTACAGACCGAATTGGACTCCACTCAGTCCTGTTACCATTACTTATTTGAAATGAATCGTTTTTTAATGGAAATTTTTTTTTTTCGAATATATGATATTTTTTTAATGGAATAGTTTTTTTTTAATCGAAATGAAGTGTCTTTTTTTAATGGAAAGGAATAATGTGCAAGATGCTTTGACTGAATAGTTTTTTAAGTGAAATTAATTGTAAAAGGGATTTTTATAGTTAGATTAGTATTAGTATTACAATTATTATTATTTTTTTTTAATTGAAATGACTTTTTTTAATTAATCCGAATTAGGTGGTTTAATTTTAATCGAAATGAGTTGTAAATAGTACTTGTACAGTTGTACTGGATAGCCCTTTTTTTAGCGAAATTGTAAATAAAGTTTTGTTTTTATCATTTTTATCTTACCACGTGATGCGCGTGAAAAGTTGTCGTTTTGCTTATCTTAACATATTGCTTTTATTTCCGTTCTCGTTGTCCTCGCCGGCGTTGATAGGGAGTTCAAAATAAGTTTACCATGACAGCTGGGGCGGCGAAAAGGCGCAAAAGTTCGCGTTCTTTCAGAAGCTTTCAGACATCATCCCGATATAAGGTACGGACAAGCTGTCAGGAAGGCACACTCTGAATTGCTAACTTACCTCCAAATGAATGTTTTCATCGATTATTCTTCTGTAAAGCGTGTCATCTTGTAAAACATGGTAACCATGGCCTATTCTCTCGGCATGAAGAATATTTAACGCCTTAGAAAAAAAAAACAGTAAAGAAAACAGCAACTGTGAGAAGCTAAAAACAATAAAGCCGCATAGCGCGCATCATCGCTCAGTCGCTGGTCACTCATAAACGGACGGTACAAAACGTAGAAAGGTTGACGCAAAAATGCGATTTTGATGCAAGATATAATTATGACTGAGGCGTCATAAGACCAAGAGATTCAGACTTGCTACAAGTTGACCTCTCATACGTTCTTAAAAGTGAGCGAAGACAGCTTCAGTGCACACTGTGTCGGGAGCGGCGTGAAACATCACTCACTGTCCTATTGGTCAATTGTCATGACGTCACCGGTAGAATTTTCGACCGGTGAATTTCGATCGCGTCAAACAGGTTTGAAAAGTCCTTAACAATTGCATAGCCAACCAGGAAAAAAATCAAAGAGAGACTATCGTCAACTCGTGGGTACGTTGTTTAGAAAATAATCGATTAATTATCACCTCTGCTTTTCCCACAGTAAGTTTTAGGAAATGATAGAAATTCAGATTATAAATATACTATCCTTGTTCTGGAAACACAATACTTTTCTTGCTGCACGAAGTGCCGAGTAAAATCAAAGAAAGACTATCGTCAACTCGTGGGTACGTTGTTTAGAAAATAATCAATTAGTTAACACCTCTGCTTTTCCCACAGTAAAATTTTAGGAAATGATAGAAATTCAGATTATAAAATTAATATACCATCCTTGTTCTGGAAACACAATACTTTTCTTGCTGCACGAAGTGCCGAGTAAAAAAATAACAATTTCCGTGTTTTATACTATAAGCCGATCTTGCGACTCTTCAGTCTCTTGGTTTGCGGTCTATAGAATGTGTAACGAAACGACTAACGAAACGGTAACGCGATCACAATAACTCATTTTTTCAGAGGTTTTCGATGGGTTTTGATGTTCCAACGACAAACACATCTCCTCTGGACCCTGTGGCCATACTTAACCGATTGAAAAAACGACTCGCACCAATCGGATGAAATTTAAGGCTAATTGAAATCAGGTTACTGTCAGTAAAAAACAATTTAAACACATTTCATGGCAATGAAAGAACATATGCGATACAAAGTCGACACAACTCCTCCGCGAAATAGGACGCAAAACATAAGCTTATGTTTTCTTATCTCGATTTCTGCTGTTATTTTAAAGCTAATGCTCAAAATCACATCCATTTCCCCCGTGATCTTAAGGAGTCCTTATAAAGAAGAAGAAGAAGAAGAAGAAGAAGTGTCTTTATTTATTATACATTCATTCATACACATAACCTACTACATTACTACAAGGTATGAGATCAAGCCAGCGTCGAAGTTGAAGGAGTAGAAGAGCAAACGCTCATCTTCTCGTCAAGTTTAACGCCTGGACGAGTCAAAGGCTCTTCAATCGTACTAATGTGAAAGGTTCCTGCGTGTCTTAATTTGGTAAGACCTCTATCCTCTGACCGTGCTGTAGCGCACGATGCACGCTCTCCGCGAGGAATTTGATGCCACCGAACTTCGGCGAGCGCGTGCTTCTTTGGAAACGATAGATCTTCGCGCTCTCGAGTTCGGACCCGATTAATTACGAAAACGTCTACTACGAGTGAGCGAGTGACTCATTTGCATATCCCTGTTCCTGCAATAACTCGTGGTACGCTCGCGCGTACCCACGAGTTAATAAAGGACTTTAGAAAGTCTATAAGAAAATCTATGGATGTTGAAATGTCTGTATATGGAAAAATTGACTTCATCAGAAGGCATGGATCCATTAGTCTGCTAAACAGCTGTTTTCAGTTTTGTCACGCAACATTCCTTTGTGGGGAGGAGCGTTGCGTGACGACACTAAAAAATGGCAGTGTAGCAGACTACGGATCCATCCGCTTTTTCCACTACCACATAACGTACCGCGTATATGTTTTCTCCTTTATTTAAACCCGCAGAAAATCGTCCTGTTCCAAGCCACGTCCTCACCAACCCGCTTTCTTTTTTTGAAACCGCTCTCCGGAGTGGTTTAAGAACCTTTCCGGATTTGTGTGGACGGGGGTCCTTAATCTCAGTCTATTTTTTAGGGTTTTATCAGGTAATTTTATATGAGATAGATAACATGACTCCAAGCTGTAAAGGATTTCAAGTGGTCTGGCGGCCATCTCCTCCCATCGGGACTCCGGAATCCGGGAAATTCAGAAATCTTGGAATCTGGAATCCAGTAATTGGATTCCGGAATCCACGGCGTGGAATCCAGAATCCAAGACTGTCTCAGCTTTCCTTACAAGGGGCGAACCTTCTTTTGTTTTGTATTCGCATAAAATAGTAACTGTAGGCCTAGGAACATTTTCTAGTGTCTTACTTCTTTGACGCTAGCAGCCGGGGCAGCTTCTCCAGCGTGGACTGTTCTGTGAATTTTCAGCTGTCTGGCCTCCTATATGAAAATAGCAACATTATTACACAACATATGTCACAATTCTCTACGATCATGGAGTGTTGATGATTAATTCGCGTATCCACGTTACACGGGATTAACTTTTTTAAACAACGACAACGTTGCGCTAAAATCGTCGTTGCCAATCGTCCCGTGTAACCCCACTTTTATGGGTCCTGGGACCCGTTTCTCTAAAGTCCCGGTAAGTTTTCGGGCCCGAAATCAAATATTCAAATCGAAATATAAAGAATAAGAGCGCGGGTCCTGGCAGGCAAACTACTCCATTTTGATTCATTAACTGATCGTTTTATCATGTTAGATGCAAAACTATTGAAACCTCGATCTTTAATGCAAACGGAGACAGCTTACCGGGCCCGTTAATTATCGGGACTTTCGAGAAACGGGCCCCTGATCTTTCCAAATAACACGTTCTCACGTAATGCTAAACCATCGCAATGGAGAGTATGTAACATATATAGCAACCATGAGGTATACACCTATTTCAATTAAGGTTGCTCCCGTGAACCATGTTTCATAGCCTGCAGTGCACTATGGTAAACCCTTTTGTCGCAGGAAGTTTTAATTAGTCTTGTTCACGTTCATTGAAATAACGGAGACCATTTGTGAAAAGGCAATAGAAGCATCAGCAGCGTTTGCTTTCTAGGTTTTTAGTTGGTTTTTAGGCTTGTTGTGGGCACATAATGTATAATAATAATGCACCGCGGGCTATGAAACATGGATCATGCATCATTCTTCTCTGAAGCAACCTTATTTGAAATAGGTGTATACAGGGCTTCAAATTACAACATACCTTGAACGCATTTACATGTCCTTTCATCGCTGGAATCTCTCCTAGTATTTCGTCTCCGGCCAAGTCAATTCCTACGACACCATCGCTTGAAAATTCTTTGCACAAGGAGAGAATTTCTAATGACCACTCTAAAAAGAGGATTTTAAGCATTGAAAATTAATAATCTTGACTATTGGCGCTCGTAAGAAAAAAAAAGTCTAGGCCTGCGTTAGATCGAATTAGAAATTAGCCAGAAAATACCAGCCAATCAGAGACGGGGAAATAAATATTTTAGATGAACAATGCAAACTAGTCGGCACCTTTTGCCGTAGAACTTGAGCCCGTTAGCCTGCTGAACGGTCGCTATTTTTTGCATTTTTCAACACAGTACAAGATCGTGGTCGAGGTTGCGGTCACTTTCGGGGGTGGTCACGAGAGGTTCCAGTTGTAAAGCTTTGACTAGAAAAGATGGTGTTTGGATCATGGTTACTTACAAGAGGTGGTCACACATGGATATTGAACAACTGAACAATTTGCGCGTACAATGTAAGTTGCGCGTAGGGCTGGATAAATGTTAGACTCTTCACAATCCCCTATTTTTTTCGCAAGATCGTCAGGATCGAGGGCTTACCGTTACTGGCGGCCATCTTGGCGGTACTTAGACAAAGAATTCTGGGTGGGGACAGAAGACACCCTTTACGGAGGGAGGGGGGTTGAAAGAACGCGAATTCGCGAAGTTCTGTCTACAGCCACTTCTTCACCCATCCCTAACCACGAAACAACCAAAAAAAGATGCGACATAAGCAAACAACACAGTAAACAAGCTAAGACAGGGGAAATTGAGGGTAATTAAAAAATGTTTCCTAACCCGGTTTTCATATCTAGGTAGATTTATTTATCATGCTTTTACTTCTACCTACTGTAATTTATTATGTGTGGCAAAATAATAAATTAAAATAAAATGAATAAAAATTACCAGGTTCCGGTCTCATGCAGCAAAGTATGGACCTGACTTTGACACCAAAGTCCCTCTCTCCTCTCTGCAGTCCTCTGCAAACAGCTTGCACTACATCTCGTGGAGAAACTCCGTTCTTAAGCAGAAAATTGGGGACCTCATTATTCTCATCACCTGGCCTTCCATTCATCATACTATTATGCGCTGTGCACAGCAGATGCGGGCAGTACCGGACTTCACAGTACAGTACACCGCCTGATGCTTGGTCTTCACAGAATTCATGTGCTATTCTTTCAAGTGCGACAACGTCATCTCTAAAATGAGCAAAATCGTATCAAGGTAATACCGTAGAATTCTATAAGCCCCTATAGGCTTATATTCTATAATTTTCAAAGGCCCTTTTTAAGGGGCTTATTTTTGGAGGGGCTTATCTACGGAGGGAAATTTGCGTTTCAAAATCGACTGGGCTAGTCACATAGTTGGAAGGAAATTTATCGTTTTTACTTTGTTTTACTTTGTATTCGAGAGCAATTTCCAAGTACAAGCCCCCCTGGGGGGGGGGGGCTCATATTTGGAGGGGCGATTTAATGTAGGGTTTTTTGGGTTACGAGTTTGGGGCGCTTATACATGGAGGGGCCTATTTTCGGAATTTTAAGGTAATATTACATAATATTTACGGGCAATTTATTCAACGTATGACATACTACTTAACAGGGACCTGTCAATAGGTTATTTTCAAGTTGCTTGTTTCAAAGTAAGGCCAAGTGCCAAGCCTTTGACGAAAATGATTTCTTATTCTCATCCAGATGAAACTCATTATCACAAGAGAGGTTTTGCACTTAGATTTGTTTTGAAAGTGAGGGTTTTTGGAACTAAAACATGTGCCATTAGCAATGCATTCAAAACTACCATGAATGATTGATTAAACGACCACTACTCGAATAAGCGCTGCCCTGGAATATGCATTGCACTTTCACAGAAAATAATTTCACAAGCACTGCTCTTGAATAACTGCCTTGGCATGAATTTGGGTATTTACAAATTAACGCCCCACCTTTGTTAAGGCGCTTGATATAAAGAGATATCAAAACCATATTGTTTGAGAAATATGACCTGGACCAACTAGTGAGTTCTAAAGTTTTAATGTAGGGAAACTCTTCAAACCAGGTTCATATAACAGTTCCAGGTGTACATATTTTACTAGTACACGCCTCAATTAATTCTCTCTACATTCCCCTATTAAGTGTGTAAAAAGTTGAAATAGCCGAGTAGAAAATAAAAAACCTCAAAACTTTTAACAGGTGAAGAGGTTAACCATGGCAACTTGTGATTTGAGAACAATACTATCATTTAATTACATTAACGATCAACCATTATTAATTTGATGTGTTAACCATGGATCTTCTGTGTTTTAGTTTAAAATTAGCATACTTACATTATTACAGGTACAAATACACGGAAACAGCTTAGAAAGCCTTGAAGAGATGATGGTTTATCCAAACTGACAGACACGTACTGTCTAAGGCCATTCTCATCATAAGAAGGTAGAGATATTTGCTTTTCCCTGAAAAAGAAAGCATAATAATTTTTAGCCTTAAGTATTAATATTTATAGGTTTTTTTCTCAATAAAACAAGACTGAAATTAAATGCACAGACTTTGAAAAGCATGGTTCTCGACAAATTGACTAAACTTTATATAAAAAGGAGGGTAGAAATCTAAAAAAAAAGTTATTCTAAGACCTGTAATATCCTTGTTTGCCTTGGTTCACAAGTCTCACTACCTTAGCAAATACTATAAATTACACTGTATAAATCCTTCTTTGTTTCTTAGCTCTTAATTTTTTTGCCTGCTTACTTCCCACTTGAGAAGTGGAAAAATATGGTCCACAATATGTAGAGTACTACACAAACCTTAATCTTTGGCTAATTAGGGGTACACTTGTATTACATATTTTCATACTTTGCTAAGTCAATGATTGTCTTTATTCTTAGAGCACCATCAAGGTGTACATGAAGTTGTACCTGAGAAAAAAGAAAAAAAAAGAAGCTCATTAAAGTCATAGCACAGGTTTCAATACCTTTTCCCATAAGCAGCTGTCAATGATGGAATAAACAGCAGTGACTTAATTCCCTTATGTCTTAACAAAGTGTAGTAGAAGGCCCCATAAAAGAAGTAGAAGACAGATGGAAGGAGGAATACTCTGACCTATATGGGCTAATCGTTATGTATTGCCTAATAGGGTGTGGATTTTGACAGTCTCAATCCTTAAAAAGTGTATCATTTTTGCCTTTGTTGGCAGTTGCCCATACGCATGATGCATACCACTTACCTTACCCTACGTCAGTAGCCTAGTATACAGTCTTGGACAAAAAGTGTTAAGAATGTTGCACTTTCTTACCCACTGTGGATTTGGTGCCACTGTGGTGCCTCCCCTCACCCCACCCTGGTCAGTCTTGTTTAAGTCGGAGTCAGAAATGATCCTGTCACACTTCAACATTGTTTTTAGGGGGGGAGGGAGGAGTACACTATTTGCAGTTGCCAGTGTTTCCAAGAGCTTTATATCTTGATCCCAGACATGTAATGGTAACATCCATTTTTCTTAACATTTTTTTTTCTTCAAGATTGTAGCCTATTTCATGATGAGCATATTAAACTGGCACTTCACATATTCAATGGTAGTGTTTACACTAGGGCCTAAATGAGCTAAGAAATAATATAAGACAGTAAATTTTCATTACTTCATATAAAATAAAACTTCACACCACTGATTTTTTTTTACTTCAGGTTAACTAAAGGCTATTTTCCCACGCAACATAATTAAGATTGATCGACATGTTTCGCCTTTCTCAAAGCTCAAGAAACTGCAAGTAACCGCAAGTCAGCTGACTCGTTCATAAGGATGGTTTTCAAGTTGCTTGAAACTTTCTTGAATCATTTCAACTTTCCGACTTTAATGAGATGCAAAGTAAAGTTACTTAAGATTTGACTTAGGCCTTCACACACAAATTTTTGGCTAAGAAAAACTTAGCAGCCATTAAGTCTTACTTAGTAGCTCCAATTAATGCGCAACATTGATACAAGTAACAAATATAGACCAATATACATAATCAAGGGAATAAGTTAAGTTATGAGAATTAATGTGCTTTGATCCCTTAAAACTCTAATTTCATTCTCTGCAGAAATGATGTAATTAAGAATGGGGAATTTGTATGTGAATATTGAGGCTGAAAGAGAAACGAACTCAACAACCATTCCACAGAGCCGGCTTTAGTTTACCTTTCGAACAAAGTGTTAAAGGCAATACAAGTCATTTCTTCTGAAAGTTTATGCAAACTCGCGGCGTAATCGAATTCATGAGGGCAATGAAAAACTATTAAAGTGTAAAGTAAGTTTGATTTTAGTAACTGCAGGATTGTTGGTTTTCTGCGACATTCATGTGATTGAAAGCGTGTTACGTTTCTACTAGATAGTACATGTTCACTGTTAGACGTCTCACTGTAGTTGTAATTTAAATTAGCATGAAGATGGGCACAAACAACCAGAAATTCAACACGACTAATTCCTTGTCATCTTCTACAAGTTTTGAACGCTTAACACGGTTAAAATGGTAAAAATTAAAAACAGAGGACAGGTCTAATCAAACAGATGAAACACAAGACTGCATACATGAACTTCGGACATAAACAAGAACTTTACGTTCGATAACCGTTTACAACGTGTTTTGGAACGTATAAAACAAAGACTTACTTTTGACTTGGGCAATTTTAATGCCATAACAATTAGCTGCTCTTCCTCTCGTGCTTATTTAACCAGACGACAAAAATATCCATGAAAAAGAGAGCAACTTCCCATACCTTTCCCGGCCGGCTTCCGTGCGAAGAGAACACTTTCTGCTGTTTTGCCCAGACCTCACTCCCTCTCTAAAAAGGGGGCGGTGGCTGGGCGGTCACACACCTGAAGCGTGACTACCGCGTGACAAAAAAAGGGAAGTCGACAAATTTTATACAGTATTTAATTAACAAATTTTAAGACTTTTTATTTTTGTATTTATCAACAAGATTCTCGGTCTTTTATGACAGTTATTTTCACCATCCCAAAGAGAGAGAGAGAGTGTAAAAAACACATTCCTTGAAAGAATCGGGTCTAGAAAATTATCTTATGATCAAACAAGTTATTAAATTTTAGCTACAAGGAAGGAGGTCGTGCCTGCCTGGATTTAACTACCATTTTGAAACCTTTTTAAAACGAAAATAACATTTGCCTTTTTCTATGTTTAACTTTCAACCTTTAAAATCCTCTTATTTATCACCTATGACAAAACTATTCCGGCCCCTACAAAGAAAGAATCAATATTCTTTGTGATGCAAATATCAGAACTTCGATGTTTATAACGTCACCCAACACTCAAAATATCTGACAGGAATATATTTACGTAATAGATTGCAAGCCGGAGGTAGACGTAAAAAACCCTGTCTAAGTTATTTTTCACAGCCCAGTCGGTGCGAGAAAATGATCTTCATGAGGTTCCCTCTTCGAGCTTGGAAGTGGTACATGCAATGTTTAGAGAATCACCCGTGGAAAACACAACTTATTTCGACAGGTTTGAGCGATCCTATTCACGCACACGGTCCTTATTGAGTTTACCTTTACACTCTAATCTTGTTTGACGATATTTCAGTATAAAATTCTAAATCCATAATTTCCAATTACGCTTCAATGCAAGCTGCTTTTTCCGAAAAAGAAAAATATGGGAAATTCGCGCTCTGTTCTGCTCACATGTTATTCGCGCTTCGATTGATTTCTCTATGGTAAATAGTGTTCATTACGTACAATTAAGTAAATATATCCTTCCATTTGTTGACTTTCTACAAAAGACCGCTATCGAGATTTCAAAGAATTTTTTCATCGATAATTCTCTAAGGGTTTCCTAACTTAAGACAGCAAATTTGCTACGTAGTTTGACCTGTACTTGTAAACAAAACTGTGAATAATTACGGTTGTCGTAAAATATGCAAATACCATGGTGACCATATCTTGCTAAGCACACAGTACTGCACACAGTTCACACGAGTTGATGCACACTCTACTTTAGCGTTTAACGGCCTCTGTCCACGCGAAAAATGACGAAACAGACCATTGATGATGATAAACCTTCACGGCAGCGGATATTGAATTCGTAAACTGTTAATTTAATACAGTGGAAAACTTCTGCCTAAATTAGCGCAGATTGGCAGTATCTTATGGGTAAAGCGTGACCAGAAAAATAAAAACAAAACAAACCAACAACAATCGTTCTCTATCAAAGAGGTGCGTTATTGGGCCCTTTTGGTAACTATAATTGGCCGATGTCATACGAAATAGCAATTTTTAATGGCATTTCACTAAAAAAAACCATACGTCTTCATAGATCCATTAGCACAGACCGTCTGTTTTCCCTTCAAAGTCCGTCGAGCGCGGATGATCGATAAAATATAAACGCAGGGGATTTATTGACCACCAGCGCAAGGGGCTAGTGGTGGGGGAAGAAGAAAATAGACGGTTTGTTGACATCTTTATTTTTCTTTCTCGCGCTCCTCGCGAGCTCGCCGATCAGTTCCTGAAAAGAACGACAAGAAAGATAAAACAACGTCTGTTTACAGGCTATAGATCCATTTAACATACTGACTTGTTAGTAAAACTGCAGAGTTCCATAGAAAAACTGTTATGAACTTTTGGAAGTAGTCGAGAGCCGCAGTGGCCAATTTGTATAAAGAAAAAAAAAAACCCACCCCGTCCCCACCTGGGAGAGGAGGGAAGGCGCACACATAAAAAGTGACCTTACAATTAGGCGCTGAACTATACATAATAGCGAACTTCACTTTTTGTTTTTGTTTTTGTTTTGTTTTTTTTTTTATCAGGAGCTCTCCTTGGTGCGGGCGATTTCATTGCACAACAATGCGTCGAAAAAGTTCCCCTACGAGAACACGACGTCATAAGAACAGTTCGAATGGCAGCCGTCGGAACTGTGGTGATTGGTCCTATATTCCACGTATGGTACGCAGTACTAGATCAACGATTCTCACGTAGAAGCCCAGGAAATGCCATGCGCAAAATGACAGTTGACCAGAGTATACTAGCACCAGTCTTTCTCGTGTTATTTTATGGCGCTGTAGGAATCGTGGAACGTCGGACAATAAAGCAAATCAGCGACAAAATATGTGAGGAATTTTACCCCAACATGGTGGTTAACTATAAGATCTGGCCCGCAGTGCAGTTTCTGAACTTTTACCTGTTTCCAGCGCATTTACGAGTTTTAGTCGTCAATGTTGTGTCACTGTTTTGGAACACTTATCTGGCATGGACTTCTCACAGGAAACTAGAATATTCAGAACCTTAAGATGCAATTTCCATATAGATGTTGTAGATGCATGTCCAATGTTCCAGTTGGGTTAGCCTCAGTTTCATTGCCTTATTTTAAACCGAGTGAGGCGAATCCGTTTATTCTGGGGTAAACAACACGAGACACACAGAGTCAGAAAGATGAAACCAAGATTTACAAAATCCTCCAGTTTAGTGATTATCGGGCCTATATTAAACGAGATAAAGCCATTCAAAACCTCTAAAATGTATTAGGAAGAGTGTGTTCGGCAATCCATACATCTCTTAGTAATTTTTCAAGTGTTCAGATAACTGTATCTTGTTCAATTTTGGCCTGATTAACCCCAAACTTAAGAATTTTGCAAAGTTCGGCGTACTCTTTCGTCACGAGTTGTTTCTCCCATAATTCACGGATTCGTACCCAGCCTTCCTCGGTTTGAAACTGGACAATAGGCCAAGCTAATTCAGACACCCCAATCCCACCCCCTCTGTCATTCGCTCAATATATTTTGTATGGGTGGACGATCAAAAGGAATACTCTAGGATAAGAAAATTATTGTACAAATGGCGTCAGATAACAGGGGCTGAAACGTTTCCACTGATAACATCACTGTGATCAATTTCCGTTCTTCATATCATGCTTAGTCTCAATGGAAAAATTATTAATATTGAACGATCTCAACAGGGCAAAGCTAGATCCAATATAGGAGCCACCGGTGGGCATTATATGTCATAAATAACTCTCTGTGCTATCGAATATGTATGAATTGTTCCGTATTTATTATTGGTTATAATTTAATATTGTTATATCGATCGTTTTGACCTTTGTCGTTGTACAGACGATTTGGGATGGAATTACACATTTTCTTCTTATTGTACATCATGATCATGAGCTATCATGATTATCAGCTATCATGATTATCAGCTATCATGATTATCAGCTATCATGATTATCAACTATCATGATTATCAGCTATCATGATTATCAACTATCATGATTATCAGCTATCATGATTATCAGCTATCATGATTATCAACTATCATGATTATCAGCCATCATGATTATCAGCTATCATGATTATCAACTATCATGATTATCAGCTATCATGATTATCAACTATCATGATTATCAGCTATCATGATTATCAACTATCATGATTATCAGCTATCATGATTATCAGCTATCATGATTATCGCCATCATCATTAACATCATCATCATCATCATTATCATTGATCTTGAAGCAAAATTTGTAACGCAGTTTAAAAAACATCATTTATAAGGAAATTTAATAAAAGAGAGTGGGTATTTTGAATTACTCTTTGATTTTAATTGTTGAATCTTGAAACACACCGCCGCAAGAAAAACAATACAACAGAGCTAGCCTCTGTAAAATTTTGCCGGGAGAGATAAACACGTAGCACTCTGATCTGCGAGCAGAATAAGTCTAGTAATTGCAACCAATTCTCGTTCACGTTTCCCAAAATGTGTCTAAAGAATAAAATAAGCAGCTACTGTGAGGACAAGTCCTGGCTTAAAATCTTTATGACGTTTGATCAGTGAACCTTCTTGTACATTATCCCCAAGGTTTTAGCCGAATTGTCGGCCTGTGCGATCTTAAAGAAACTGGGTGCCTCGAGCACTTTACATCATATCTTGATTGACAGTAGTCCTCTTACCCAAATCAGTATATCATGTGATGTTCTCAAGGGAATTTTAATACACTAGACACGTGAAAAACACGCATTGGTTACAATTAAAGCCAATTAAGTCGGTATCAATATCGTTCACTTCTCGTTAATAACTTCCGTTGCAGTGTGGTTTGAGATATAATGACTCATCATCCACTACCAAAACTAGCCACAGGCAAGGAGTTTTGCTCAAAATGAATTCGAAATGTTTCGAAGTTTTTACTTTGAAATTCATGCTCATCATATCTGTCCGTCCAGCTGTTGCTGCTCCTTTTCATATTTTGCTGATAGTTGTGGATGACTTAGGATGGAGCGATGTAGGGTTTCACAACCCACAGATCATCACCCCGAACATAGATCACCTTGCTTCTGAAGGAGTAATACTCGATAATTACTATGTACAACCTTCTTGTACACCAACCAGAGCCGCTCTTCTTACTGGATTGTACCCCATACACACAGGTAAATGAATAAAGCGAGATTTGTGTTTAGTAGTTTAATTCCTTTCCGGGGGTACTCCTGTGATGGCCAATACGAGGAGGTCCCACCGGAAAGGGGTTCCTTTTTTGGGTTTCAGGTATATGAAAGGGTAGAAAAATCAGTCATTTCGGTCTCTAGAAGAGACCAAAAGGGCTCACAACAGGAGCTAAAATTGAGATGCATTTTGTAACTGTGAAGAATTCGAGAAAATGTTCTCGTTTTGTGATTTATTCGCCAGTGCATTTACAGCAGTTAAAAGCGGTGCAAAATGCTATACTAGGTATTTTAAAGGGTACCATTTGTTAACAGAAGATACACGAAAGAGGTACCTTTTCTGTCAAAAGGGTAAGGACAGTTGGTCCTTGGGGTGGAACCTTCCGTATAAAGCTTTGTATCCCCCCCCCCCCCCCGACCCAACCCCGTGATTGATTTAGCTGACGTAGGTCGGTGAAAGCCATTTTTATTTCAGCTAGACCCATAACTTTGTGACCTCGGGTTTCCCTTGAGTAAATTTTCTGGGTACAAAAAAGTTCAAATATCTCAAACGATGCTTGCCCCATTACTATAAGATATTGAATTGCACTTTCTTGCATAGTAGAGGTCATAACATGAGAAGTCAGTAACATCAATATAAAAGTAGAGAGCAAGAATATAGTCACACCAAAGCTAATTAATTTACTGAACTGATTTTCTGTTTCTTCTTCTGTAAAGCAACTAAGCTTACTTAAATATGGAGGTATTCGTAATATCCTCGACAAGACTAGCACTCTTGCGTTAATAAGAAATTAAACACTCTCTTTAAATTCCGTTGGTTCACCACTTCGAGAGGGCCTTTCGCTTAGGTTCACTCGGAAGAGTTTGTTAGTTAATTGGCCTTGTGAAGTCGGCGAGGTGAACTAAACCGTTGCAAATGCACGCTAAACTGACTACAGGTACGTTTTCACAGGTCCAAACACTCATAATTTTTTTAACTCTTTGAGATTAGGGGTGGCGAATGGTAAAATCCGAGACTCGCCGAGACTCCTAGATCCTAGTTAGAAATCCGAGCCCGAGACTCTTTGGTAAAAAGTTTCGAGACTCAAAAAAAGTAAATCGAAACCATGCAAAAACGAGACTTCGAGACTTATCAAAAACGCTTCCGAGATTTCGAGATCCTGCCAAAATTTCCCGAGACCCACGTTTTTCGAGGTACCATTCGCCACCCCTGAGATTGTGTCTCGAAAACAACAGTGCCGTCTGGTCTTAGCCTGGTAACAGGTGTTTCTGGGTGGAAGAGGGGAAGAGGAAAGCGAAAAATGGAGAGAGCCCTCCCCCATCTAAACACTCCTTTCCCCCAGTCCCTTAGGAAGGCCCGATATTGATACTCAGGCTAGTTAAGTTTGGTCCACGTCATAAAATAAAACAAGGCCTTGATCATGAATTAAACCAGTTTTTTTCAATTATTGCACCTGTCGTTAGGTATGCAAAAGGGAGTCATAAAGCAAAAGCAGCCATATGGACTGCCCCTTAATTTTACTACCTTGCCAAAGAAACTCAAAGGAGCAGGTAAGGCTATAATACTCTGTAGAAACAATCATGTTCTCAGACATTTTCAGCTTTTTTCTGATCTCAGGCTAACCAATTGCTCCTGAAAATTATCTATTCATTCCAGGATATTCTACGCACATTATCGGCAAATGGCATCTTGGCTTCTTTCGCTGGTCTTATACCCCTTTATACCGTGGGTTCGACTCCTTTTACGGTTTTTACGGTGGGCATCAAGATTACTACAACCATAAATATGACAAAATCCTTGATTTGCATGACAACAAGAAACCCGTGCGAAATAAGCGTGGAGTTTATTCGGCGAAGCTGTACGCTAAGGTACTTAAAAATCTTCCAGATTGTGAGATAGTACTTACCAAAATACAGTGGAACCCAATAATATGACTTTTTTCTCCATGAAAATTTGACCGCAGTCAGCGGTTTAGTAGGGACTTTAAGATAGGTCACTTTGGTCGGCTGGGACGGTTTGGATGCGTATTGCTGATTTTCAGTGTCACGCCATTCAAAATAGATTAAAATAAAAATTAAAACCGTTCAATAGATAAAGTCCAGAATCCGGGAAATGAAAGGAGGTACATATAAAAAGACCCTCGCCAAGATTCAGGTCAGAGGAATATTTCGTATACGAGATATCCGAAGAAATGTTTTACCCAAACTTATAGAGATTTGTATGGAGACGCCATGCTGGCGCTCACCTGGATGAGCTCCAACATGGCGGACGGAAACCAACAGAAACATCTGTTACCGAGTTCTGCTACAAACTGCGTGAATTTATTCTTCGAGAAACTCATAAACATTAAAGTAATACTTTTTCTAATACATGAACTGTTTAGATAGCAAAATGTCCCTGAAATAAGTCATCTTTAAACCTACGTGACAGCTCTCTCGGCCGTCATGTAAATGCCGCGTCACGCAAAAGCTTAGAAATTCAAGCGTACTCTATCACAAAACCAAGGACCCTTTCAAAGCAAAAATTTGTATGAAAATTAGTTTTCAGCTGCTCTAATGCACCGTGAAAGTAAATCTCGTAAGGATCGATAGTTTTTTAGTTTGAATTTTAGTGACGTCATGTGAAAATCAACAATACGGGCGGCCTCCCCCATGACGGGGAAAAAGGCGCGAAAAATTTCAATTTAAGATTCGTATAACAAAACAGAGGACGGTGAAGAATATGTCTTTTGATGAAGTGCAAAACTCGCTTGAAATTTCTTTCGCAGAAGGCTCAAATACTGAAGAAGAGTAACCCATTTTAAACAAACGATACGAATCAGAAGAATACGATCAAGTAAAAATTAAAGCTAGCTAGTTTTCAAAGCTAGTCGATGTTTTTATTTGAACTTTTCTCTCTTAAGCCAACACCTTTTGTGTTAAAGAATTTTTTTCTTGATGCAAATACAGTTTTACTTTAAAAAAGACGGTTAAAATCATCACTGTTACCTTTCTTTTCGCTAATTTTCCTCTGCCATGGCCGAGAACACAAGGTAGAAATTAAGAAGTTGCCATGCGGAGTTGTCTTATTATTGAACTTAATAGACGTTGTCACATTTTTTTTTTCAATTCACCGATAGGTAAATCAGTATAAACACAACCCAACACATATTGAACCCATTGGCTACTCAGTTTTAGAAGACAAGTGACAATAAGTATGCACGAACTCTTACCGGTTTCACCGTTGTCTTCACGACGAGAAACCCTGCGAAAACATACCAGGGACCTTAAGATCCGAGGACGGCGACAGCAGAGAAAACGTCGCTGAAAAAGTGAATTCGCGTTCTTTCAATCTTCATCGCAATTACTCCAAGTCATTAACTTTGTCAAATTTAGGCGAACCCTCCAAAAGTTGAATTCCTAAGAACCACATCCAAGTTCAGAAAGAGAGAGGAAATTTCTTCGTCGCTTGTGTACTTCCTCTGTACATCGTGGAATTAGGCATTTTCACGTCGTAGTCGTGCAGTGAAGGCAAAGAAATGTACAAAAAAGCGTGATGCACACGCAAAATTGTTGTTTTGCTAATTAAACCTATTGCTTTTGCGGCGTTCCCGTTTTCGTCGCCGTCGTCGGATCTTAAGGTCTCTGGTTACCGTCCCAGAAGGACGACGGTAAAATGTCACGCGTATTTTGCGTGACGTAACATCTATCCAACCGTCGCAGGCTCCAGGTTTAAAAAAATTGGAGACCTTTAGATTCTAATGCACCTATCAATGTTAAGCCGGCGGGGGGGGGGGGGGGGAGGGGGGCAGGGCATGGGGTGGGGATTTGATTGTCTTTGTTGTCCCTGGGGTAGGGTATTTAACTGATCTTGTTCTCCCGGGGGAGGGGATATTTGACTGCCGACTCGAACGAAAAAGACTGAGACCGAACATATGTTCCCGCTTCCACGCTTCACGCATGCGCGCACGGTCTGGAAAATCTGGAAAATAATGGAGGCCATTAACGAGAGTAAGCGTGGATTTCACTGTTTTGTCTTTAAATTTCGTTTGTTTTAGCGTGTTTTTGATCAATTGAACCTCTTAATATACTGTGGTATCAAAGTAAACGGAAGTAAAGAGAAACCAAGTCGATTTTTGCAACTACAATTGATTAGTGTATGGCTTATTCGCCACAATCACTGTAAACTTATAAAAGTGACTTTCTTTGTACCCTTTACTAAGAACGATATATTTAGACTTACAAAATGTGAGCTTTCTCCTAAAGCTTTATGTATTCTACGCAGTGTAACACGGATTATGGTTAAAACGTATAATTGCAGCTGTAACAGGAACATGTATCTTTGGTGATGCAGCAACGTTTATATAATAAAAAGATTGCAGAGTTTTATTTGGAGATTTTTTTATTCTGCCTCTCTTGGGTCCAGCCTTGGGATTGACAGCAATGTGCAGCCTGGGGTGGGGAAATTTGGTTGCATTTGACTGGAATGCTTTGCCCGTGGGCAGGGAATTTGATTGAAATTTTTTGCAAAAAGTCAAATCCCCACCCTATGCCCTGCCTTTCCCCCCCCCCCCCCGCCGGCATTACATTGATAGGTGCATAACACGAGTATGACTACGACAACCACATTTCCTTAAGTAGTGCACGAGCGTGAACCAGCATCATTTTGGCGGGAAAACTTGGTAGCCGTCGTCATTCTACTACGAGTTTTAGCGAGAATGTCGTAATCAGGAAACGAGTTATCAAATGTTAGAACTTTTACCATATATTTTGCGATCGAGAGTGGGCTTACCTCCCTCCATATAGCCGGATAACAGTAGAGTGCTATCTTTTCGTCTCGGTGACTATTCGCCGATATTCACGTCGCCTTCGGCGACTAATTGTTAAATAGTGTGTCCTACGGCTCCTAACTAATATAAAGAACCTTTACAAACTCGTTCAGTTCTTTTTGCAGCAGTTTTGGTGGTCAAGAAATGCTTGGCGATAAACATCGATGGCAGAAGTATTTCACATAGAAGCTGGTAAATAGTAATTTGTTTACCGCACGAAAACCCTTAGGAGTTTTTAAGAACCCGTCATGTCAGCTTCAAAATTTGAGCGAAAATTGAGCTAAGAAAACATTTTCAAAGCAGTTTATGACTTGAGTTTCTTTTTCTATTAAACAGCAAGCAAGGAGAGTGATCCTATCCCACAATGCATCCAAACCCTTGTTTTTATACCTTCCATTTCAAAGTGTGCATGGACCATTAAGCGTTGATCTAAAATACGAACAGAAGTATCTAGGAAATATTCGCAACAAGGCGAGGCGAACTTATGCTGGCATGGTCGACATTCTGGACGAAGCGATAGGAAACGTCATAGAAGCTATGAAAGAGGCTGGGTGAGTCTTCAATGGTATAAGTTCATTAATAGAGAGTTTTCACATTCTAAGACAAAGATGCCTACCAGGGCAAGGTTTTAGTGCGCGCGCGTGAACCTGAATGGCAGGAAACTTGATAGCCGTCTTCTTTCTACTTCGAAGTGTAGCGAAATTTTGTAATTGCGGAAAACAAAAAAACTGAAATATTAAGTCCGGGCCATAACCAGGGACCCGCTTCTCGAAAGGCCCGGTAACTTTTGGTTTTAAGACGAAATAGTATCAAAAAAACTCTAAAATTTCGTCTAACATTTTCAAGTTCCAATCCATGTCCATGCCTGCCATCCGTAGCAACAGACTGGGCAAAAAACATTCTCAATGTCTAAATATAGTCTTCAACAACAAAACAATTGACGCGGAATGAAAAGACAGCCGATATTTCGCGACGTCACCACTGGTTTCCCCGTGAAATGACGTCTGGAAAACGAACAAAGAAATTCCATACTGATGACGTCTTACAACCCAGATCAGGGAAGTGCTTCTGATTGGTTGAAGTAAATTTATCACGCAACATGACCAGGTCTTGGTAGTGCTTCTGATTGGTTGAAGCAAATTTCCCACGTGGCACGACCAATTAGAAGTACTACTCAGATTTGCATGCGTAGTAACGCGAATGGAATTTCTTCCGTCACTGTTCCTCATACGTCACTTCAAGGGGAAACCGGTGATGGGTCGCGAAATTTCGGTTGTTGTCTTAGCTTTTTAAAAAGATAGCAAATAGCTTGACATAGTCCACTAAACAACACTTATTATGAAAAGGTTGTACTTCTTTGCTTTCGTTTCAGTCTGTGGAACGACACCTTGACGATTGTAACTACTGACAATGGAGGCAATCCTGCCAAAGGTGGATACAACTGGCCCCTCCGGGGACAGAAAGGCAGCCTCTGGGAGGGAGGGGTCAGGGGAGTTGGTCTAGTTCATGGAAGGATGCTTCAAAAGACTGGGGTTAAGTGCAAGGAGCTCCTTCATGTCACTGACTGGTATCCCACTCTTGTTAATCTTGCAGGTAAATTAAAACAATTTTTAACTTCCATTTTTTTTGATAAAAGAATTTCTGTTTGGCCACCAAAGACAATCAGGGGCGCAACTAACTTTGCTCCAAAACACATATGCGTACCTGCAAAAAATATAAGATAAATTGAAAGCTAAAACAAAAATAGATAAACAAAGTCGAAGGACAGAAGGTGAATAAAACTGTACAATTGCCACTTACACGTTTTTTTTCCAAGATTTTTTTGTCAAAGAAAATGGGATGTTTTCCCTGATTTTGCCACACGCGAAAGCCATATCAACTGCTGCCTTAAAAACATGGTCGTATAAGACCAAGAAAGATAATTACATCAAGTTGTTAAAAGGAAACACAAATTTAGGGAGAGAAAAGGGCTCATTTCCGGTTGACGAGCGTCGCTCAAAAACGTTTTTGCTTTAGCTCCAACAACAACAACAACGAGCTCATATTTGTATGAGCATACAAGGACCGTATTGCAAAAGCAACATTACTTTGGTAATAATTTGTCACGAACATCAAAGCAAGCTGAGATATATCTTATGAATTGTATATTGATAAAGTAATTAGAGGAGTTCATCTGTTCATATTGATCATAATGTTTGCAGGTAGCTGGGTAATATTTGGAATCAGAGTCTTGATTTTATTGTAAAAATAATTCCTAATCAAAGAGTATGTAGGACAGCGAAAAAGAAAGTGAACTTGGTCTTCTATTAGATTGCCAATCTAATATTAATAAGACCAAGTTCAAAAAGGGCAATGCCTATTATCCTTCGTAGTTTGATTGTATAATACCCAATTATATCATTAGTTTGTGATTGCTTATTCGTAGTTTTACTAAAGCTTTTCTCTCAGCTGTTCCTCATGTTAAGTCTAAGTAATTAGCCGAGGAGGTATGATCGGTTTTAAAAGATCTATAAAATCCAAGTTTTTGAGAACAATGTTGAAGGGTGTTTTGCCAATTTGAGATATATTTCTGTTTCATTGAGCTTACATAGCTCCATACTGTCTTAACCCAGGATGGTAGCAAAATTATGTTTGCGCTCAGGTTTAGTACTTATTTTTGCTCTTCTTAATGACTGTTAGATCGATCTCTTGACCAAAGACGCACTGACGCTGCTATTCGACAATTGGATGGCTTTAATATTTGGCGCAGTTTATCCGAAGGGGATCCATCACCACGAAGGGAGATTGTACATAACATCGATGACCGTAAGGCAGCAATTCGTGTTGGAGACATGAAGTTGATATTAAACCAAACGGTTAAGAAGAGGTATATTCCACCAGAGTTGGTTGGAAATATTTCAGCTGAGCAAGGAATAAAGGTAATCATGTACACCTAATTTCTTTTCAGTTGAGAGTTTAAAGGGGCTGCATTGTGTCACAGCTGCCTAATTCATTGTTAATTTAGCCAATTACGCATCCTTTAGCCTGGTTTTCACTAGCGCATAAGCATAAGAACATACGCACTTGCAGAATGGCATATTTGACTCAATTCTCAATACCAGCTCTCCCCAACCTGATGATAAAGAAGATGGCGGGAGAAGCGTCCGCCATATTGCTTTTGCTGATATGATCAGATGAGGTCTGGGTCAAAGTGACCTATGATTGGTCCATGGCCTTGTGCTTATGCTTGTGCCTATGTCGACCCCGTTTTCACTAGTCAAAGCTACGACATAAGCATAAGCATAAGTAAATGAAGAACGGACTTGTCCGCTTTTCTTGTGCTTATGCTTATGCTTATGTCGACCCAGATTTTCACTAATTTTATAAAAAAATTTACATAATTCCTTTCGATTAAAAAAGAGGCACTTAATTGCCATTGAAAAAATTCGTTCCAAAAAAGAAAAAAAAAATTCATAATAAAAAAAATTATAATAATGAATTTAAAAATCAAGTATTACTAAAAAAAAGAGAAAACATAAAAAATCTAGGCCTAAAATTATGAATATAGTTGAAGACCAGATGCAGCGAGAGTGAAGTTTTCTGAGACCTCATGTGATTTGAATGGATATCTAGAACCTCTGACGCATCTGTGTACAGTTCTTAATATTGCAAATGATAGCTGTATTCGAAGGCAGGAAATAACGCTGGCGTAGGGTTCATCGTTATTAGTCGAAAGCTTATTTGAGAGAGTTCTTAAAAAGTTCTGCCAGTCGAGTCCCATGCCCCCGTTTGTACCAAACACCAGTGGTGTAAAGGTTCCCATCCCTACATCCATCACTCTCTGGTTGTATTTCCTCCTCTTCTCGTTTTCTTGCTCTTTGAAGATCGTAGCTGTGTACTTGCCCTGGTTGGACCGGGAGTTAACATGCGTTACACGTACGTCAAAGAATGCCGTTACTGCATGTTGGTGTCCAAAAGCCTCCTGCCTTCATATCCAGCCTCGCTTCTCGACTTGTAACAGTGGACTGAAAGTTGAATACTTCATTGTCGAGTGGTTGTAAGAGTGGCTCTTTCTCCACATTTCTGCACACTTTGCTAATGTGTGATGTCAGAAGATCTCGGATTGTATCATGTCTCTGAGCTACAAAACCTCTCTTCTTACATGACAACGCGTGGTTGACAGTGAACATTTCTCCACAAGCACAGCCACTAGGGAGATTAGGCAGAGGGAGGTTGTAGTGAAGGCAAAGGGAGTCCCTAAACTCCTGCTTGTTCAAAGCCAGTCCGTGTTCTTCGATTGGAATAACGCTCAGCCAAGAGCTGGCTCCCTTATCCCTTGTCTGCTGCACTTCACTTGCTTGCACATGTGCTTGTGTTTATGCTTATGCTCATGCTTATGTGCTGGTGAAAACCAGGCTTCAGCGGCTATTAAACTTGACAAAAAAATTACTTGCAAGCCACAAAATGACAGCTTCTATATCTTGTCCAACTAATATAATTCCCAAACATTATACCAAATGTTAATGAAAGGGAGAAATTGGGGAGAAAAAGTATCTGCTTCGCAACTGAGTTTGGCGCCGATTCTGTGACGAGTTTGGGTCATTGTAGATATGAGTTTTCTTTTATTCCGGTGACAGAAACAACCACCATGTTCTTTTTATCTAAACCATTTCAGCATTCAAATTCATCGTAAACTATGTAAGGGAATCCAAGTCGGCAATAATCTTAGGGCACTTTCCATTCGTCAGAACTGGCCGGCCTGACCATTGATAATGAAAAAAGGCTTTTTCCAAGAGTTTTTGCTGAAAAATCATTATCTCCTTTGGTGCATACTATTCAGGATTTGACTGATCTGGCTGGAGAGTTTAGATTAAAAGAGAAATTATCATTGCAACGGGAATGGTCTGGCCGGTCAGTTCTGAAAAGTGGAAAGCACCTTAAACCTCGATTACAAGCCGCAATTCTGAAAATGAGCCTGCGCTCCATCCACCCCCCACCGAACAGCGGAGGTCGAGCCTACAACAATCTTGGATTCGAGTTTCGGGGATCGAGGTACTGGATTTCGGATTTCTTGTCAGTAGAACTTGGATTCCGGATTTCAATCGTTATACGGATTCCATAGCCCAGGATTCCGGACTCCACAAGCAAACTTTTTCCGGATTCCAAAGTCCAGATTTTTTGACATAGGGCAACACTCAAGCACTTCCAGTTCTTTTTCCTATACAACTACTAAAAACACTAAAAACCATTTCAGTATTCAAGTAGTCACTTATCTTGCAATTTCTATCTCCAGGGACACTGTTGCAAAAAAGTCATTGATGTGGGCCTTTACAACATTACCGCCGATCCATATGAGATGGTAAACCTTCGTAAGGAGTTCCCGAATATTGTGGAGGCATTGATGACTAGGATGGAGTACTATAGACTGGGTGTTGTACCCCCCGAGAACAAGCCCTCCGAGAGAATAGCCAGGATGAGGGCTCGTATGAAAGGGTACTGGGGACCATGGAAAGATTGAGGATTAACCGGTGTTTTTAGTGGATTAAAGTGCTAGTGTACACAGCCAGGGTGGATTCAATAAGGATGAAAATACTAGCATATAGCTTTAGACAGAGCTAAAAGCGATCCGTTAATGCATCTATAAGTTACTTCAGACAGTGAACTTGGAACCATGCGCAACTGAAAAAATCCACAAATCTATTCTTAACTTAAGGGAAGAACCGTGTGGTTTTCATGGACTACGTACAACCCTGGTCAAAACATCCTGGGACACTTGAGGAAGTAGGTGCGAAGACGCACTTTGCTACTCAGATTAACTCGTGTTCTTCCTCTTAGAAAAGCTTAGGAATGTTGTTATAAGCTAGAGTCTAATTCTCTGTTCCCCTCTCCCCCAAGCAGTGTTGAATGCATTGAAACTAAACTTGAATGTATAACTTCAACACTACACCAGCGGAAGAGGGGTGAGGAAAAACATCTCATTTTGACGAGCTATTACGTTAGTGTTTCAAGAGTTTTAACCAGAGTTGTAGCTGAAAGACATAAACTTGAGGCTACGATCTATTAGAAGCTAATAACTGGCCAGCAGAAAAAAAAAAAGCTTGTGACCAGGTAGAAACGAGGTTAGAGTGAGTGTTAACCTTGTTTTGATACAACACTTCCTGCTTCATTATGTAAATCATCTTGTTCTGATGCTGACTGGTATTTTGTAATTAGAATTTCTATTAAGCCCACAACTTTATAATGGCCTATCGTAAACTTCCGCTTACAAGCACCCCAATTATAGACCTGCAAATAAAAATAATGCATCCGATTATAACCCCCAACACCCCCCGCCCCTCCCCCAACCCCCCTCCCCCCTTCTGGCTCGGTATTTGACTAGCTTTTTACGATGCTGGGGCAGAGCTTGAAAAAAGTGTATCAATTTAAAAAGTATTTGAATCAGCACTGCTATATAACTTGTTTTGAAGCCGCGCTTTTTTTAGTCCGGTTAAAAGTCCTCGTAACACCCCTTAAGACATTAAGCTTAGAGATCATAAGAATAAATTTGTTTCAGTCATGAAACTTAGAAGAATTACTATTTCGACATGTTTGATCGTACAAAAGTGTTATATAACGTCACGTGATTTTCCGCTCAAGGCGACATCAAAAGGGCCTTTCTTCAAATGTGGTATTTTTGCTCATTAAAAATTTGAAAGTTTTCGATATCAAAATGGTCTGAAGATTATTTTAACCACGATTCCGCCTTTTAAGATATAAGTATGTTTATTAACTCACGTGACCCGTTTTACTTAATTGGCGGCTTCTGCTAACACTTAAAAGACAGCAACTCCATATAAAATAGGCGAATACAGTTTGAGTGGGCTTTTCCCATTTTCTGTCGGAAACATTTTGACCGTTACAAGGCGAAGGTGAGTCACGTGACTTAGTCTGACAATGAGAAAGCTCATCAAGTGGAAAGAAAACTGCCTGCCAAGTTTCAAAGTGATGAGAGAAATGTCTTTACTTGAAATCAATTAAAACCCACTAAATTCGTGGTTGAGTTAAGCCTTGACAAACATGCATATAGAGTATCATATTTTATATTCATTTAGCTGATATTCTTGATAGGCAGCAGGCCTTTTTTCCAACTCAGTAGATCATGTGATTTTCTCAAGGATATTTGATCCTAAAAAATTATAAGTACACAAGACACGTGACTAACACGCATTGGTTGCAGCCAATTAATGATATCAGAGAACGGGTTCAGTTCTCTTTTAGCAGTTTAAGATATCTTGACTTCACTTTTTCCAGCAAAACCAGCATCACAAGCAAAGAGAAAATGAATTCGAGATGTTTTGAAGTTTTATCTCTCATGCTCATCATATCTGTCCGTCCTGCTGTTGCTGCTCCTTTACATATTTTGTTGATAGTTGTGGATGACTTAGGGTGGGCCGATGTAGGATTTCACAACCCACAGATTCAAACCCCGAACATAGATCAGCTTGCTTCTGAAGGAGTAATACTAGATAATTACTATGTACAACCTGTCTGTACGCCAACCAGAGCCGCTCTTCTATCCGGAATGTACCCCATACACACAGGTGAGTACACATTGAGTATTGTGTTAGTAGGTTAAATATATTCAGCTGAGGTGGGGAAGTTAAGCCATTCTCATTTTTATTTCAAAACCGACGCCGGTCGCAATCACAGGGCATACCTGCTTGTCAGTCACTCAAATCAGTAAGGTTAAAACTCAAAGTTTTCCATCTTTACACACATTTTTTTTGACTGAAAGAGAAAAATAATCGGAAGGATACATTACGTTGTGGGAATTCAAGGGAGCTAGTTCTCAATTGTATCGCCATGCACTGCTACATTTCGCTAGGGTTCTTCTACAGTAGGTAGCTCTGAAACTTTTATGAGTTCTTAAATCACTAACTGGTTTTCATTTGGCCAGTTTAAACTCTAAACTTTTATTTTTTGTTTGCAATATTTAGCAATTATTGAATGAGGCTGAGTATCCTCTGAAGAATTATAGAGATCGAGAAGGGTGTTATGCGGCTTCGGCGGAGAACACCCTCTAAGATCTTCGTGATTCTGATAATTCTTCAGATCGATAAGAAAGCCGAATTCAATAATTGGTTTATTGTTCATTCAAAATAATTCCTAGTTTAAAAACAAGCTAAAACATGATTGACGTCATCAGTTTAATATCGCAAACTTCTTCCAAATTTGATCGACAATAGCTGGTTATGATGAATTATGTGTGGGATTTTAGCCAATCAGAAACGACGAAATATTTTAAATCAATAATAATCGTTTATATCCCTAATAGGAAACAATCAAACTACTGGGTCACCATGAGTTAAGTGACCATGAGGAAAAGGGTAATTGACGTGAGTTGTCAGAAAAAATGTTGACCAAAAATCTTTTTAACGTTATGAAAAAGGTTTAAGTTTCTAGTCATCATTGAAGTCAGACATTTGCTCCTCCAAAAGCTGGATGCGAATCGATACATTTAAATCAAATTAAGTTTTTAGATTACAGACCATCGTTGTCTCTAGTATGTTGTTATCAGCTATACTTCTGGCGAGGACCGTCATCATATATTTGTCAAGAATTGTCTCTTCCTTCTCTGGATTTTTTGAGCAATGCGAAACATAAAAAGTTGTCAAGAAACTTTTCTATTTCTAAAACAGGAGGGCACAATGATGAAAAACTATTTGAAAGAGGAAAAAGCAGCAGTCCTTATATCCATTATACCAGACGTTAATAGTACGACGGATATTCAAATTTTTTGCTTTTCTGTGTGACATGAAATATTCAAAGGGATCTCTAATCTTCGGAAATAATAATATCGCGAATTCCAAAAAAAATTCTTAAATTTAAATCTGCGAAAATGGTTGTCCGAGAACGGTAAAAAAGCTAGGAACGTTAACAGAGTAAGTAAATTTGTTTGCCTTGCGTCAGTTTCAAAATAGATCAGTCGAAAGGGTAAAACAAAGATTTAAAACAAACAGTATATCAAAATGATTAGAGAGGTCACGAAATTATGAACGATAGCTTTTAAGAAAAAAAAAAAACGTTGTATTGTGGGAGAGTGGGCAGGGATTGTTTCTCGAATTAGAAATTACCATGGTTTCAAAGAGCCCAAAACTAAGACTCCAAAGCAGCTGACGTACGTAGAGGCCATTTTTATTTAATTTCAGAACTCCACTCATAATCAAAGGAAATACTTGCTTATAGACTCAGGGGCTGTTAACATGGAAGGAGGAAGATCCTAAAAGGCGGAAAAATTTCTGATTGGGTTTACATGCAGCAATTTTGGCCCCCGTGGTGCTAAAGTAGAGAAGGATCAAAACGGAATTAAAAGAATGGAGGGTGACAAAACAAAAATGCTATTTGGCCCCTTCTTCCCTCTTTACTGGCGTTTTACAATTACCTTTTAGCAGAATTATAACCTGATTATCAGCTCTTAGTAACAAAACCAAACGAAGTGGTCGGCCCTTATCGCCGTGATTACCTAGTGAACGACCACCCGCCGCTATTTCCCTCTAGTTTGTCGCTAAGGATCTTAATAGCGAAAGAAGTGAACATGGTGCAAGGAACTTCCTAGAACTAGGATCTTCCTACCTTTTAGCTACAAAGACCCTTGACTAGTACTACTAAGTTTCCTAGCGCTAGGGACACTACAACCCACATTACACTACTGAATTGACAGCCTGAAACATATGGCGCTAGCAGGATGACCCCCTTCTAGGATCTTCCTGGATAACATTCAAAGTTCAGGAAAAGAAAAACAAAGTTGTTGTCTTGTTTTCCCAGTCTTTGTCAAAACGAGAAATTAATACGCAGTTTCATGTTGTAGTCGTGCTGCGACGGCATAGAAATGAACAAAAAAGCGTGATGAACGTGCAAAGTTGATGTCTTGCTAATCTAAACCTTTGCTTTTCGTGCCGTTCTCGTTGCCTTCACCGTAGTCACTATTTGAGCTCCTTATAGCTCACTTCGGAAAAGAGTGATAGCCTGGGACTCAAACTAAGCGCGAGCTCATTTATTGGATTGTTTGGGGGGGAGACGTCGAGCACCCACCTTGAATTATGACGAGACATGCAAGTTGTTGTGTGCTTTTGTGCACAAATAACTTCAGGAACTCCCCTGGTCTAGCATCTTATAGAATATCAAAGGCAAGACGTATCCGGCGAGAATATGTACGTTTGCTGCGGAACGCCAATTTGAAGTTAAACTCCGATAGCACACGCCGATCCAGTTGCATTCTTCTGTTTTTTTTCTCGAAGTACAAAACCGCGCCAGGCACATCTTCCTTCAGCTTCACATTTTCATGTTTTTTTTTTGTTGTTGTTGTTGTTGTTGTTCAATTCCACCTCCCGTTTTTCTATTTTGAGCTGTTTTAACCAACTGAAACATTCCACTTCGTTTTACACCATGTTTGTTTACGTTTGCGTCCCCTCAAATAATCTCATGAATGCGCGTGCCTAGTTTGGGTCCAGGGGCCCGTTTCTTCAAAGTCCTGATAATTAACGGGCCCGATAAACTGTTGCCATTTACATTAAAGGTCGAGGTTTCAATAGCTTTGCATTTAACGTGATAAAACTTAGCCTCCCCACAGACGTCCTTTGGGGTTTGTTCGTCACACATTCATTTCTCCCCTACGCGTGACGAACAAATCCCAAAGGACGTCTGCGGGCAACCTCGTTCCCAGGATTCTCTCCTACCCGCTCCATGGGGCGGGTAGGAGAGAACCCTTGGAACGAGGTTGGTCTGTGGGGAGGCTAGATAAAACTATCAGTTAATGAAACAAAATGGTCAGGAGTAGTTTGCTAGCTATAGCCAGGACCCGCGCTCTTATTCTTTATTTTTCGAATTGAATATTTGATTTCGGGCCCAAAAAGTTACCGGGACGTTAGAGAAACGGGCCCCAGGAACGTTGACGCTCTAAATTGTTATTTTAGGTTCGAGTATCCGTTTTACTCTTAATAGTGGGATGCAATCAAAATACTGACAGGGTCGCCATGTATAATTAAGGGCAATTTAGAACGTATATTGCCGTGTCTTCCAGGCCCCAGTTATAATGTTCCATATTTTTGCATATATTGCTGGTTTTCAGTGTCACGCCATTCAAAATAGATGAAAATAAAAATAAAAACCGTTCAATAGATAAAGTCCAGAATCTGGGAAATGAAAGGAGGTACATATGCAAAGACCCTCGCCAAGATTCAGGTCAGAGGAATATTTCGTATACGAGATATCCGAAGAAATGTTTTACCCAAATTTATAGAGATTTGTATGGAGATGCCATGCTGGTGCTCACCTGGATGAGCTCCAACATGGCGGACGGAAACCAACAGAAACATCTGTTACCGAGTTTGGCTACAAAAGCGTGAATTTATTCTTAGAGAAACTCATAGACATTCAAATAATACTTTTTCCAGTATATGAACTGTTTAGATGGCAAAATTTCCTGAAATAAGTCATCTTTTTAACCTATTGGCAGCTCTCTTGGCCGTCATGTAAATGCCGCGTCACGCAAAAGCTTAGAAATTCAAGCGTACTCTATCACAAAACCAAGAACCCTTTTGAAGCGAAAATTTGTATGAAAATTAGTTTTCAGCTGCTCTAATGCATCGTGAAAGTAAAATCTCGGTGGGATCGATAGTTTTTTAGTTTGAATTTTTGTGACGTCATGTGAAAACCAACAATAGTTATGTATTTAAAAGGTGGCTCGAACCTATTTATATGCGCGTTGGTTATGTTATTGAATCGCGATTTTCGGCAGGAAACATTTAACCGATTTTCATGATTTTTTGCATCCTTAATAGCGAATGGTTGAACTTTAAGAAAGTGCTTTTTAATTTTTTTTTTAAGTATGAAAACGTTTGAGATATCGGCATATGTTTAAAACCTCATTTTTACAAAAAAATGTCACGATAATTTCAAAACGGCCCTACGACATGTTTTTCTCTAACTTCGGCAAATAAGAAATAAGCCTCAGATCTCTCTTGTTTTATATCTGCAAGTTTGAAGTCAATCGATATCGTGACCGTAGAATTCCCTGCACAAATAGCTGGTCAAATTAAACCTTAAAATTCAACGCTAGCACACTTGTGAAAGTTGACACACATGTACAAATAGAGGACAACTGCCGACGAACTATCTCCTACGTCAAGTGCAAGGGTATTCTTGCCCAAAGCTTCAGTTGCAAGAAATTGATTAATCAGAAAGTTAACCTTTGGCGAATACAGTTCGCAATAGAAAAAGAACAACTTTGTGCTGAATGCGGGGAAATATAACAAAGCACGATATAACATCTACGGAAATCTCCTACCACTTTTTAGCACTGAAGGTTCCCGTCTTGAGGAGAAATAAAGCCACCAACTCTAGTACTTCAACCGATCCATTTTCAGCTGCAACAAAAACCCTTGTATTATAGGTAATTTATTCAAGTATGAAAGATTTGCCATCACATTCGCACGGGCATTTTGCCATTGGGGATGATGAAAAGAATAAGACGATTGTCATATTTTCTTCATCTTTATCCCCAAGTGGCAAACTTCCCGTGCGAACGTGATGTCACGTCTAAAAACCTTGAATAAAGTACCAAGTACAAGCCTTAGGGCTTTCAGTACAGCTGAAAAATGGACGGTTAGAAATACTGGAGTTGGTGGCTTTATTTCTCCTCAAAACGGAAACCTGCGACGCTCAAAACTCTTGAGAGTTTTTTGTAGATAATAGAATTTGCCTTGTTAAGATTAGTCTTCTACATAGCCTTTTTTAGTGTCGTCACGGAATCCTCCTCCCCACAAAGTAAGTGGGGAGGAGCGTTGCGTGACGACACTAAAAACGGTTGTGCAGCAGACTATGTTAAGATAGGCTTCGAAAAGAGAGGCACAAATACAAATTAAGTTTGATAAATAGAAATTCTTTTATCTTGCCCCGTATTCAGCATAAAGTTGTCCTTCTTGTATTGCGAACTGTATTCGCCGTATGTTTCTGATTACTCATTTTCTTGCAACTGAAGCCCTGGGCAAAAGTATACCCTTGCAGATAAGAGATAGTCCGTTGGCAGTTTTCCTCTATTCGTGCGTCAACTTTTACAAATGTGTTAGCATTGCATTTTAAGGTTAAATTTGACCAGGTATCTGTGCAGCGAGTTCTACGGTCACCATCGGAGTCACGATTGACTTCAAACTTTCAGATATAAGACTAGAGAGCTCTGAGGCCTATTTGCCGAAGTAGAGAAAAATCTGTCTTGAGGTTTTGAAATAATTGACAGTTTTGTTTTTGTAAAAATGCGCTTTTAAACATACGCCGATATCTCAAACGTTTTTATACCTATATAAAAGAATAAATAAATAAATAGTATTTTCTTTAAGTTCGACCATTCTTTATTAAAGGAGCTGTGTCACGAAATTCAGCCTAATTAGGAAATTACAAAATCCCCGTTAAATTAAGGGAAACATAATAATAACCGCTTAAAACTTTAAAGGAAGGTTAAAATAACATAACAGAAACAACAGATGTCACGGATGGGCAAAACTGAAGAAGATTGAAGCGGATTGAAATTAGGATTTTTGAAAACTGTTCAGCCTAACAGTTTTTCAAAGTTGATCCCAACTGCTTAATTGCAACTTCAAAAATAATGTTCAGGAGACATATTTGTTTGTCTCGGATCCAGCTCTGATTTTGTCATTTCTCATGATGTACTCTATTTGCTTACTTTAAGTTCCATAGCGATTGAGGGCGAGTAATTGGTAAAAGAAAACAAAATGAAGTGGACTGCCTTGACACAACTTCTTTAAGGATGCCAAAAATCATGGAAATCGGTTAAACCATTCCTGCCGAAAAATGCGATTCAAAAACATAACCACCAACGCGCTTATAAATAGGTTCGGTGCCACCTTAAGCCTACCAGAACCTCGGTCCATTGCCGTTTACGGCCCGTTTTAAAGTTAAAAAAAACAGTCGTTAAGAATTTCTGACGGGAAAATTACTGGAAACAGTGCCCTGTAAAAACGTCGTAAAATAAGATCAGATTAATTTCATTTTTTTCATTTGCTTGCCGCATGAATATAATATATTGAATTGCACTATATAAGTTTTTTTCTAGAGGTCATATAAATATGATAAAAAGGCGAAATAAAATTAGTAACATCAATATAAAAGCAAAGAGCAAGAATATAGTCACACCAAAACTAATTAAAGTACTCAATAGCCCTTGTCACGGTTTTTGACGCCATGATTGACGAGTAGGCAAACGTGTGAGAAATTACAGTGTTTGTATGAGAACCTAATGTCGAATAATTTCCGTAAAACGGCTGTTCTGAAAAAAAAATGTGAATTCTAAAATAAGCTACAAAGCAAAGGATTGTACTAAAAAATTTTGGGGGCTTACCTGTGCTTAAGTTTCTCAAGAGGCTTCGCTTTAGATTTTCCATATATTTGTCTGTGATTTATCACCGGACTTATATTTCTTACAGACAAATGGCATTGTATAGAAAATTTACAAAAAGTGGTTCAAGGTCTTCTAACGCGTGTAACGCCCTCAATTTTTTCAGTAGAATCCTTAGGAGTGAAGGGTTAGTTGAAAATTCATATTTTATTCAGACCAGCCGTTCTACGAAAATAATCGACATAAGATTCTGATACAAACATTGTAAATTCTCACACGTTTGCCTATTCGCCAAGATGGCGTCGAAAACCGTGACAAGGTGTATTCGTTTTCCGTTTCTTCTTCTGTAAAGCAACTAAGCTTAAATATGGAGGCATGCGAAATATCCTTGATCGACAAATTAAGACGAGCACTCTTGCGTCAATTAATCAGAAACACTCTTCAAATTCCGTTAGTAGTTCATTATTTCGAGAGGGCCTGCTCGATTAGTTTCACTCGGAAGAGTCTGTTGACTGTTTGTTAGTAAGTTGGCCTTGTGAAGTCGGTGAATTGAACTGAACCGTTGCAAATGCACGCTAAATGTAGGTCTGCAGGTACGTTTTCAGGTCCAACACTCAGTCATTAAGAATTATCTCACTGATAGCCGATCTGTCGTTTAATTTTCTGATCTTGCTCACTCTGCACTCAGCCATGAATTTAGTTCACTAGTAGTTGAAGGAAGCCTATTAATATAAGCTTTAAGCTTCGTTAGGGTTCCTTGTCACATTAATTTTATAATTTAATTAACGCCTTTTGTTCTTGTTGTGTAAGTTTTGTGAGTGACTAAATAAATAAATAAATAAATTATTTTTTTCGATCATATCTATGACATTCTGTCTTCAAAACAACAGTACCGTCTGGTCTACGTCATATTATAATAAGGTGCTGAATTTCATTGTTAGGAATGCAAAAGGGACAAATACCTCAAGATCAACCATACGGACTGCCTCTTACTTTTACTACCTTGCCTCAGAAACTCAAAGAAGCAGGTAAGACTATAATTACCCTAGAAACAACGTTCTCAGACAAATAAAAAGATCCCACCGTTATAAGTTCAAGTCGACAGTCAAGCTATGGAAGTGGAAGCACAGACTCGATTACAGCCACTTAGCGGGAAATCAGCCTGCTCTCCACCCCCCGTACAGTACCCTACAATAACTAACCCACCCCCCTCCCCCTCCACAAGGTGTACTGCGGGGGCACCCAACGATAGTTTTCGGAGAAGCAAAAATAGCTTAGAATTTTCTCTCCCTTGAGGAAAGCTAAGAATTTCTAGATGACCGTTCCATTCATGTACAATTTTCGAAGCTTGACTAATACATTCCCTACGATTTTCTGAAGTTTAATTTTCGCATTTCACTCCACAGATTAAGCTATTTTTCGTAGGAAAAGGAAACCTAAAATTTTTGGATTGGAAAATGCGATGGAAAGAGGAATCAGAAAAATTCGAACTTTCGTAAAACTTTAAATTTCGGGAAAATAATACTGAAGCCCTGGTAACTTCGAAAAGACTCAAATTGCCCTACTGAATGACCGAACAGTTACAGTCGAACCCCGCTATTTCGAAATCCCAAGGGAAATGGAAAAAAAGTTCGAAATAGCGGGGTTTCGAAATAACCGGGGAAGCGCAAAATTCGTAACCCATGATGAATCATTTTTTAATAAAATACAGTAGAGTGTGAAGAAAGACACTGATTAAATAAAAATACAGTAATTATATGTCGAATGAATCGGAAGATGCTGTTGCATTGAAAAATCTTTGAATATTCTTTTGGTTTTGTTTTTTTTTTTCTAATACTTTTGTCGATCGTGAATGAATAACACAGCTGGAATTTCTTAGAGGGACAATGCACGTGAGTCAAGGTCAAATAAAATGCAATACGTTTCCAGCTGTGCTCTTATGTACGTACTCTGTTTTTGACAAGTTCGAAATAACGGGGTTGATTTAAGGTAGCAGGGAAAGGACGATGAGTTCGAAATAGCGGGGACTTCGAATTAACCGAGTTCGAAATACCGAGGTTCGACTGTATTATAAATTTATAGCCCCGATTAGAATGTATTTCTAAGATCTAAAAGTACTCTGGATATATCGTCGTTGAGATATGAGGTAGCTTGCTGCTGAGCTAACAACCACTAATTTTGTCTTCTCAGGGTTTATGAGTAGAGAATTCTTTGTACACCATTTACTGATATAATATCAACCTCGTTCCCAGGTTCTCTCTCCTACCCGTCGCTCCGTAGTGACGGATAGGAGAGAACCCTGGGAACGAGGTTGATATAGTATAATCTTATAGCTAGGACTGCGAGTCTGTCTGGTAGAGAAAATAATTATATAGTATACTGTAATAGTATAAAATTTATTTAACACATACTAACCAACTGTCAGCCTGAAAAAACGGCCTAAATTTAGAGACGCCATCACTGGCCTCCCCGCGAAATGACGTCTGAGAAACGAGCGCAAAAATTCCATGCTGATGACGTCTCAAAACCCAGATTTGGGTAGTACTTATGATTGGTTGTGCCTGGAGAGAAATTTGCTTCAACCAATCAGAAGCAAGGATAGTGACACGTCATCAGTATGGAATTTCTGTGGCTCGTTTTTCATCCTTCGACATCATCTAAAGTGGAAACCATCGGTGACGTCGCGAAATTTCAGCTGTTTTCTGATCTCAGGGCTAACCAATTGCTCCTGTAAATTATCTTTTCATTCCAGGATATTCTACTCACATTATTGGCAAATGGCACCTTGGCTTCTTTCGTTGGCCTTACACCCCGTTACACCGTGGGTTCGACTCCTTTTACGGTTTTTACGGTGGACATGAAGATTACTACAGCCATTTACGTGACGGAATCCTTGATTTGCTTGACAACAAGAAACCCGTAAGAGATAAGCGTGGAGTTTATTCGGCGACGATGTACGCAGAGGTACTTACAGATCTTCCAGATTGTCAGGAGCCCGTAACCCGAAGCGAGCAATTCCATACTAGGCCTATGCAAAGGCGTTTTTCACAGACTGGTTTATTATATTTTCCAGCGAAAATGGAATCTCCACCACGTCCTATGATGAACGCATTTGAAGTGTAAGATACCAAAAAGGAAAACGTAACGTCATTAAAAGGCAAAAATTATCATTTTAAGGTCTGTAGGTTTTGCTGACTGCTTTGTGGGACTTGAAAGATTTTCTCAATTCGCGGCAAAACCGTTCAAAAAAAACTGGCTCATGAAATCGCCGTGACACGAGTACATGAAAGTTGCTCGCTCCAGGTTATGGGCTCCTGACATTATGAAATAGTACTCATTACCGAAATACAATGGAACCCAATAATATGACTTTTTTTTTCTCCGTGAAAATTTGACCGTAGTCATCAGTTTTGTGTCATATTTCCCTCCAAGGCGAGGGTGTAAGGCTCGACTTTTGTCAGGTTAAAAAATATTAGACAGCTTTAGATTCTAAGACGAGTACGACTACGAAAACAACATTCCCTCAATACTAAGTAGTGCGCGCGCAGGAACTAGCGTCATTTTGGAGGGAAACATTGGTAGCTGTCGTCATTCTACTACGAGTTTTAGCCAGAATGTCGTAATCAGGAAACTTGGTTATCAAATGTTAGAAGTTTTATTATTTTGCGATCAAGAGAGGGCTTAACGTCCTTCAATATAGTCGGAAAACAGTGCTATGTTTTCTAATGAAAAAAAGAAAAGAGTATAATGAAGCTTTCTGGGGTGTCTATTTTCTGAGGATACAAGTATCTCGAACTCGTAGTAGACTCGTCTTGGAATCTAAAGGTCTCTATTGCTTGAGTTTGCGTCCAGCCCGAACGCAATATGCAAGCGAAGTGTAATCTCAGATTGTCTTTATACATAAATATATCACGATAGTGTGCCCTATAGTTTCCTATTGAAATGACAAACTCGTTCAGTTCTTTTTGCGGCAGTTTTGGTGGTCAAGAAATGCTTGGTGATGAAACTCCAGGACAGAAGTACTTCGACAAACTGGTCAGTAATTTGTTTACGCACGAAACCCTTAGGAGTTTTTAAGAACCCGTCAGTGTCAACTTCAAAATATAAGCGAAAATCAAGCTAAGAGAACATTTCCAAATCAGTTTATGACTTGAGTTTCTTTTTCTATTAAACAGCAAGCAAGGAGAGTGATCCTATCCCACAATGCACACAAACCCTTGTTTTTATACCTTCCATTTCAAAGTGTGCATGGACCATTAAGCGTTGATCTAAAATACGAAAAGAAGTATCGAGGAATTCGCAACAAGGCGAGGCGGACTTATGCTGGCATGGTCAACATTTTGGACGAAGCGATAGGAAACGTCATAGAAGCTATGAAAGAGGCTGGGTGAGTCGTCAACGGTATAAGTTCGTTAATAGAGAGTTTTCACATTCTAAGGCAAAGACGGCTACCTGGATGGGACAAGGTTTTAGTGCGCGCGCGTGAACCAAAGCAGCGGGAGAATATGTCGACAAAAAACAATCTCAATGCTTAAACATAATCTTCAATAACAAAACAATTGACGCAGAGATAGAGTGAAAAGAGAGCCGCCATTTCGCTGCGCCACCACTGGTGGTTTCCCCGCGAAATGAAGTCTGAGAAACGAGCAAAGGAATTTCATACTGATGACGTTGCACTAGCCAGATCAGGGAAGTGCTTCTGATTGGTTGAAGTAATACTAAATTTGTCACGCAACGCGACCAATCAGAAGCACTACCCAGGTCTGGGTAGTGTTTCTGATTGGTTGAAGCAAATTTCCCACGAGTAACGACCAATTAGAATCACTACCCAGATTTGCATGGGTAGTAACGCGTCATCAGTATGGAATTTACTTCCTTCAATACTCCTTAGACGTCATTTCGCGAGGAAACCGGTGATGGCGTCGCGAATTTTCAGTTGTTGTCTTGGCTTTTTAAAAAGATAGCAAATAGCTTGACATAGTCCCCTAAACAACACTTATTATGAAAAGGTTGTACTTCTTTGCTTTCGTTTCAGTCTATGGAACGACACCTTAACGATTGTAACTACTGATAATGGAGGCAATCCTGATAGAGGTGGATACAATTGGCCCCTCCGGGGAAAGAAAGGCAGCCTCTGGGAGGGAGGGGTCAGGGGAATTGGTCTAGTTCATGGAAGGATGCTTCAAAAGACTGGGGTTAAGTGCAAGGAGCTCCTTCATGTCACTGACTGGTATCCAACTCTTGTTAATCTTGCAGGTAAATTAAATTGAAATTGTTAACTTCCATTTTTTTAATAAAAGAATTTCTGTTTGGCCACCAAGGACATTCAGGGGCGCAACTAACTGTGCTCCAAAACGCACATGCGTACCTGCAAAAAAATATAAGATAAATAGAAAGCTAAAACAAAAATAGATAAACAAAGCCTAAGGAAAGAAGTTGAATAAAACTGTGCAATTCCCACTTAAACTTGTTTTTCCGAGATTTTTTTGTCAAAGAAAATGGGATGTTTTCCCTGATTTTGCCACACGTGAAAGCCATATCAACTGCTGCCTGAAAAACATGGTCGTATAAGACCAAGAAAGATAATTACTTCAACTTATTAAAAGGAAACACAAATTTAGGTAGAAAAAAGGGCTCATTTCCGGTTGACGAGCGTCGCTTAAAAACATTTTTGCTTTAGCTCCAACAACAACAACAACGAGCTCATATTTGCATGACCATACAAGTACCGTATTGCAAAAGCTACGTTACTTCGGTAAGAATTTGTCACGAACATCAAAGCAAGCTGAGATATATCTTATAAATTGTATATTGATAAAGTAATTAGAGGAGTTCGTCTGTTCATTGATCATAACGTTTGCAGGTAACTGGGTAATATTTGGAATCAGAGTCTTGATTTTATTGTAAAAATAATTCCTTATCAAAGAGTATGTAGGACAGCGAAAAAGAAAGTGAACTTGGTCTTCTATTAGATTGCCAATCTAATATTAATAATACCAAGTTCAAAAAGGGCAATGCCTACCATCCTCCGTAGTTTGATTGTATAATACCCAATTATATCATTAGTTTGTGATTGCTTATTCGTAGTTTTACAAAAGCCCTTCTCCCAGCTGTTCTTCTTGTTAAGTCTAAGTAATTAAAGGAGGTCTGATCGGTTTTTAAAAGATCTAAGATAAAATTCAAGTTTTTGAGAATGTTGAAGGGTGTTTTGCCAATTTGAGATATATTCCTGTTTCATTGAACTTACATAACTCCATACTGTCTTAACCCAGGATGGTAGCAAAATTATGTTTGAGCTCAGGTTTAGTACTTATTTTGTTCTTCTTAATGACTGTTAGATCGATCTCTTGACCAAAGACGCACTGACGCTGCTATTCGACAATTGGATGGCTTTAACATTTGGCGTAGTTTATCCGAAGGGAATCCATCGCCACGAAGGGAGATTTTACATAACATCGGTGACCGTAAGGCAGCAATTCGTGTTGGAGACATGAAGTTGATATTAAATCAAACGGATAGGAAGAGGTATATCCCACCAGAGTTGGTTGGAAGTATTCCAGCTGGGCAAGGAAAAAAGGTAATCATGTACACTTAATGTCTTTTCAGTTGAGAGTTTAAAGGGGCTGCATTGTGTCACAGCTGCCTAATTCATTGTTAATTTAGCCAATTACGCATCCTTTAGCCTGGTTTTCACTAGCGCATAAGCATAAGCATAAGAACATACGCACGCGCAGAATGGCATATTTGACTCAATTCTCAATACCAGCTCTCCTCAACCCGATGATAAACAAGATAGTGGACGAAGCGTCCGCCATATTGCTTTTGATATGGTTGCATGAGGTCTGGATCAAAGTGACCAATGATTGGTCCACGGCCTTGCGCTTATGCTTGTGCTCATATCGACCCCGTTTTCACTTGTCAAAGCTACGACATAAGCGTAAGCAAAAATACATGAAGAAAGTACTTGTCCGCTTTTCTTGTGCTTATGCTTATGCTTATGTCGACCCAGATTTTCACTTGTTTGCACGTGTGCTTGTGCTTATGCTTATGCACTGGTGAAAACCAGGCTTCAGGGGCTATTAAACTTGACAAAAAAAATTACTTGCAAGCCACAAAATGACAGCTTCTATGTCTTGTCCAACTAATATAGTTCCCAAACATTATACCAAATGTTAAACCAACAGAGAAAAATAAGCTTTTAAAAACTGCAAAGTTAACCCACCGCAATTTCAATCCTTTCTAATCTTCTTCAAGCTTGCCCATCCCTGCCTAATTTTGTCTTTGCTGTGTTCTAAACCCCTTCTTTTAATGTTTGAGCAATTACTTTTTATGTTTTACTGTTGTTTGTACTGTTAAAATTTAGTTTAAAATTCGCATCTCGTATAATTCTTTTCTAATATGTAACATTTACTTTCGTTAGTCACAATAATTTGCATAACTGCTGGCTTCGTGATCATGAGTGTAGAAGCTCTATAGAGCGTTTTCACAAGACGTCACGGCGGCCATATTGGTGTTCCAAAACAATAGAACGGCGGCCATGTTGGTGTACCAAGACAACCCTGTGGGAGTTGAACTCTTTTCTTATGTAAAAACTTTCTTTTGTTCCAATAAATTAGCATAGATGCTGGCCACGTGAGTGTAGAAGCTCTATATTTAGCAGAAACAAAACAATCTGGTCCTGTCTTTCTCCCCCCTAGTAGGGGTTGGATAGGTTGTTGGTTCCTGCAGGCTCCTCGGGCTGCGATATTAGTTAATGAAAGGGAGAAATTGGGGAGAAAAAGTTTCTGCTTTGCAACTGAGTTTGGCGCCGATTTTGTGACGAGTTTGGGTCATTGTAGATATGAGTTTTCTTTTATTCTGGTGACAGAAACAACCACCATGTTCTTTTTATCTAAAAAATTTCAGCATTCAAATTCACCATAAACTATGTAAGGGAATCAAAGCCGGCAATAATCTTAGGGTGCTTTCCATTCGTCAGAACTGGCCGACCTGACCATTGATAATGAAATAGGCTTTTTCCAAGAGTTTTTGCTGAAAAATCATTATCTCCTTTGATGCATACTATTCAGGATTTGACTGATCTGGCTGGAGAGTTTAGATTGAAAGAGAAATTATCATTGCGACGGGAATGGTCTGGCCGGTCAGTTCTGAAAAGTGGAAAGCACCCTAAACATCGATTACAAGCCGCAATTCTGAAAATGAGCCTGCGCTCCATCCACCCCCACCGAACAGCGGAAGTCGAGCCTACAACAATCTTGGATTCAAGTTTCGGGATTCGAGGTACTGGATTTCGGATTTCTTGTCAGTAGAACTTGGATTCCGGATTTCAATCGTTATACGGATTCCATAGCCCAGGATTCCGGACTCCACAAGCAAACCTTTTCCGGATTCCAAAGTCCACATTTTCTGACATAGGGCGACACTCAACCACTTCTGGTTCTTTTTCCTATACAACTACTAAAAACACTAAAAACCATTTAAGTATTCAAGTAGCCACTTTTCTTGCAATTTCTATCTCCAGGGTTACTGTCCCAAAAAAATTATTGATGTGGGCCTTTACAACATTACCGCCGATCCATATGAGATGGTAAACCTTCGTAAGAAGTTCCCGGATATTGTGGAGGCATTGATGACTAGGATGGAGTACTATAGACTGGGTGTTGTACCCACCGAGAACAAGCCTTCCGAGAGAATAGCGAGGATATTGGCTCGTATGAAAGGATACTGGGTACCATGGAGAGACTGAGGATTAACCGGTGTTTTTAGTGGATTAAAGTGCTAGTGTACACAGCCAGGGTGGATTCAATAAGGATAAAAATAGTAGCATATAGGTTTAGACAGAGCTAAAAGCGATCCGTTAATGCATCTATAAGTTACTTCAGACAGTAAACTTGGAACCATGCGCAACTGAAAAAATCCACAAATCTATACTTAGCTTAAGGGAAGAACCGTGTGGCTTTCATGGACTACGTACAATCCTGGTCAAAACATCCTGGGACACTTGAGGAAATAAGTGCGAAGACGCACTTTGCTACTCAGATTAACTCGTGTTCTACCTCTTAGAAAAGCTTAGGAATGTTGTTATAAGCTAGAGTCTAATTCTCTGTTCCCCTCTCCCCCAAGCAGTGTTGAATGCATTGAAACTAAACTTGAATGTATAACTTCAACACTACACCAGCGGAAGAGGGGTGAGGAAAAACATCTCATTTTGACGAGCTATTACGTTAGTGTTTCAAGAGTTTTAACCAGAGTTGTAGCTGAAAGACATAAACTTGAGGCTACGATCTATTAGAAGCTAATAACTGGCCAGCAGAAAAAAAAAAGCTTGTGACCAGGTAGAAACGAGGTTAGAGTGAGTGTTAACCTTGTTTTGATACAACACTTCCTGCTTCATTATGTAAATCATCTTGTTCTGATGCTGACTGGTATTTTGTAATTAGAATTTCTATTAAGCCCACAACTTTATAATGGCCTATCGTAAACTTCCGCTTACAAGCACCCCAATTATAGACCTGCAAATAAAAATAATGCATCCGATTATAACCCCCAACACCCCCCGCCCCTCCCCCAACCCCCCTCCCCCCTTCTGGCTCGGTATTTGACTAGCTTTTTACGATGCTGGGACAGAGCTTGAAAAAAGTGTATCAATTTAAAAAGTATTTGAATCAGCACTGCTATGTAACTTGTTTTGAAGCCGCGCTTTTTTTAGTCCGGTTAAAAGTCCTCATAACACCCCTTAAGACATTAAGCTTAGAGATCATAAGAATAAATTTGTTTCAGTCATGAAACTTAGAAGAATTACCATTTCGACATGTTTGATCGTACAAAAGTGTTATATAACGTCACGTGATTTTCCGCTCAAGGCGACATCAAAAGGGCCTTTCTTCAAATGTGGTATTTTTGCGCATTGAAAATTTGAAAGTTTTCGATATCAAAATGGTCTGAAGATTATTTTAACCACGATTCCGCCTTTTAAGATATAAGTATGTTTATTAACTCACGTGACCCGTTTTACTTAATTGGCGGCTTCTGCTAACACTTAAAAGACAGCAACTCCATATAAAATAGGCGAATACAGTTTGAGTGGGCTTTTCCCATTTTCTGTCGGAAACATTTTGACCGTTACAAGGCGAAGGTGAGTCACGTGACTTAGTCTGACAATGAGAAAGCTCATCAAGTGGAAAGAAAACTGCCTGCCAAGTTTCACAGTGATGAGAGAAATGTCTTTACTTGAAATCAATTAAAACCCACTAAATTCGTGGTTGAGTTAAGCCTTGACAAACATGCATATAGAGTATCATATTTTATATTCATTTAGCTGATATTCTTGATAGGCAGCAGGCCTTTTTTCCAACTCAGTAGATCATGTGATTTTCTCAAGGATATTTGATCCTAAAAAATTATAAGTACACAAGACACGTGACTAACACGCATTGGTTGCAGCCAATTGATGATATCAGAGAACGGGTTCAGTTCTCTTTTAGCAGTTTAAGATAACTTGACTTCACTTTTTCCAGCAAAACCAGCATCACAAGCAAAGAGAAAATGAATTCGAGATGTTTTGAAGTTTTATCTCTCATGCTCATCATATCTGTCCGTCCTGCTGTTGCTGCTCCTTTACATATTTTGTTGATAGTTGTGGATGACTTAGGGTGGGCCGATGTAGGGTTTCACAACCCACAGATTCAAACCCCGAACATAGATCAGCTTGCTTCTGAAGGAGTAATACTAGATAATTACTATGTACAACCTGTCTGTACGCCAACCAGAGCCGCTCTTCTATCCGGAATGTACCCCATACACACAGGTGAGTACACATTGAGTATTGTGTTAGTAGGTTAAATATATTCAGCTGAGGTGGGGAAGTTAAGCCATTCTCATTTTTATTTCAAAACCGACGCCGGTCGCAATCACAGGGCATACCTGCTTGTCAGTCACTCAAATCAGTAAGGTTAAAACTCAAAGTTTTCCATCTTTACACACATTTTTTTTGATTGAAAGAGAAAAATAATCGGAAGGATACATTACGTTGTGGGAATTCAAGGGAGCTAGTTCTCAATTGTATGGCCATGCACTGCTACATTTCGCTAGGGTTCTTCTACAGTAGGTAGCTCTGAAACTTTTATGAGTTCTTAAATCACTAACTGGTTTTCATTTGGCCAGTTTAAACTCTAAACTTTTATTTTTTGTTTGCAATATTTAGCAATTATTGAATGAGGCTGAGTATCCTCTGAAGAATTATAGAGATCGAGAAGGGTGTTATGCGGCTTCGGCGGATAACACCCTCTAAGATCTTCGTGATTCTGATAATTCTTCAGATCGATAAGAAAGCCGAATTCAATAATTGGTTTATTGTTCATTCAAAATAATTCCTAGTTTAAAAACAAGCTAAAACATGATTGACGTCATCAGTTTAATATCGCAAACTTCTTCCAAATTTGATCGACAATAGCTGGTTATGATGAATTATGTGTGGGATTTTAGCCAATCAGAAACGACGAAATATTTTAAATCAATAATAATCGTTTATATCCCTAATAGGAAACAATCAAACTACTGGGTCACCATGAGTTAAGTGACCATGAGGAAAAGGGTAATAGACGTGAGTTGTCAGAAAAAATGTTGACCAAAAATCTTTTTAACGTTATGAAAAAGGTTTAAGTTTCTAGTCATCATTGAAGTCAGACATTTGCTCCTCCAAAAGCTGGATGCGAATCGATGCATTTAAATCAAATGAAGTTTTTAGATTACAGACCATCGTTGTCTCTAGTATGTTGTTATCAGCTATACTTCTGGCGAGGACCGTCATCATATATTTGTCAAGAATTGTCTCTTCCTTCTCTGGATTTTTTGAGCAATGCGAAACGTAAAAAGTTGTCAAGAAACTTTTCTATTTCTAAAACAGGAGGGCACAATGATGAAAAACTATTTGAAAGAGGAAAAAACAGCAGTCCTTATATCCATTATACCAGACGTTAATAGTACGACGGATATTCAAATTTTTTGCTTTTCTGTGTGACATGAAATATTCAAAGGGATCTCTAATCTTCGGAAATAATAATATCGCGAATTCCAAAAAAAATTCTTAAATTTAAATCTGCGAAAATGGTTGTCCGAGAACGGTAAAAAAGCTAGGAACGTTAACAGAGTAAGTAAATTTGTTTGCCTTGCGTCAGTTTCAAAATAGATCAGTCGAAAGGGTAAAACAAAGATTTAAAACAAACAGTATATCAAAATGATTAGAGAGGTCACGAAATTATGAACGATAGCTTTTAAGAAAAAAAAAAACGTTGTATTGTGGGAGAGTGGGCAGGGATTGTTTCTCGAATTAGAAATTACCATGGTTTCAAAGAGCCCAAAACTAAGACTCCAAAGCAGCTGACGTACGTAGAGGCCATTTTTATTTAATTTCAGAACTCCACTCATAATCAAAGGAAATACTTGCTTATAGACTCAGGGGCTGTTAACATGGAGGGAGGAAGATCCTAAAAGGCGGAAAAATTTCTGATTGGGTTTACATGCAGCAATTTTGGCCCCCGTGGTGCTAAAGTAGAGAAGGATCAAAACGGAATTAAAAGAATGGAGGGTGACAAAACAAAAATGCTATTTGGCCCCTTCTTCCCTCTTTACTGGCGTTTTACAATTACCTTTTAGCAGAATTATAACCTGATTATCAGCTCTTAGTAACAAAACCAAACGAAGCGGTCGGCCCTTATCGCCGTGATTACCTAGTGAACGACCACCCGCCGCTATTTCCCTCTAGTTTGTCGCTAAGGATCTTAATAGCGAAAGAAGTGAACATGGTGCAAGGAACTTCCTAGAACTAGGATCTTCCTACCTTTTAGCTACGAAGACCCTTGACTAGTACTACTAAGTTTCCTAGCGCTAGGGACACTACAACCCACATTACACTACTGAATTGACAGCCTGAAACATATGGCGCTAGCAGGATGACCCCCTTCTAGGATCTTCCTGGATAACATTCAAAGTTCAGGAAAAGAAAAACAAAGTTGTTGTCTTGTTTTCCCAGTCTTTGTCAAAACGAGAAATTAATACGCAGTTTCATGTTGTAGTCGTGCTGCGACGGCATAGAAATGAACAAAAAAGCGTGATGAACGTACAAAGTTGATGTCTTGCTAATCTAAACCTTTGCTTTTCGTGCCGTTCTCGTTGCCTTCACCGTAGTCACTGTTTGAGCTCCTTATAGCTCACTTCGGAAAAGAGTGATAGCCTGGGACTCAAACTAAGCGCGAGCTCATTTATTGGATTGTTTGGGGGGAGACGTCGAGCACCCACCTTGAATTATGACGAGACATGCAAGTTGTTGTGTGCTTTTGTGCACAAATAACTTCAGGAACTCCCCTGGTCTAGCATCTTATAGAATATCAAAGGCAAGACGTATCTGGCGAGAATATGTACGTTTGCTGCGGAACGCCAATTTGAAGTTAAACTCCGATAGCACACGCCGATTCAGTTGCATTCTTCTGTTTTTTTTCTCGAAGTACAAAACCGCGCCAGGCACATCTTCCTTCAGCTTCACATTTTCATGTTTTGTTGTTGTTGTTGTTGTTGTTGTTGTTGTTCAATTCCACCTCCCGTTTTTCTATTTTGAGTTGTTTTAACCAACTGAAACATTCCACTTCGTTTTACACCATGTTTGTTTACGTTTGCGTCCCCTCAAATAATCTCATAAATGCGCGTGCCTAGTTTGGGTCCAGGGGCCCGTTTCTTCAAAGTCCTGATAATTATTGGGCCCGGTAAACTGTTGCCATTTACATTAAAGGTCGAGGTTTCAATAGCTTTGCATTTAACGTGATAAAACTTAGCCTCCCCACAGACGTCCTTTAGGGTTTGTTCGTCACGCATTCATTTCTCCCCTACGCGTGACGAACAAACCCCAAAGGACGTCTGCGGGCAACCTCGTTCCCAGGATTCTCTCCTACCTGCTCCATGGGGCGGGTAGGAGAGAACCCTTGGAACGATTTTGGTCTGTGGGGAGGCTAGATAAAACTATCAGTTAATGAAACAAAATGGTCAGGAGTAGTTTGCTAGCTATAGCCAGGACCCGCGCTCTTATTCTTTATTTTTCGAATTGAATATTTGATTTCGGGCCCAAAAAGTTACCGGGACGTTAGAGAAACGGGCCCCAGGAACGTTGACGCTCTAAATTGTTATTTTAGGTTCGAGTATCCGTTTTACTCTTAATAGTGGGATGCAATCAAAATACTGACAGGGTCGCCATGTATAATTAAGGGCAATTTAGAACGTATATTGCCGTGTCTTCCAGGCCCCAGTTATAATGTTCCATATTTTTGCATATATAGTTATGTATTTAAAAGGTGGCTCGAACCTATTTATATGCGCGTTGGTTATGTTATTGAATCGCGTTTTTCGGCAGGAAACATTTAACCGATTTTCATGAGTTTTTGCATCCTTAATAGCGAATGGTTGAACTTTAAGAAAGTGCGTTTTAATTTTTTTTTAAGTATGAAAACGTTTGAGATATCGGCATATGTTTAAAACCTCATTTTTACAAAAAATGTCACGATAATTTCAAAACGGCCCTACGACATGTTTTTCTCTAACTTCGGCAAATAAGAAATAAGCCTCAGATCTCTCTTGTTTTATATCTGCAAGTTTGAAGTCAATCGATATCGTGACCGTAGAATTCCCTGCACAAATAGCTGGTCAAATTAAACCTTAAAATTCAACGCTAGCACACTTGTGAAAGTTGACACACATGTACAAATAGAGGACAACTGCCGACGAACTATCTCCTACGTCAAGTGCAAGGGTATTCTTGCCCAAAGCTTCAGTTGCAAGAAATTGATTAATCAGAAAGTTAACCTTTGGCGAATACAGTTCGCAATAGAAAAAGAACAACTTTGTGCTGAATGCGGGGAAATATAACAAAGCACGATATAACATCTACGGTAATCTCCTACCACTTTTTAGCACTGAAGGTTCCCGTCTTGAGGAGAAATAAAGCCACCAACTCTAGTACTTCAACCGATCCATTTTCAGCTGCAACAAAAACCCTTGTATTATAGGTAATTTATTCAAGTATGAAAGATTTGCCATCACATTCGCACGGGCATTTTGCCATTGGGGATGATGAAAAGAATAAGACGATTGTCATATTTTCTTCATCTTTATCCCCAAGTGGCAAACTTCCCGTGCGAATGTGATGTCACGTCTAAAAACCTTGAATAAAGTACCAAGTACAAGCCTTAGGGCTTTCAGTACAGCTGAAAAATGGACGGTTAGAAATACTGGAGTTGGTGGCTTTATTTCTCCTCAAAACGGAAACCTGCGACGCTCAAAACTCTTGAGAGTTTTTTGTAGATAATAGAATTTGCCTTGTTAAGATTAGTCTTCTACATAGCCTTTTTTAGTGTCGTCACGGAACCCTCCTCCCCACAAAGTAAGTGGGGAGGAGCGTTGCGTGACGACACTAAAAACGGTTGTGCAGCAGACTATGTTAAGATAGGCTTCGAAAAGAGAGGCACAAATACAAATTAAGTTTGATAAATAGAAATTCTTTTATCTTGCCCCGTATTCAGCATAAAGTTGTCCTTCTTGTATTGCGAACTGTATTCGCCGTATGTTTCTGATTACTCATTTTCTTGCAACTGAAGCCCTGGGCAAAAGTATACCCTTGCAGATAAGAGATAGTCCATTGGCAGTTTTCCTCTATTCGTGCGTCAACTTTCACAAATGTGTTAGCATTGCATTTTAAGGTTAAATTTGACCAGGTATCTGTGCAGCGAGTTCTACGGTCACCATCGGAGTCACGATTGACTTCAAACTTTCAGATATAAGACTAGAGAGCTCTGAGGCCTATTTGCCGAAGTAGAGAAAAATCTGTCTTGAGGTTTTGAAATAATTGACAGTTTTGTTTTTGTAAAAATGCGCTTTTAAACATACGCCGATATCTCAAACGTTTTTATACCTATATAAAAGAATAAATAAATAAATAGTATTTTCTTTAAGTTCGACCATTCTTTATTAAAGGAGCTGTGTCACGAAATTCAGCCTAATTAGGAAATTACAAAATCCCCGTTAAATTAAGGGAAACATAATAATAACCGCTTAAAACTTTAAAGGAAGGTTAAAATAACATAACAGAAACAACAGATGTCACGGATGGGCAAAACTGAAGAAGATTGAAGCGGATTGAAATTAGGATTTTTGAAAACTGTTCAGCCTAACAGTTTTTCAAAGTTGATCCCAACTGCTTAATTGCAACTTCAAAACTAATGTTCAGGAGACATATTTGTTTGTCTCGGATCCAGCTCTGATTTTGTCATTTCTCATGATGTACTCTATTTGCTTACTTTAAGTTCCATAGCGATTGAGGGCGAGTAATTGGTAAAAGAAAACAAAATGAAGTGGACTGCCTTGACACAACTTCTTTAAGGATGCCAAAAATCATGGAAATCGGTTAAACCATTCCTGCCGAAAAATGCGATTCAAAAACATAACCACCAACGCGCTTATAAATAGGTTCGGTGCCACCTTAAGCCTACCAGAACCTCGGTCCATTGCCGTTTACGGCCCGTTTTAAAGTTAAAAAAAAACAGTCGTTAAGAATTTCTGACGGGAAAATTACTGGAAACGGTGCCCTGTAAAAACGTCGTAAAATAACATCAGATTAATTTCATTTTTTTCATTTGCTTGCCGCATGAATATAATATATTGAATTGCACTATATAAGTTTTTTTCTAGAGGTCATATAAATATGATAAAAAGGCGAAATAAAATTAGTAACATCAATATAAAAGCAAAGAGCAAGAATATAGTCACACCAAAACTAATTAAAGTACTCAATAGCCCTTGTCACGGTTTTTGACGCCATGATTGACGAGTAGGCAAACGTGTGAGAAATTACAGTGTTTGTATGAGAACCTAATGTCGAATAATTTCCGTAAAACGGCTGTTCTGAAAAAAAATGTGAATTCTAAAATAAGCTACAAAGCAAAGGATTGTACTAAAAAATTTTGGGGGCTTACCTGTGCTTAAGTTTCTCAAGAGGCTTCGCTTTAGATTTTCCATATATTTGTCTGTGATTTATCACCGGACTTATATTTCTTACAGACAAATGGCATTGTATAGAAAATTTACAAAAAGTGGTTCAAGGTCTTCTAGCGCATGTAACGCCCTCAATTTTTTCAGTAGAATCCTTAGGAGTGAAGGGTTAGTTGAAAATTCATATTTTATTCAGACCAGCCGTTCTACGAAAATAATCGACATAAGATTCTGATACAAACATTGTAAATTCTCACACGTTTGCCTATTCGCCAAGATGGCGTCGAAAACCGTGACAAGGTGTATTCGTTTTCCGTTTCTTCTTCTGTAAAGCAACTAAGCTTAAATATGGAGGCATGCGAAATATCCTCAACAAATTAAGACGAGCACTCTTGCGTCAATTAATCAGAAACACTCTTCAAATTCCGTTAGTAGTTCATTATTTCGAGAGGGCCTGCTCGATTAGTTTCACTCGGAAGAGTCTGTTGACTGTTTGTTAGTAAGTTGGCCTTGTGAAGTCGGTGAATTGAACTGAACCGTTGCAAATGCACGCTAAATGTAGGTCTGCAGGTACGTTTTCAGGTCCAACACTCAGTCATTAAGAATTATCTCACTGATAGCCGATCTGTCGTTTAATTTTCTGATCTTGCTCACTCTGCACTCAGCCATGAATTTAGTTCACTAGTAGTTAAGGAAGCCTATTAATATAAGCTTTAAGCTTCGTTAGGGTTCCTTGTCACATTAATTTTATAATTTAATTAACACCTTTTGTTCTTGTTGTGTAAGTTTTGTGAGTGACTAAATAAATAAATAAATAAATAAATTATTTTTTTCGATCATATCTATGACATTCTGTCTTCAAAACAACAGTACCGTCTGGTCTACGTCATATTATAATAAGGTGCTGAATTTCATTGTTAGGAATGCAAAAGGGACAAATACCTCAAGATCAACCATACGGACTGCCTCTTACTTTTACTACCTTGCCTCAGAAACTCAAAGAAGCAGGTAAGACTATAATTACCCATGATGAGCTTTGGTCCGTGAAAAAATGTTATGCAAATTAGCTGGCTGCACATTGAATGTGCAGCCAGCTAATTTGCATAAGTAATTCAAAGCCAGTGTCTGACACCTCTCGGTCTCTTGAGGTGTTAGCTAAACACCCTAGGACTTCAAGAAATCGCCCACAAAAGAGTAATTCAAGCTACCCTAATCTGAAATGAAAGTAACCGCAATTTCCGATAAAGCATTTTTTATCTCCACTATACTTGTTAGTACTATGACCATTGTATTGAGAAAAACGATTACGCAGGTTACACAGTTCCTTTTCGTTTTCTGTCTGAGAACTTTTTTTAGTTTCGAGTACTATACGGTGATAAAAAAGAGTGTCAAACATAATCTTTGAAGTTCAATGATATATACACATTTTTATTATCCAACTCTTTGAAAATTGCGACTTCCAAGACAAACTAGAGTAAGATACAATATGCGTATCATTGTAAGAGACGGACCATTAGAAAACTTATGAGGAGGCGGGCGAAATCCAAAAAAAAATCGCGCAAGAGAAAATTAAATGACAAAAAAATCAATCACGCTAATTAACCCTAAAAAATATTCATGCTATAGCCTAAAAAAATTCATACAAGGAATATGTTAACGAAAAAAATTCCTGCGGCTCGAAAACTCTCCATCCCCGATAACTTTTCTCATGGTCCGTCCCTAAATAACACCGTTCTAGAATATCTCACGGCTTCGCGTTTTGTTCGTCCACAACCCCGCACTGGATTTTTTTTAAAAAAGAAGCCTTTCTTATAACGGAAGTGCGTTGTGGAACAGCTTGTCTCTGAAGGTGCGGCAAGTGAAAATTAAAAAGGACAATTAATTAATTTAGATATATGTAACCTTTACATAAGGCCTCCTTGTAAAACAGGTTATTTTGTTATTGATATCTTAATTATTTGTTTTCATCTTAGATTCTAGTTGAGTTAGGTAATTATTTTTCTATACTTGAATGTAAATGTACCTTACAAAAATACCGTTTATGAAAAACGTTACCTTACCTTACCTTATCTCTGTGGTGTGCCTAAATTTGTCTTTCTATGGTTTGTAGGCAAGACGACTTCCCTTGACCATCAATTGTGTGTCAAAACAATATATCAAACGCGCGCTAAAGAAATAGTCGAAGTGCCATGGTGTAGCAATTTATGACAGTTTTAACTGGAAAACTTGTTGTCATCTGAGTACGGGTACACCTCTATAGTCTATGTTTGCAAGCTCTACCTAAAGAATCACTGGGTTACACTGCACCCATGGGTGTGCCACCTAAAGTGCAGCCTATGTTTGTTAGCTCTGCCTAAAGAATCACTGGGTTACACTGCACCCATGGGTGTGCCACCTAAAGTGCAGCCTATTTTTGTCAGCTCTACCTAAATAATCACTGGGTTGCACTGCACTCATGGATGCGTCACCTAAAGTGCAGCCTACGTTTGTCTGGATTACATTGTACTTACGAGCGTTTGCCTTGCGCTCTCTTCAAAGAAAAAAAATGCTATAGTCCGTTGCGCCAAAAATCACGCTTTTCTTTCTTAAAATTCTGAAACCATATTGGGCCCCGAAAGACATCGAACGTTCCTCCGTAATAGAAGAGTATTATGCTAGGGTTAATACAAAGGTGCAAAAAAATTATCAGCATAATTATAGCAGACAAGCATTGTAATCTAACCCCTGGCACGTAGCCGGAATAAGCCAAGTAAATAAAGCATATAACCAGAAATCGTCGTCAAATGGTCTCGATAACTACATTATACTTAACTTTGAAAATCAAGTTTATCGCTTGTATCCGTGTCACGCACCGAAAAGGCGAGGAGTCATCGCATGACATTAGGTAACAGAGGTAATACGCACGGGTTTCACGAGTTCTAAGCGCGACTTTTTCGCCGAGTAACAAGTTAAAAACTTCAATTCTTACCTTGCAGTAGTCGGTTCTTTTACCTTACATTCACCAACACTAGTAAACGCGAACAAAGCGATGAAATCCGGCACTCTTCTTTCACAAGTAGCATGCTCCACGAAGCCGCTTGAAGTAAAATCCACCGATATGCACTGCATTCTCGCTACAAAAATAAATATTTCTCGTGGGGAAAGTACGACGAGGGGGAAAAAATGCCAGATCTTCGCCTCGGCAATGTATTCCAGCTACCAAGCCGGCGTATCTCCAGAAGGTTGTCCTCTCATGTACGTGCCGCGTGATTTGATTTTGATATTTCTTTGTACTCAGATTATTTCATATCATAATAATTTTTTCTTCGTAGCTAAACGAAATATAGTCCTAACCAAATTTCATCAATTCCTAAATTAAGAGGCCACCGGATTACTTAGAAAAAATAAAAGAGAATATGTTCAAAAAAACTAAATTATATGTAGTGCTGTTAAATTACCGCAAGAACGCCCGCCGGCTAGACGTGTTGACATGTTTCGCTTGGTTGCTGAAAGAAATGATAGGCGTAAAATGACGCCTTTATGGAATACATGCTGAGAATTTTTTTTCTCTCCAAAGCTCCTCATGAGAAACAACGTTCTCAGACAAATAAAAAGATCCCACCGTTATAAGTTCAAGTCGACAGTCAAGCTATGGAAGTGGAAGCACAGACTCGATTACAGCCACTTAGCGGGAAATCAGCCTGCTCTCCACCCCCCGTACAGTACCCTACAATAACTAACCCACCCCCCTCCCCCTCCACAAGGTGTACTGCGGGGGCACCCAACGATAGTTTTCGGAGAAGCAAAAATAGCTTAGAATTTTCTCTCCCTTGAGGAAAGCTAAGAATTTCTAGATGACCGTTCCATTCATGTACAATTTTCGAAGCTTGACTAATACATTCCCTACGATTTTCTGAAGTTTAATTTTCGCATTTCACTCCACAGATTAAGCTATTTTTCGTAGGAAAAGGAAACCTAAAATTTTTGGATTGGAAAATGCGATGGAAAGAGGAATCAGAAAAATTCGAACTTTCGTAAAACTTTAAATTTCGGGAAAATAATACTGAAGCCCTGGTAACTTCGAAAAGACTCAAATTGCCCTACTGAATGACCGAACAGTTACAGTCGAACCCCGCTATTTCGAAATCCCAAGGGAAATGGAAAAAAAGTTGGAAATAGCGGGGTTTCGAAATAACCGGGGAAGCGTAAAATTCGTAACCCATGATGAATCATTTTTTAATAAAATACAGTAGAGTGTGAAGAAAGACACTGATTAAATAAAAATACAGTAATTATATCTCAAATGAATCGGAAGATGCTGTTGCATTGAAAAATCTTTGAATATTCTGTTGGTTTTGTTTTTTTTTTCTAATACTTTTGTCGATCGTGAATGAATAACACAGCTGGAATTTCTTAGAGGGACAATGCACGTGAGTCAAGCTCAAATAAAATGCAATATACGTTTCCAGCTGTGCTCTTATGTACGTACTCTGTTTTTGACAAGTTCGAAATAACGGGGTTGATTTAAGGTAGCAGGGAAAGGACGATGAGTTCGAAATAGCGGGGACTTCGAATTAACCGAGTTCGAAATACCGAGGTTCGACTGTATTATAAATTTATAGCCCCGATTAGAATGTATTTCTAAGATCTAAAAGTACTCTGGATATATCGTCGTTGAGATATGAGGTAGCTTGCTGCTGAGCTAACAACCACTAATTTTGTCTTCTCAGGGTTTATGAGTAGAGAATTCTTTGCACACGATTTACTGATATAATATCAACCTCGTTCCCAGGTTCTCTCTCCTACCCGTCGCTCCGTAGTGACGGATAGGAGAGAACCCTGGGAACGAGGTTGATATAGTATAATCTTATAGCTAGGACTGCGAGTCTGTCTGGTAGAGAAAATAATTATATAGTATACTGTAATAGTATAAAATTTATTTAACACATACTAACCAACTGTCAGCCTGAAAAAACGGCCTAAATTTAGAGACGCCATCACTGGCCTCCCCGCGAAATGACGTCTGAGAAACGAGCGCAAAAGTTCCATGCTGATGACGTCTCAAAACCCAGATTTGGGTAGTACTTATGATTGGTTGTCCCTGGAGAGAAATTTGCTTCAACCAATCAGAAGCAAGGATAGTGACACGTCATCAGTATGGAATTTCTGTGTGTTACGCGGGTAATCTTTTAGAGGACGGGTAGCTTGCAAACTAAACTGAACGCAGGGTTGTCGGAACAGCAACAAGAAGATTTATTCCAAAAATGAACGTAGTTTCCACGAAGTAAAACTCCACAACAGCACTTAACTCGATAAACTTACACGGCCTCCGCCAACTTCAATAAAATCACACGGCCTCTGCCAAATTGATAAACACTGCTTCAGTCACACTTGACTACACACGGCTGATCGCCAAACTCTCTTCGCTTGTGGTAAACTAGTTGAAACTTCACTCAGACTCGCTTACTTATATACATTTACAATAATAATCTAGAAGTTTCTAAATAGTCTAATTATAGAAAGATTACAAAAAGATTACAAAATATCCCGTTTTAGAAACACTTACGCAAGATCCTAAAATAAACAAATTATGAACTTTCGCGAAGCTTCTAGAAAGTCACGCTAGTCACGCAATAGAGTTTTTCGTAACACTGTGGCTCGTTTCTCATCCTTCGACATCATCTAAAGTGGAAACCATCGGTGACGTCGCGAAATTTCAGCTGTTTTCTGATCTCAGGGCTAACCAATTGCTCCTGTAAATTATCTTTTCATTCCAGGATATTCTACTCACATTATTGGCAAATGGCACCTTGGCTTCTTTCGTTGGCCTTACACCCCGTTACACCGTGGGTTCGACTCCTTTTACGGTTTTTACGGTGGACATGAAGATTACTACAGCCATTTACGTGACGGAATCCTTGATTTGCTTGACAACAAGAAACCCGTAAGAGATAAGCGTGGAGTTTATTCGGCGACGATGTACGCAGAGGTACTTACAGATCTTCCAGATTGTCAGGAGCCCGTAACCCGAAGCGAGCAATTCCATACTAGGCCTATGCAAAGGCGTTTTTCACAGACTGGTTTATTATATTTTCCCGCGAAAATGGAATCTCCACCACGTCCTATGATGAACGCATTTGAAGTGTAAGATACCAAAAAGGAAAACGTAACGTCATTAAAAGGCAAAAATTATCATTTTAAGGTCTGTAGGTTTTGCTGGCTGCTTTGTGGGGCTTGAAAGATATTCTCAATTCGCGGCAAAACCGTTCTTAAAAAAACTGGCTCATGAAAACGCCGTGACACGAGTACATGAAAGTTGCTCGCTCCAGGTTATGGGCTCCTGACATTATGAAATAGTACTCATTACCGATATATATCACGATAGTGTGCCCTACAGTTTCCTATTGAAATGACAAACTCGTTCAGTTCTTTTTGCGGCAGTTTTGGTGGTCAAGAAATGCTTGGTAATGAAACTCCATGACAGAAGTACTTCGACAAACTGGTCAGTAATTTGTTTACGCACGAAACCCTTAGGAGTTTTTAAGAAACCGTCAGTGTCAACTTCAAAATATAAGCGAAAATCAAGCTAAGAGAACATTTCCAAATCAGTTTATGACTTGAGTTTCTTTTTCTATTAAACAGCAAGCAAGGAGAGTGATCCTATCCCACAATGCACACAAACCCTTGTTTTTATACCTTCCATTTCAAAGTGTGCATGCACCATTAAGCGTTGATCTAAAATACGAACAGAAGTATCGAGGAATTCGCAACAAGGCGAGGCGGACTTATGCTGGTATGGTCAACATTCTGGACGAAGCGATAGGAAACGTCATAGAAGCTATGAAAGAGGCTGGGTGAGTCGTCAACGGTATAAGTTCGTTAATAGAGAGTTTTCACATTCTAAGGCAAAGACGGCTACCTGGATGGGACAAGGTTTTAGTGCGCGCGCGTGAACCAAAGCAGCGGGAGAATATGTCGACAAAAAACAATCTCAATGCCTAAACATAATCTTCAATAACAAAACAATTGACGCAGAGATAGAGTGAAAAGAGAACCGCCATTTCGCTGCGCCACCACTGGTGGTTTCCCCGCGAAATGAAGTCTGAGAAACGAGCAAAGGAATTCCATACTGATGACGTTGCACTACCCAGATCAGGGAAGTGCTTCTGATTGGTTGAAGTAATACTAAATTTCTCACGCAACGCGACCAATCAGAAGCACTACCCAGGTCTGGGTAGTGTTTCTGATTGGTTGAAGCAAATTTCCCACGAGTAACGACCAATTAGAATCACTACCCAGATTTGCATGGGTAGTAACGCGTCATCAGTGTGGAATTTACTTCCGTCAATACCCCTCAGACGTCATTTCGCGAGGAAACCGGTGATGGCGTCGCGAATTTTCAGTTGTTGTCTCGGCTTTTTTAAAAGATAGCAAATAGCTTGACATAGTCCCCTAAACAACACTTATTATGAAAAGGTTGTACTTCTTTGCTTTCGTTTCAGTCTATGGAACGACACCTTAACGATTGTAACTACTGATAATGGAGGCAATCCTGATAGAGGTGGATACAATTGGCCCCTCCGGGGAAAGAAAGGCAGCCTCTGGGAGGGAGGGGTCAGGGGAATTGGTCTAGTTCATGGAAGGATGCTTCAAAAGACTGGGGTTAAGTGCAAGGAGCTCCTTCATGTCACTGACTGGTATCCAACTCTTGTTAATCTTGCAGGTAAATTAAATTGAAATTGTTAACTTCCATTTTTTTTAATAAAAGAATTTCTGTTTGGCCACCAAGGACATTCAGGGGCGCAACTAACTGTGCTCCAAAACGCACATGCGTACCTGCAAAAAAATATAAGATAAATAGAAAGCTAAAACAAAAATAGATAAACAAAGCCTAAGGACAGAAGTTGAATAAAACTGTGCAATTCCCACTTAAACTTGTTTTTCCGAGATTTTTTTGTCAAAGAAAATGGGATGTTTTCCCTGATTTCGCCACACGTGAAAGCCATATCAACTGCTGCCTGAAAAACATGGTCGTATAAGACCAAGAAAGATAATTACTTCAACTTATTAAAAGGAAACACAAATTTAGGTAGAAAAAAGGGCTCATTTCCGGTTGACGAGCGTCGCTTAAAAACATTTTTGCTTTAGCTCCAACAACAACAACAACGAGCTCATATTTGCATGACCATACAAGTACCGTATTGCAAAAGCTACGTTACTTCGGTAATAATTTGTCACGAACATCAAAGCAAGCTGAGATATATCTTATGAATTGTATATTGATAAAGTAATTAGAGGAGTTCGTCTGTTCATTGATCATAACGTTTGCAGGTAACTGGGTAATATTTGGAATCAGAGTCTTGATTTTATTGTAAAAATAATTCCTTATCAAAGAGTATGTAGGACAGCGAAAAAGAAAGTGAACTTGGTCTTCTATTAGATTGCCAATCTAATATTAATAAGACCAAGTTCAAAAAGGGCAATGCCTACCATCCTCCGTAGTTTGATTGTATAATACCCAATTATATCATTAGTTTGTGATTGCTTATTCGTAGTTTTACAAAAGCCCTTCTCCCAGCTGTTCTTCTTGTTAAGTCTAAGTAATTAAAGGAGGTCTGATCGGTTTTTAAAAGATCTAAGATAAAATTCAAGTTTTTGAGAATGTTGAAGGGTGTTTTGCCAATTTGAGATATATTCCTGTTTCATTGAACTTACATAACTCCATACTGTCTTAACCCAGGATGGTAGCAAAATTATGTTTGAGCTCAGGTTTAGTACTTATTTTGTTCTTCTTAATGACTGTTAGATCGATCTCTTGACCAAAGACGCACTGACGCTGCTATTCGACAATTGGATGGCTTTAACATTTGGCGTAGTTTATCCGAAGGGAATCCGTCGCCACGAAGGGAGATTTTACATAACATCGGTGACCGTAAGGCAGCAATTCGTGTTGGAGACATGAAGTTGATATTAAATCAAACGGATAGGAAGAGGTATATCCCACCAGAGTTGGTTGGAAGTATTCCAGCTGGGCAAGGAAAAAAGGTAATCATGTACACTTAATGTCTTTTCAGTTGAGAGTTTAAAGGGGCTGCATTGTGTCACAGCTGCCTAATTCATTGTTAATTTAGCCAATTACGCATCCTTTAGCCTGGTTTTCACTAGCGCATAAGCATAAGCATAAGAACATACGCACGCGCAGAATGGCATATTTGACTCAATTCTCAATACCAGCTCTCCTCAACCCGATGATAAACAAGATAGTGGACGAAGCGTCCGCCATATTGCTTTTGATATGGTTGCATGAGGTCTGGATCAAAGTGACCAATGATTGGTCCACGGCCTTGCGCTTATGCTTGTGCTCATATCGACCCCGTTTTCACTTGTCAAAGCTACGACATAAGCGTAAGCAAAAATACATGAAGAAAGTACTTGTCCGCTTTTCTTGTGCTTATGCTTATGCTTATGTCGACCCAGATTTTCACTTGTTTGCACGTGTGCTTGTGCTTATGCTTATGCACTGGTGAAAACCAGGCTTCAGGGGCTATTAAACTTGACAAAAAAAATTACTTGCAAGCCACAAAATGACAGCTTCTATGTCTTGTCCAACTAATATAGTTCCCAAACATTATACCAAATGTTAAACCAACAGAGAAAAATAAGCTTTTAAAAACTGCAAAGTTAACCCACCGCAATTTCAATCCTTTCTAATCTTCTTCAAGCTTGCCCATCCCTACCTAATTTTGTCTTTGCTGTGTTCTAAACCCCTTCTTTTAATGTTTGAGCAATTACTTTTTATGTTTTACTGTTGTTTGTACTGTTAAAATTTAGTTTAAAATTCGCATCTCGTATAATTCTTTTCTATTATGTAACATTTACTTTCGTTAGTCACAATAAATTTGCATAACTGCTGGCTTCGTGATCATGAGTGTAGAAGCTCTATAGAGCGTTTTCACAAGACGTCACGGCGGCCATATTGGTGTTCCAAAACAATAGAACGGCGGCCATGTTGGTGTACCAAGACAACCCTGTGGGAGTTGAACTCTTTTCTTATGTAAAAACTTTCTTTTGTTCCAATAAATTAGCATAGATGCTGGCCACGTGAGTGTAGAAGCTCTATATTTAGCAGAAACAAAACAATCTGGTCCTGTCTTTCTCCCCCCTAGTAGGGGTTGGATAGGTTGTTGGTTCCTGCAGGCTCCTCGGGCTGCGATATTAGTTAATGAAAGGGAGAAATTGGGGAGAAAAAGTCTCTGCTTTGCAACTGAGTTTGGCGCCGATTTTGTGACGAGTTTGGGTCATTGTAGATATGAGTTTTCTTTTATTCTGGTGACAGAAACAACCACCATGTTCTTTTTATCTAAAAAATTTCAGCATTCAAATTCACCGTAAACTATGTAAGGGAATCAAAGCCGGCAATAATCTTAGGGTGCTTTCCATTCGTCAGAACTGGCCGACCTGACCATTGATAATGAAATAGGCTTTTTCCAAGAGTTTTTGCTGAAAAATCATTATCTCCTTTGATGCATACTATTCAGGATTTGACTGATCTGGCTGGAGAGTTTAGATTGAAAGAGAAATTATCATTGCGACGGGAATGGTCTGGCCGGTCAGTTCTGAAAAGTGGAAAGCACCCTAAACATCGATTACAAGCCGCAATTCTGAAAATGAGCCTGCGCTCCATCCACCCCCACCGAACAGCGGAAGTCGAGCCTACAACAATCTTGGATTCAAGTTTCGGGATTCGAGGTACTGGATTTCGGATTTCTTGTCAGTAGAACTTGGATTCCGGATTTCAATCGTTATACGGATTCCATAGCCCAGGATTCCGGACTCCACAAGCAAACCTTTTCCGGATTCCAAAGTCCACATTTTCTGACATAGGGCGACACTCAACCACTTCTGGTTCTTTTTCCTATACAACTACTAAAAACACTAAAAACCATTTAAGTATTCAAGTAGCCACTTTTCTTGCAATTTCTATCTCCAGGGTTACTGTCCCAAAAAAATTATTGATGTGGGCCTTTACAACATTACCGCCGATCCATATGAGATGGTAAACCTTCGTAAGGAGTTCCCGAATATTGTGGAGGCATTGATGACTAGGATGGAGTACTATAGACAGGGTGTTGTACCCCCCGAGAAC
>JBBMOI010000001.1:38045000-38122500 GCA_038088405.1 Porites divaricata | reverse complement strand
GGAAGTTAAGCCATTTTCATTTTTGTTTCAAAACCGACGCCAATCGCAACCACAGGGCATACCTGCTTATCAGTCACTCAAATCAGTAAGGTTAAAACTCAAAGTTTTCCATCTTTACGCACATTTTTTTGACTGAAAGAGAAAAATAATCGGAAGGATACATTACGTTGTGGGAATTCAAGGGAGCTAGTTCTCAATTGTATCGCCATGCACTGCTACATTTCGCTAGGGTTCTTCTACAGTAGGTAGCTCTGAAACTTTTATGAGTTCTTAAATCACTAACTGGTTTTCATTTGGCCAGTTTAAACTCTAAACTTTTATTTTTTGTTTGCAATATTTAGCAATTATTGAATAAGGCTGAGTATCCTCTGAAGAATTATGAAGATCAAGAAGGGTTTTATGCGGCTTCGGCGGATAACACCCTCTAAGGTCTTCATAATTCTGATAATTCTTCAGATCGATAAGAAAGCCGAATTCAATAATTGGTTTATTGTTCATTCAAAATAATTCCTAGTTTAAAAACAAGCTAAAACATGATTGACGTCATCAGTTTAATATCGCAAACTTCTTCCAAATTTGATCGACAATAGCTGGTTATGATGAATTATGTGTGGGATTTTAGCCAATCAGAAACGACGAAATATTTTAAATCAATAATAATCGTTTATATCCCTAATAGGAAACAATCAAACTACTGGGTCACCATGAGTTAAGTGACCATGAAGAAAAGGGTAATTGACGTGAGTTGTCAGAAAAAATGTTGACCAAAAATCTTGTTAACGTTATGAAAAAGGTCTAAGTTTCTAGTCATCATTGAAGTCAGACATTTGTTCCTCCAAAAGCTGGATGCGAATCGATGCATTTAAATCAAATGAAGTTTTTAGATTACAGACCATCGTTGTCTCTAGTATGTTGTTATCAGCTATACTTCTGGCGAGGACCGTCATCATATACTTGTCAAGAATTGTCTCTTCCTTCTCTGGATTTTTTGAGCAATGCGAAACATAAAAAGTTGTCAAGAAACTTTTCTATCTCTAAAACAGGAGGGCACAATGATGAAAAACTATTTGAAAGAGGAAAAAGCAGCAATCATTATATCCATTATACCAGACGTTAATATTAGTACGACGGATATTCAAATTTTTTGCTTTTCTGTGTGACATGAAATATCCAAAGGGATCTCTAATCTTCGGAAATAATAATATCGCGAATTCCAAAAAATTTCAAATCTGCGAAAATGGTTGTCCGAGAACGGTAAAAAAGCTAGGAACGTTAACAGAGTAAGTAAATTTGTTTGCCTTGCGTCAGTTTTAAAATAGATCAGTCGAAAGGGTGAAACAAAGATTTAAAACAAACAGGGTATATCAATAGTATTTAACAAAAAAAAAACGTTGTATTGTATTGTGGGAGGGTGGGCAGGGATTGTTTCTAGAATAAGAAATTACCATGGTTTCAAAGAGCCCAAAACTAAGACTCCAAAGCAGCTGACGTACGTGGAGGCCATTTTTATTTTTATTTATCATAATGAAAGGAAATACTTACTTATAGACTCAGGGCCTGTTAACATGAAGGGAGGAAGACAGGCGGAAAAATTTCTCATTGGGTTTACATGCAGCAATTTTGGCCCCTGTGGTGCTAAAGTAGAGAAGGATCAAAACAGAATTAAAAGAATGGAGAGTGACAAAACAAAAATGCTATTTGGCCCCTTCTTCTCTCTTTACTGGCGTTTTACAATTACCTTTTAGCAGAATTATAACCTGATTATCAGCTCTTAGTAAAGAAGCCAAACGAAGTGGTCGGCCCTTTGAAATGGTGTATAATTTCTTACTACAGCACAAGCTACTATCTCCTTATCAATCCGGTTTCCGTCCACTACATTCTACTGCTACCAGCCTAATCGATATTACAAACACTATTTTGCACAACATTGACAAAGGAAAACTTACAGGCCTGGCAATTCTGGATCTATCTAAGGCTTTCGATACCCTCGACCACGATTTACTACTTACGAAATTGGCTGGTCTTGGTCTAAGCAAGTCTTCAGTGAATTGGTTCAATGCGTATCTCACTAATAGAACTCAAAGTGTTATCATTAATGGCATTCATTCTAACGCTGAACCCATATTATATGGTGTGCCCCAGGGGTCTGTCTTGGGACCTTTATTGTTCATAATGTACATTAACGATCTACCGACAGTAACAAAGTACTGTAAAGTCCATCTTTACGCTGACGACACCCTGTTGTTTTTTGAAAGCATATCTGTGCAAGCTATTGAGGTTGCTCTGTCCCAAGACCTCGACCACGTTGTCAGATGGTTGAACCAAAACTATCTCATGTTAAATCACTCGAAGACCAAAGTTATGCTTATGGGAACCCATCAAAAACTGAGCTCAGTCCAGTCATTCACAGTCAGTGTTAATGACAAAGATCTTGAAAGGGTATACAAATTTAAATATCTGGGCGTGATTCTGGACCCATGCCTAACTTGGAACGATCACATTGAGCATATCGGTAATAAGATCTCGTCCCGCCTTGGAATGCTACGTAGAGCACGGAAAGTCATCACAAAAGAAGCTTGCATCACTCTGTTTAATCCTATGGTTCTACCGTTATTCGATTATTGTTGCGTTGTGAGGGATGGTTGCTGTCAGGGAAATAAGAACTACCTTGACCGTCTTCTCATGCGAGCTGCGGGAATAATTGCGGGTCGCAAGGCTACCGATACTGATATACAGCAAACATTGAAATGGCCATCCCTACAATGCCGCAGAGAACACCAGAAGTGCATACTATAACTACGACACTAGGAACAAAGACCTTATCCGCCTTCCCCTTGCCAGGACTACTAAATTTCAAACATCTTTTAAGTACAATGCCGCCAAATCCTGGAACACTCTTCCTCGTAACTTACGCCATGATCAGTCTCTCACTAGTTTTAAACTGAAAGTCAAGAAATATCTAAATCATTTTAGTTAGTTATCCACCTTCATGAGCTCTTCGAATGACTTTTTGCTTTTATTTCTATATTTTATTATTTATTCGTTTTCTTTTGCACAGATCTCCATTTAAACCAGCTATGCTGAACTGGAATTTCTGTATAAATAATGTTTATAAATAAATATAAATAAATCACCGTGATTACCTACTGAACGACCACCCGCCGCTATTTCTCTCTAGTTTGTCCCTAAGGATCTTAATAGCGAAAAAAGTGAACATGGTGCAAGGAACTTCCTAGAACTAGGATCTTCCTACCTTTTAGCTACGAAGACTCTTGGCTAGTACTACTAAGTTTCCTAGCGCTAAGGACACTACAGCCCATTACACTACTGAATTGACAGCCTGAAACATATGGCGCTAGCAGGATGACCACCCTTCTAGGATCTTCCTGGATAACATTCAAAGTTCAGGAAAGGAAAAAGAAAGCTGTTGTCTTGTTTTCCCAGTCTTTGTCAAAACGAGAAATTAATAGGCAGTTTCACGTTGTAGTCGTGCAGCGACGGCAAAGAAAAGAACAAAAAAGCGTGATGAACGTGCAAAGTTGATGTCTTGCTAATCTAAACCTTTGCTTTTCGTGCCGTTCTCGTTGCCTTCACCGTAGTCACTGTTTGAGCTCCTTATAGCTCACTTCGGAAAAGAGTGATAGCCTGGGACTCAAACTAAGCGCGAGCTCATTTATTGGATTGTTTGGGGGGAGACGTCGAGCACCCACCTTGAATTATGACGAGACATGCAAGTTGTTGTGTGCTTTTGTGCACAAATAACTTCAGGAACTCCCCTGGTCTAGCATCTTATAGAATATCAAAGGCAAGACGTATCTGGCGAGAATATGTACGTTTGCTGCGGAACGCTAATTTGACGTTAAACTCCGATAGCACACGCCGATTCAGTTGCATTCTCCTGTTTTTTCTTGAAGTACAAAACCGCGCCAGGCACATCTTCCTTCAGCTTCACATTTTCATGTTTTTTTTGTTGTTGTTGTTGTTGTTGTTGTTCAATTCCACCTCCCGTTTTTCTATTTTGAGCTGTTTTAACCAACTGAAGCATTCCACTTCGTTTTACACCATGTTTGTTTACGTTTGCGTCCCCTCAAATAATCTCATAAATGCGCGCGCCTAGTTTGGGTCCAGGGGCCCGTTTCTCCAAAGTCCTGATAATTAACGGGCCCGGTAAACTGTTGCCATTTACATTAAAGGTCGAGGTTTCAATAGCTTTGCATTTAACGTGATAAAACTTAGCCTCCCCACAGACGTCCTTTGGGGTTTGTTTGTCGTCACCCATTCATTTCTCCCCCACGCGTGACGAACAAACCCCAAAGGACGTCTGCGGGGCATCCTCGGAGACCCAGGGGCAGATAGTGGGGACGAGGAAAAGTCTAAACGGGCGGAAAAATATATGGCACGAAGAAAAGTAAAGAACGGCGAGAAGAGCCCCTGGGGACAATGTCTTACCAGACCAGTTCCAAACGGTCGCCGCCGTTCTGGCTTCTGATTGGTGCCAGAAAAACACAAGTTTTCTGTCATGTTATTAGGCAATAAGCGTTTACCATAAGGGAATCAAATTTTGGCGCGAATAATGTCTCTTTTGAAATCATTTTTAGGGGACAGAAAATTTTTGAGTTCGTCCATGTTCAGATGGCCCTTCTTAAAAAATAAATTTTAAATGTGTTGTTTTTGTGATGAAATACTGCTAGCTGGAGCTGCCGTACCTTTATCTAAGGTGGCTCGACTGGATTTTTTGGGGGGGATACCTCCCAAGTTTGAGCATTAACTACGTCGCCATGAATAAAGATAGGGAAAAAAGGTTACCACAACTGTACTATATAAAGATGAAAATTTCTTACGATTTGAGTTTTATCGTAATCGGAGTCGCCATTGCGACGTAACGACGCCATTACGTTTTTTGTTTATCTTTGTGTTTCTCTGCACCGGGAGATTCTTTGAGAAATCGCTTAAGGGAGTATGTATCTGCCATAATTGCCTCAATTATTTCAAAGTTTGAACAAATTCTATGAGAGCGTTTTCGAAATATTTTGAAACGAAGTTTTAAGCATCCTAAAAACAGCGAAATAGCATGCTATTTAGTCTGAAAAAACGGCTTAAATTTAGGGACGCTACCACTGGCCTCCCCGCGAAATGACGTCTGAGAAACGAGCGCAAAAATTCCATGCTGATGACGTCTCAAAATCCAGATTTGGATAGTACTTATGATTGGTTGAGTCTGGAGAGAAATTTGCTTCAACCAATCAGAAGCAAGGATAGTGACACGTCATCAGTATGGAATTGTTGTTGCTCGTTTCTTATCCCTCGATATCATCTAAAGTGGAAACCATCGGTGGCGTCGCGAAATTTCAGCTGTTTTCTGATCTCAGGGCTAACCAATTGCTCCTGTAAATTATCTTTTCATTCCAGGATATTCTACTCACATTATTGACAAATGACACCTTGCCTTCTTTCGTTGGCCTTACACCCCCTTACACCGTGGGTTCGACTCCTTTTACGGTTTTTACGGTGGACATGAAGATTACTACAGCCATTTACGTGACGGAATCCTTGATTTGCTTGACAACAAGAAGCCCGTAAGAGATAAGAGTGGTGTTTATTCGGCGACGATGTACGCGGAGGTACTTACGGATCTTCCAGATTGTCAGGAGCCCATAACCCGAAGCGAGCAACTCCATACTAGGCCTATGTAAGGCGTTTTTACAGACTGGTTTATTTTTAGACACATTTTAGGGCACTTTTTCCCGCGAAAATGGAATCTCCGCCACGTCCTATGATGAACGCATTCGAAGTGTAAGATACCAAAAAGGAAAACGTAACGTCATTAAAAGGCAAAAATTATCATTTTAAGGTCTGTAGATTTTGCTGACTGCTTTGTGGGACTTGAAAGATATTCTCAATTCGCGGCAAAACCGTTCTAAAAAAAACTGGCTAATGAAAACGCCGTGACACGAGTACAAGAAAATTGCTCGCTCCAGGTTATGGGCTCCTGAGATTGTGAAATAGTGCTCATTACCAAAGTACAGTGGAACACAATAATATGACTTTAATTTCCTCCATGAAAATTTGATCGTAGTCACCAGTTTAGGGTCGTATCTCCCTCCAAGGCGAGGGTGTAAGGCTCGACTTTTGCAAGGTTTAAAAAAATTAGACAGCTTTGATTCTAAAACGAGTACGACTACGAAAACAACATTTCCTCAATACTAACTAGTGCGCGCGCATGAACTAGCGTCATTTTGGAGGGAAAACTTGGTACCTGTCGTCATTCTACTACGAGTTTTAGCGAGAATGTCGTAATCAGGAAACTTGGTTAACAAATGTGAGAAGTTTTATCATTTTGCGATCAAGAGAGGGCTAACGTCCTTCAATATAGCCGGAAAACAGTGCTATCTTTTCTAATGAAAAAAAAAAAGAGTATAATGAAGCTTTCTGGGGTGTCTATTTTCTGAGGATACAAGTATCTCGAACTCGTAGTCGACTCGTCCTGGATTCTAAAGATCTCTATTGCCTGAAGTTTGCGTCCAGCCCGAACACAATATATATGCAAGCGAAGTGTAATCTCAGATTGTCTTTATACATAAATATATCACGATAGTGTGCCCTAAAGTTTCCTACTGAAATAAAAAAAAAACCTTGACAAATTCGTTCAGTTCTTTTTGCGGCAGTTTTGGTGGTCAAGAAATGCTTGGCGATGAATCTCCATAACAGAAGTACTTCGACAAACTGGTCAGTAATTTGTTTACGCACGAAACCCTTAGGAGTTTTTAAGAACCTGTCAGTGTCAACTTCAAAATATAAGCGAAAATCAAGCTAAGAGAACATTTCCAAATCAGTTTATGACTTGAGTTTCTTTTTCTATTAAACAGCAAGCAAGGAGAGTGATCCTATCCCACAATGCACACAAACCCTTGTTTTTATACCTTCCATTTCAAAGTGTGCATGGACCATTAAGCGTTGATCTAAAATACGAACAGAAGTATCGAGGAATTCGCAACAAGGCGAGGCGGGCTTATGCTGGTATGGTCGACATTCTGGACGAAGCGATAGGAAACGTCATAGAAGCTATGAAAGAGGCTGGGTGAGTCGTCAACGGTATAAGTTCGTTAATAGAGAGTTTTCACATTCTAAGGCAAAGCTACCTGGATGGGACAAGGTTTTAGTGCGCGTGCGTGAACTAGAGTGGCGGGAAAACGTGACGACAAAAAAACAATCTCAATGCCTAAACATAGTCTTCAATAACAAAACAATTGACGCAGAGATAGAGTAAAAAGAGAGCCGACATTTCGCGCGCCACCACTGGTGGTTTCCCCGCGAAGAGAAGTCTGAGAAACGAGCGAAGAAATTTCATTCTGATGACGTTGCACTACCCAGATCAGGGAAGTGCTTCTGATTGGTTGAAGCAAATTTCCCACGAGTAACGACCAATTAGAAGCACTACCCAGATTTACATGGGTAGTATAACGCGTCATCAGTATGGAATTTCTTCCGTCACTACTCCTCAGATGTTATTTCGCGAGGAAACCGGTGATGGCGTCGCGAAATTTCAGTTGTTGTCTTAGCTTTATAAAAAGATAGCAAATAGCTTGACATAGTCCCCTAAACAACACTTATTATGAAAAGGTTGTACTTCTTTACTTTCGTTTCAGTCTATGGAACGACACTTTGACGATTGTAACTACTGATAATGGAGGCAATCCTGATAGAGGTGGATACAACTGGCCCCTCCGGGGAAAGAAAGACAGCCTCTGGGAGGGAGGGGTCAGGGGAGTTGGTCTTGTTCATGGAAGGATGCTTCAAAAGACTGGTGTCAAGTGCAAGGAACTACTTCATGTAACTGACTGGTATCCGACTCTCGTTAACCTTGCAGGTAAATTTGTTAAGTAACTCACAGTTGCGTCTTTTTTACTTTTTGGCTAATTTTGGGGACAATATGGAAATATGGAGATTATGCAATTCTTAACACACATAGATTTTAGTTTAAGTGATGAAGTTGTCAAGCAATGAATTCTGGTAGAATCTTTGCACAGATACCTTATTTTGGAAATTGTTACCAACTGCGAGCCGAAAATCCGCCTGAGAACGTACTCGTAGTTGTCCTATTTTTATAACATCTCACCTCCAATACGACTAAATTTTGTCAACTGATTTATCCCTGACAGTGCAGTTTCAAAAGGTCCAGTTTGTAGTGTGCAAGTTAGCCATTTTGAGCACGGTCTGTAAAGGGGATCCTGATCTCGCTTTTCCGCGTCTCAAATATCTGTCATTCGTATCAAAAATATCGTTTTCCTTCCCAATCCTGCATTACCCTTCCCCCTCCCCAAGTTTGGCAAATCCCACTTTCCAGGTAGCAGTCAAACCGGTTAAGAATTGAAATTCGGAATCCACGCTTCACTGGCAAAAAGTCAGGAATCGGTACCTGGAATCAGGAATCCACAGCCTGGAATCCGAAATCTAAGACTGCCTTGGATTTTCTTTACATGGGGCGAACCCGGGATGGTAGCAGAATTACGTTTACACTCAGCTTCGCTTTCTTTTAGTTTAATCACTATTTTGTTCTTCTGAATAACTTTAGAACGATCTCTTGAAAAAAGACGCGTTTACGCAGCTATTCCACAATTGGATGGCTTTAATATTTGGCGCAGTATTTCTGAAGGGGATCCATCGCCACGAAAGGAAATTCTACACAACATTGTCGACCAAATGGCAGCAATTCGTGTTGGGGACATGAAGCTGATATTAAATGAAACCGATAGAGAGAGGTATATACTACCAGAGTTGGTTGGAAGTATTCCAGCTGAGCAAGGAAAAACGGTAATCATGTACACCTAATTTCTTTTCAGTTGAGAGTTTAAAGGGGACTATTTTGTCACGACTCTCTACGTCATTCTGTTAATTTTGCCAATTACGCTTCCTCAGGGGCTATTAAGCTTATCGAAAAACTGAAATCACTTGCAAGCCGCAAAAAATGCTTTTAAAAATGCTAAGCTAACAATTTTTCAAAAACCCACCGCAATTTCAATCCGTTTCAGTCTTCTTCAAGTTTTCCCCTCCGTGCCTAATTTTGTCTTTGCTGTGTTGTAAACCCCTTCTTTTAATGTTTTGAGCAGTTACCTTTTTTGTTTCACTCAATTTGGTGGCAGTTCGCAAGATCGTATTGTTAGAACTTTGTTAAAATTCCTGACACATCTCCTGTAACGCTTTTCTTATGTAACATTTACTTTACAAAATAAATTTGCATAGTTGCTGGCCACCTGAGTGTAAACGCTCTATATTAAGGAGAAATAAGACAATCTGTTTTCCCCTTCCTCTCCCCCAGTGGGGGTTGGATAGGTTGTTGGTTCCTGCAGGCTCCTCGAGCTTCGACATTATTTAATAAAAGGGAGAAATTGGGGGAGAAAACGTCTTTGCGTCGCAACTGAGTTTGGCGCCCATTCTGTGACGAGTTTGGGTTATTGTAGATATGAGTTTTCTTTTATTCTGGTAACAGAAACAAAGTACTCTGCTCTTTTTATCTAAACCCGTCATTTCTTGAAACTAAAGACTATTTCAGTATTCAAATTAACCCCATCTAACGGAATCCAAGCTGGCAATAATCTTAGGCTCGATCTTGGATTCTGGATTCGGGATTCGAGGTACTGTATTTCGGATTCCTTGTCAGTGGAACTTGGATTCCGGATTTCAATCGTTATACGAATTCCAAAGCCCAGGTTTTCGGACTCCACAAGCAAAACTTTTCCGGATTCCAAAGTCCAGATTTCTTACATAGGGCGACAATCAAGCACTTCCTTTCTTTTTTCTATACCACTTCTTAAAACACTAAAACGCATCTAAGTATTCAAGTAGTTACTTCTCTTGCAATTTCTATCTCCAGGGTTACTGTCCCAAAAAAGTTATTGATGTGGGCCTTTACAACATTACCGCCGATCCATATGAGATGGTAAACCTTCGTAAGAAGTTCCCGGATATTGTGGAAGCATTGATGACTAGGATGGAGTACTATAGACAGGGTGTTGTACCCACCGAGAACAAGCCTTCCGAGAGGATAGCGAGGATATTGGCTCGTATAAAAGGATACTGGGTACCATGGAAAGACTGAGGATCAACCGGTGTTTTTAGAGGATTAAAGTGCTAGTATACACAACCAGGGCAGATTCAATAAGGATAAAAAAAAAACTACCATATAGATCTAGACAGAGCTAAAAGCGATCTTGTTATGCATTCATAATTTACTTCAGACAGTAAAATTGGAACCATTGCAACTGAAAAATATCCATAAATCTATACTTAAGGGAAGAACCATGTGACTTTGAAGGACTACAACCCTGGTCAAAACATCTTGGGACACTTGAGGAAATTAGGGCCGAAGACGCAGTTTGTTAGATTAACTCGTGTTCTACCTCTTAAAAAAGCTTGGGAATGTTGTTATAAACTAGCGTCTAATTCTGTTGTTCACCTCTCCCCCAAGCAGTGTTGAATGCATTGAAACAAAACTTGAATGCATAACGTCAACACTGCACGGGGTGGGGGGGGGGGGGGGGGGGGGGCTTGTGAGCACCCCAGTCAAAGATTGACATCAACGCCGCACTTGGGATCTTGCCCTCTCGGGGACACGTTATATGGCGTGATTCTGAGTGTTGGAGTTTAATGTCAGGGCGGCTCTAAAACAGGGTAAGCAAGCATTTTTCAGCAGAGCTTCCCTGTTTGTTGCGCACAAGAATGGCGAAACAGCTGTCTATGGCTACAACCCCGCTCTGTTTTGGATTCTTACGGTGTCGTGTTGTTGTCTTGCAAAGTTAATTTTCACGTAGTACGATAAGCTTTGCAAAATTCAATGTGCCCCCCAGTCATAGGTCCATCGACCAGCAAATAAATAAATGCATCCGATTATAAGGCCCCCTCCCCCTCTTGCACATTAAAAATTCGAAATTATTGGATATCAAAATGGCCTCAAGATTATTTTAACCACGATTCCTCCTTTTAGGTATACTTAAAGTATGTTTATTAAGTCACGTGACCTTGATCGGCCGCTTCTGATTTCACTTGGGCTTGATTAAAAGACTGCACTTCATATAACATAAGGCGAATACAGTTCCACAGAACCAGCGAGACTGCGCTTCGGGGATCTCAAAAAAAAAACCATGAAACATGTAAATCACGGGTTATCGGTTGTAACATTTATTAAGGGACTGTGCAATAATTATCAGGAGGGGGGCTGAAAAACTAGAGTTATCTTGCAAAAACTTAGACAGTACCCCCCTTAAAAACCAAAAAAATAGTTCTAACCCCCTTCTGTTATGTTAAAAATAACGTCGCAACCCCCCCTCCCACCACCCACTCACCCACAAACACACACCCACCCCTAAACTCAAAACTGGACTGAGCTGCCATCACAGCTTCAATAATGACAAACGTTATTATGTAACATCTAGTATCGAGAAGGATGTTGATCGCTTAATTGAAGATTTAGACGAAGCATTTGCTAAGTACCGGGGTGCTTACCCCATTGGCTCAAAATCTAAAACTTCTGAAGCCAGAAAGAGAAAGGAGCAGAGAAAAAAATCAAAGAACAGGAGATTGAACGCTTCAAATAACAGACGAAAAAGAGCTTGCATTATATTTAGATCCTTGGGAGGAGAGCCTGTTGAACTTTGTTATGAGCCAGATATATATGGAATTCAGCCGATGAAGAAACATTACTTTTATTCACGTCAAAAACCGACAAAGCTTGTCTACGAGATCTGTTTGATTCCCATTGTTTTATGGGGGAAGCTGAAAAACAAGTTCATGATTTTTGCTTTACACAGGATCAGCTCAATTAATTAGAAGACGGGTTAAAATTGATCAGTTGTGAATTTGCTTTTCATTTTGATGGAATATTTTCAATAATCGTTTAACAGCTGTTCGTATTGATATTTACCTATATTTGTTACAGTCTGTCATGATGCCTGTATTGAGAATCTTTTATTGCTTTTAATTTCATTTATATTTCGAATAAACTTAAGCCCCCCCCCCTTTGTCAAATGAGTGATTTTACTTTGAGCCCCCCTATCTTGGCAGCAATTTTATGTAATGCCCACCCCTGTAGTTTTTCAGCCCCCCCCCCCCCTCCTGATAATTATTGCAAGAGGTTACTGCGACCTTAACGGGTTTGTTTTACTTATTATTGAATTTAAGTCTCGATAAGTCACCCTGTTCGATAAAATAAAAATACTAAAATTGTTCTTTCTATGTAACTACTACGTAAAATCATGATCAGTCACGAGCTAAACCAAAACCAAACTAAAGCTTCCAGGTGATTAAAAGCAAAAGACCGCCCGCGAGGAGAACGCGAAACCACCAAAATATTGTTTCCGAAATGTAACCACATTAGCTGAGATTCTCCGCGAACGGATCGCAACAATATTGTTCTAAATAAAGGTCAAAAAGACAAATTAAAGAACTTCTTTTGTCTTTTTAAAAAGCCTTCTTCCGAATAACTGGTTACGTACTGTGCTTTCCAGGACGTTACTAAAGGAGAACGCGAAACCACCAAAATATTGTTTTCGAAATGTAACAGCATTAGTTGAGAATCTCCGCTAACGGATCGCAACAATATTGTTCTCAATAAATGTCAAAAAAGACAAAAGGAAAGCCTTCTTCTGAATAACTGTTATTTGTTTCCGGAAATTTTCCGGAAACAAATAACAGGTCTGAAAAGTATGATAGGTGGATAAACAGTCAAACTGAATTAACACGAATAACGGTACGGAACTGAATGATGGAATGTGAAAATTGTAACGAATGTCACCGCGTAAAGTGCGCGTAAAGTCATAAAGTGCTTACAAAAGTCAAACAATCAAAGGTTTTACATTTTGTCTGCAATAGTTTCAAATCTTTATCATTTCGGAAATGTTGCGAATGAACATTTTAGGTAGTTCAGGTCGCTATCCAAAATAACACATAAGAACGTATCTAAACGGTTTAATAGCATGTTCGCTCGCACAGTCAGGCAGCCCAAACAAGCCAGTCTTGGTCATCAGGATTGAACTTTCGGCTTGTCATGCCATCCTCCTTGAAAGATTGCGGTACGAGTGGCGCAGGCCATATTCGTCAACCAAAAAAATCTGTGGGGATTGAACAATGTCTCAGTTTCGCACGCGCTCAGACGATTTAATGGTACAGATTAAAAGCGATTTCCCAAATGCAAGCTATAGTCGCGTCTACATATATCTTTGTTCTTTCAAAAAATTAGTGACCCCAATTAAGGAGGCAAATTATTCAGTGTGTTGACCGCGGGTGTAGCGCAGAGATTTGATCATGACTAAAACCACAAACTACATGTAATTAGGTGAAAATTGTTACAAGCCTTTGTTCACAGTAAACTATTTACCAGAAAACAGTTACTGTAGTTATTATCAGAAAAAATGACCGATAAGTGATGACAAAGACATATCGACGTACCCAGTCCTGTCTTATGTGGCAAGCTTACATCTGACTTGTTATCTTTCACGGTGGTAGTTCAAGGGAGTTTGGATGGATTCACTCACATAGATGGATAACTCAAGTGTAATACAAACACTGGCAACCGTGCTAAGTATAGTACTCAGTTTCATGTTAAATTAGTTTTTAATTTTACTTTAAGCGCCCGACCCATCGGCTCCTTTTGGGCACAAGCTCTGTATTAGTTCCGAGGTAATCTGACTGCTTTGCATAACTGGTGCATCAATATATACAGCGTTACATATTATGCACCCAATAGGTGTGACCACAATACCATTTACCGATGGTACCTTGGTACTAGTCAGTAGCGGATTCTGGGGAGGGGCCCGGGGGGCCAGTTCCCCCCCCCCCTCCTCTTATTTTTATACCAAACCGAAAAACATTTTTGGAGACCGGGACCACCCCCTTATATAAGGGTCTGGCGATGACCGCCAACCCACTTCCCCCTTCCCGGGTCAGGCACTGGTAGTGCCCGGGGACCGAGTGTGAATAGCAAAGCCTTAGGCTAGCAGTTGGAGGGAGTTGGAGGGTTAAGATACACGTTAAAGATTTGCAGTAAGTTATGGTGTGAAGTCAAAGGTAGGACCCGCATTTGGCCCTTCTTCAGGGTCTCCATTATCGTCAATCGGCGTCCGCACGAGGTTCTTTAGCTGAAGATTCGCGGAGTACATAATGCCAATGGAATCAATGAGTGCTTCGGGATGCCCATTTAGCACGTGATGTAGAGTTCTTATCAGCTTGGTGTAAACCTTGTTGAATGACTCTGCCCGTTGATGGGCTTTAGAGCCAGGTTTATATTTAGACATCCGGGGATTGGAAACCATCGGCCAAACGCCATCTGGGTCAAAAGGTATCTTGGAACCGTTGAAGTAGAATCTTTCACTACAATCCTGAAGAATTTATAAGAGTAACAGTTTGACACTGACAGCAGTACGACATGAGCTTCTTCCATGTGATCTCGCCTTGAAATTCAAGTGCGCAAATAGAGTTCTCGTTTCATCTAATGAGCCTCATCAGATAATGAAAAGCATATGTTAAAATGAGGCAAATAAAATGTAAACAAGGATTTCCTTATAGACCTTATTGACGGTAGCCACCATCTTTTGGTACGCTCTAGGATTGATGAGGGGATAAAAGCAATGTCAAGTGGTTTTTCAGGAGGCACACAGATGATAACAGCTGCCAATATTACGAGTAAAAGCGGACGAGTTTGTTAATCCCCTTATAATTAAAAATACACAAGTACAGATCAAGTTGTCTTTTGTCTGCAGATTTTGCTGTGTTGCTTACCCTTAGAAAATTGGAGGAGCGGAAACGCCCTAGGGACGAGTTCAACCTATTGAGAAACCACGTGAGGTGTTTCTCATCTCATTTAAGCGCTTCCAAAGATGGCTGGTAGGGTGAATAAGGTCTAACCAAACCGCTTTCTTCTACTGAACTCCTCCCCTCTTTTCATTTGATATCCTTGTCCTCACTGGATATCTAACAGTTCAATTAAACACTAATAGTTCAGTTTTATTTCAATGGTTGGAAAACACCCTTCCACTTCCCCCCTCCCCCCTCCCCTCCCCTCCCCCCCCCCCCACAGACAGTCTAGTGAGTGGGATCCTCTCCCTTGAAAAAAAATCTTGGCTATTTTTAACTTTTCAGTAAAAATTTAGAAATAATTGCGGTCCAAAATTGGTCCAAATATATGAACAATCAAATCAATCAATCAATAATCTAATTACCAACTTCTCCCTATTTTCATCTGCTGCGGCCACAATAATTTCGCGCTCCTCGACCACTGAATTGAACAGGAAGTAGTGCGACAGTCCCCTGGCACTTCCGATGTCCCAAGCTACTGGGTTACAGGGAGAGCTACCTTCGCCTTGCTCAATGATGTTTTCAATGGCTTCCACAGCTGTATGGTAGTCGTACACTTTCAGAGTGTGGCCGTGTACAGACCATTCTCCATAATCAACCTGCTTGTTTTTGTTCCCGGTGAAGATGCTGCTATTCATTCCACAATTTGTGAGGTAGCCCAGAGCGTTTAATATGTGATTGTAAAAACCGCCTATTGTGTTGTGGTGTCGGAGAAGTTTCAAATGGTCACCGGGAATATGTTTTAGCTAAAAGAGTGGGAAAAAAAAAACGAACATCCAATTAAGCCTCGCTCCATGTAAGGAAATCAAAGACAGTCTTGAATTCTGGATTTCATGCCCTTAATTTCGGATTCTTCGTCAGTGTAACCTGGATTCCGTATTCCAATCTTTAGTGGGATTCCGGATTCTTTGAGCTGTGCTCCGGATTCCATAAGTAAAATTTTCCAGATTCCAGATTCCACAAGCAAAAATTTCCCAGATTTCTGAATCCGGATTCCTTTACGTAGGGAGATAGATTAATACAGTGGAAGAACTGTGGTATCGTAAGCCTTTTTGAGACTCTCTGTGTATGTGCGTACCTGCGGACGCCGCGTTTTCGTTTCGTGTTTTCCATCAAATTGTCAGTTCTTGTTTTTCTTAAAGAAATTTGCGCATATCAAGAATGGTCTTGCGTGGTAACTCTACTAGCGAGCTAAGCAAACACGATCGTCGAAAACGAAGGAAATGAGAAAGTAAACATTAAAAGCATTGGGATTTTTAACAAGCAGAACAAAAACTCTGTGCGTGTAGCACACATTTCAGCAGATTTCCTTGGCTTCATCGCACTATTAACATTGCCGTCAGACTTGATCGGAATGGCAATGTGATCGTCGCTGACTTTGAGAACAAAAGGTTAGTAAAGAAATTTCTTGTAAATGGAAAAATCAAAGCCTTCAGTGACATTGAAATTTTGTCTCCCAACCATAATTATATCTCAAATCCTCCGATCTTGGTGCATTATGGATTGTAATCTTTTTCAATTTTTCTACCATCCATGCCTTCTTGCACATTTGCTGTGTTATTCTAACCTTCCTTTTAATTTTAAAGCAGTTTTCTTTCTCGCAGTTTGGCTTTATTTTGACACAACTCCAAGGTTGAGCGTTACCTTTCTCTTTTTTCTCTTCTGTTGTTTTTTCTGATGGATATCTTCGTCGGTCCTGTCGTCATATGTCAGTTCAATCTTTGGAGCAACTTTTTCTAGTTCTCGATACTTGAAATCTGCCGAGAAATGAGTTAAGCTTAAATCGTATCACATTCACTATAGCAGGTAAGCAGATTATTTACATTGCAGTATTATAATTAAACATTTTTTGCTGTTGGTGCTATTTCGTTTTTTTTAGTTGTTACACAAACTAGTGTACAAAACGTATATTTTCGTTTCAAAATGGCCGCAATTTATGTCACCTTGACGTCATATTTCGTAACCATAACAACCAATTTTCACCAACTTTTGCCACAAATATCTTCAATTCCCTTTTATAATTAGCTTCTGAAAAGAAGAACTTATAAAACCTTCCCCCTTCCCCCATCCCCCATGCAAAGCTCAGTTCCATTGAACGAAAAATGGTCGTGAAAGATGAGTTTTAAAAAATGAAACACGAATTTTTGTTTGGACATTCTGACCCAGCAAACAGGACGTACGACTACCCTTCAGAAATTCCGTTGATCCCAGAAATTTTACACTGGAACAAATTGAGAAGCTGTGTTCCATTTTCTTTTGCAACTGGCGTTTTTTCTGGAAATTTTCTATAAATTGCACACAACCATCCCAGTAGCTACACCAACATTATTAAGGTTGTAGTAAAAAAATTGAAAACGGGTAAAAAATTCAGGGACGTTCGAGTAGCGAGAACTGAAGTCTTAAACTACATGTATTTCTTCGACTTACCTTGAAAAAATTGTTCCCTTGACGATGATGTAAAACATGCTGATGACAGATGCTCGTCGATTAATGGATCTGTGAGCCCGCTGTCGCTAACTACAGTCCCTCTTATTATCTTATTACCTCTAGCGTTTCCATTTTGCAGGTGACTGGCCTTGCTTTTCATGTCTTTGGTTTCGCGTGCGTACATAAATGCGTGTTGAAAACTTGAAATAAGTTCTTGTTGTTGCTCTGGTTCTTCTATCTTCATAAATATGTTCCTTATAAGACCATGCGAGAGTTTCTTTAAGGGGATCACCAAATCGGGTTGCACTCCACCAGGAAGTCGCGACGGGTAGTTCGGAATAAAGTCTTTTGAATAAAGAGACGGTGCCCCTCCGACCGCATTGAGAATATTTGCCACTAGAAGCATATGCATCATTTCTTGAACAACAATCGTATTAATTATAGCCTGGATTTCTAAGTTGTAGTTAGGCTTTATGGAAGCTAACGCAGTAAGATACACGGGTATAGTCGCGTGCTCCAATTCAAGGGCGGTCTGTAAGTCTCTTCGCAGGTTTTTGATCGAATAATACTTCTTTGGTTCACCGATAACGAGATTTTTGTTAGAAAGCCATCGCAAAATGACCTCACGTTTAGATTTCGAGAGGTCTCGAGTTACAGGCATATAATTTGGATGAGATTCAGGTAGCTCCATGCTCATTTTTATTGTACTCCGGTATTTTAAAACATCGTAATAGTTTCCCAGATTTAAGAAGTTCTTAGTCATGACCGGATACAAATCTGCATATTGCTTGAAGATTGGATAGATATCGTCAAGCCATGTTGGTTGCAGTCCCTTAGACTCGAAGTGATCAAAGACGCGGATAACAAAGAGCGAATTGAGTAGCGAATACTTGTCAGTTGTACACAAGTCCCTGCACTTTTTGTTCTGACCTTCGATCGAGTATATAAACGAATAAATCTGCCCGTCAAGATAGCTCCTGTTATTTTTTGGGTCGACTGCATTAAAGACAATTGTTGCAATTCCACTTCCATTTGTTATTGCACGAGAAGGAACATTCATGGCAGGTTGACCAATTCCCAAATCAAACATTTTGCGGCACTTGCAAGCATCGACCATGATCCGGGCACCCGGAAAAGGCTTCCCAAACCGCGTGGCAAAGAGCTGAACGTTTATAGGCTCGCCTGGGTTCTTACGAAATACCCAATTGCTGTAAGGGTGAATATCAATACCATCTCGAGCCTCTGCCAGGAGTACCTTGTTACACTTGAGATCTGGCCAAGAGCCAACCGCCTAAAAAGAATTAACAGGCAGCTAAATTGGGTCAAACTGGAACCATCAATAGCCATTTTGTCCGCCTAAGGCTGGTTCGTTTTGAGGACGCTATAGATTCTAGTGCCACTTTAAAAACGAGAAGAGAGGGAACTGGAGCCAAAATGGCGTTCTGAACGTAATTTGCCATCGATTCTGCTGGGTGTCAAGAAAGCCTTTAAATCAAAAGCTCAAAACTGCGGTAACTGATACCTTTTGCACAAGCTGCAACAGGTCGTATCACCGCATACGTCTGACAAGATGACATAGTTTTCTTTCTTTTTTTTTCAAGACTCCTCGCACCCCTCCGCGCCCCGTCGTCACGATGAACTTTTGCACACTTACAGAAGCTTTTTTGTCGCTTTAAAGTTTACCAGTTTTTGACCTAGTTATTCGATTTATATAAAGCTAAGCACCCTTTTACAAAATTTACGCTTAAAAAAAATACTCTTCATATACTACTAATGAAGACAACTAAAGCCTTTAAATCTTTGAGACTTCTTAACAATAGGACACTGAGATTGTTGAGTAAAGACCCTTTGCAGTTTATCAGTCGCATGGTACAAACTAAATCGCCAAGCTGGGACGCAAGTAAAGCACTGGGATAAGACAAGCAAAGGAAAAATACCATTTTAAATTAAGTAAGCTCTTTGTCTCTCTTGACTCAGTGCGTCCCTAACTCTCTAGCCTACGCCGCAGACGAACCTAAACTCTGGTCAAGTCCGTCTGCGAAACAGCGCCGAAATCCATATTTTGGGCCCGGTCCATCTCTGTACCAGGATTTGAGTACGCGCCATGACTGACATGTTAACAAAGCCATTGTCGATTTGCCAATCAGTACTTCAAGGAACTTCGAAACGCACTTCAGGTAATTCGTTGAGTCTGCTGGGAGCCCAGAACAAGGATATCGGCGCTGCTTCGCAGACGTTACTAATTGAGGTTAAATTACGTCTGGAGGCAGACAACTTGCTCTCCAGCATGGCGTTTTGGTACTACGTGAGTGATTAGCTGCAAAAGGGTCAATGATCTTTCCATATACCTCAATGAGAATCAGTGGATGACTGCTGATCATCTCCATTTCGTCACTTGACAAAGCCCGTAAGGCAGGGAAAGCCTGGACACCAGCAGTGCTCTGATACCAATATGGCGATTTGTTCTGCACGATTCCAAGCCATTGCATATGATCAGAGCAAGTAAAGGAAGCGTTTTTGCTAAGAGTCAATGCTACAAGAACCACGTGGTTGGGACTGGTAATCAGATTACCATCTTTATCAACTTGAAAAGTGTTGCCAAAATCTGCAAACACTTTTTTCGTACGCTTGTCTACATAGAAAGGTGTGTCCTGGAGGGTCTTTACCAAGGTATTCATCATGCGACCGTGAGCAAAAAACGACGGAGAACTTCGGCCTACTAAGCCAATCGTGCCTAAAATTATATTGTAGGTATGGAGAAGAAATATATGCGGGTTAAAATGAATTAGGGTTAAAATACGTTACATTTATTTAGTTATTTTTTGGAAGGCTGGTTTAACGTACAATCATTCTCCTTGACTCAAGATATTGTCTGGAAAGAATTAAATTATGAACTGGACGCTGCTGACTACAATAAGCTGCTTCTAGAATGCGGGGGACGGTTTGAGAGGAGTTACAAAAAAATGTAATTTATCGCCTCCCTTCCCCCACAGCTATAACACCAGACGCCTCCCCCCCCCCCCCCCCCCCCCCCAACTTGGTCAATTTAAAAGAAATTACAAAATGGCTGCCAGTGACGGTGAGCGCTTGATCTCGACGATCTTATTGAAAAATAGGGGACTGTGAACAGTCTACGAAATGTTAGCCTGGGTAAAGCCGCCCCTTCCCCTCACGGGAGGGTGGGGGGGCGTTGCTGTACACAGGCTACAAAATTTGTCTTAAATGAAAAGCTACTGTACTGTTAGGGGATGGTTCTGACTTAAGAGAAAAACTTCCGAGAAGAACGTCAAGCAGGGTGGCATAGATCACCTCTTTCCACCTCTCTGAGTTTTGATTCTCAAAAATTTTCCTAAGTAGCCTTGAAAATGTCTTAAATGCCTGAAAACACTGATTGAGTTTCAGATTCGTTTGCATGGCTTGATGAAAATTAATAAGAAACGTTGATGGCATTCAATCAAAACTAAACATTTAGATGTGATTACGTTTCTCTAAATAATCATTACCCTTACCTACAATGCGCCCAGTTATTTTAGGCTCTGAGTACCCGTACAAATCCACGTTGAAGCGTATTGACAGTTTATCGCTTTCAATGTTGTCGTTTTTCATTGTGTCCTGAAGCTGTTTGATAAATGATGACCTAGCACTGTAGTCCATCCACTGGATATTTGACAGCACTGATTGATAAACAGTGCCTATGCTTGCATTCCCTCCCCCGCAAGTCCGTTTGCTCCAGGCATACTGAAATGGAACTGGAGAGTAATCAGCAGAGAAAAAGTCTCCGATTTGAAGTCTCCAACCCCAAATCTCAGAAAAAAGTTGCGCTTGAGTGTCCAAGTCAACTATTTTAGCCATCGTTTTGTTGTTCCCATCTTGAACAAATACACAAGAAAACAACAAGTAAATAAACAATTTGTTTAACTTGTTCTGGAACACCGTTACCTTTCGTTGAAGAAAGCATATGTTTTGTTTACCATGTACTTCAAGGGAAGTGGTCCGAAAGAGGGGTTATACAGCTGTTTCGAGAAAAGTTGTCGGAAAACGTGCACACGACAATCCCGAAAGGTATTGTGGGTGGTTTTGTCTGCCATGTTCTCCAAAGAAAATTGAAAGAATGGCACGAGAGGCCACGGACATATGTTCGCGAGTGCTAATGGAAAGCAACAAAAATAGGTTCGACAGCTACAGTCGTTAGGAACAGTGTATTGATCATATCCCATATTACCTTTCGGGATTGTCGCGTGCACAATTTTACCGACAACCTTTCTCGAAATAGCTGTATATGGGTCAATAAATTCCAAGCATGCGAATTCTTCCCCGGACATTTATCGAGTATAATTTTGTCAAGTACTGTGTTCCAAGGGTAAGGAATTTGCTGGGTAGTTTCGGGATAAAAGAATGAATGAATGAATGAATGAACAACTTTCGGTTATTAACGTGTCAAAATCTTCTAGCTGGCCACTAGTATAGCCTACTATACGGGGACACCTAGTTAATATAATCTATTTAATAAGGTTAAGATTACATTTGATAATATTTACAATAAATATTCTCAGACTATAAAATTACATTAACAACGTTAAAATATTATATATAAAAATGAATAAATAAATAAATAATAACAATAAAATAGTCTACAATCTAATTAACCTAAAAGTAAATTAACAAGTAGGGTCTCAAGTATTACACAAGGTACAATATGAACATTTGTTCTCAGCTATGAGACCTAAAAGGTCTTTCTTTCAAAAAAAGCCGATAATATGGCTAGGTCCCTGCGGATCATTATAGCGGAGCTCTCGCGAGCGAAGCTTGCCAGCGGAGCACCATGGGTAAAAAATGAAGTATTCTACCCATCCGAGAAAATTTGGTAATCACGTGACCGTACATCGACCGAGCGACCGTCCGTCCGCACCACAGGCATACCAATGTAAAATAACTCAGTCAACAGGTATGACAACCCAAATCAACTCGAGGTTATTTTAACGGGAAATCGCATAGCCACCGGCGTCTTGTAAAGCAGAGACAACTAAAGAGTCAATAAAGGCGAAAATGGAAAGCGGAAATTGTTTCTGTATCCGCGTTGTCTAAAGTATTAAGCTTAGATTGATTGTCACGTCCACAAATTTGGAATATAGAGGAGGAGCAAAAAAAGAAGGTAGGCGGCAGGCCAGCTAAGCTTAACAAGAAAAAGGGCGACAGAGATCTGGAAGAACAACATGAAAATTTTATAGCGACGGTGACAAATGGGGCACTGCAAATTTGGACGGGGGTGGTCTGTTTTAGTAGGGATTTTACCTTTCGCATTGATATTTTAAATTCAATATTTACTCCTCATAAGCATTCATTTTTCATTATTACTAATGTATTGTCTGCGTCACGTGACTTGCCACACCCATTTTTGACTTTTTATTTGAGTCCAAATTTACACCACTTTATAAATAACACTTGTCATATAATTCACTTTTTGTCAATGGCTATTGACACAAAGTTTATGGAATTAATCGGGGTTTATTATCTACGTTTTGTAAACTATAACGTTTCTTGTTAAGAGGGAGACTGGGACGAAAGAAAAATATCTAATAATTACGAAGGAATGGATCATTTCACAAATGCCCGATTAATTTAGCTTATTTGACTGTAAATGAAATATTGTAGAAGGAAAAACGATTGTGTTCACATTCAGTAAACTGGTGTAATCTGCAAATCCAAATTTTGCATAATTATGGGCGTGGCTGGTCACGTGATCTGAAAAAAAGTAGGGTTTAAGGTCCAAAGTGGTTCTGGTCTTAAACACAGCGGTCTAAGGTTAAAATGAAGGAAGATACTGAAAAAAAAAAAACAAGATCAAGTCATAAAACCCCGCATGTAACGAGGACCCATTCCTTAATTCACCGGAGCGGCCACCAATGCAAGGAGAAAATGAGCGGCAGTTAAAAAAAGTGAACGAGAACACTTACGGGATTTCCTCTATAAAACGTGAAACTAAGAAGTTTCTGGAAGTTTCACGTTGTAGTCGTCCAAAACAGCGGCAAAGAAATGTACAAATAAAGTGTGCTGCACGTGCAAAGTTGCTTTTTTTGCTAATTAGCCCTATTCTTGTTTTTCACCGTTCTCCGGCGTTGCCTTCGCCGCTTTGCGTTACACGATTTTAATATTTTGTTTGAGCAAACTATAAATATTCTCGAGAGCTTCGCTCTTAGCCCTGGCTAAATCTATATATTAATTTTCTGGAAAACTGCCCACCTACCCCTCTTCTAAGCCAACTTTAACACTTACTTCTTACTGAGGGTAAAATGTTGGCGTAGGGGAGGGGTAGGTGAGCAAGCTCCCAGAAACGTATAATAGCAGGGACCTTAAGCAAGGACGACGACGACGGCAGTGAAAACGTTGTTGAAAAAATGAATATGCGTTCTTTCAAACTTAATCGCGCCTACTTGGATCCGCTCAATATGTCAAATGCAGGCGACTTTTCCTGGAGTTGAATTCGTAAGGATTTTATTCAGGTTCAAAAAGAGGAAGGAAAATTCGTCGTCGTATGTTCACGTCCTCCATAAAACGGCAAATTAGGAGGTTTCACGTCGTAGTCGTGCAGTGGACGTCAAAGAAATGTACTAAAAAGCGTGATGCACGTGCAGAGCTGTTGTTTTGATCATTAAACCTATTGTTTTTTTGAAGTCGTCGTCGTCGTAGTTGCTTAAGCTCCCTACTAGTTTCTTTGTGTTGCCGACGACTCGCCTTAGATAATTCAGGACAGTCTTGGATTCCGGTCTACTAGGACGCCGGTCAAGTCACTAATACCCCCATATTCAGTTTACTCATACTTTCATAATTACGTACCCTTTATAGGTGCTCCTAAGAACTGTTCATTCTTCTTCTTTTCTACGCAGGTGCCATCAGCGTAACATAGGCCAGTAACAGAGCCCGTCACACTCCATTCATTGGTGCCATCTGGGTTCCAGTTTCTTCTTGAGCATTCTCTTTTAAGAACGTTTTCCGTGTCGAAGTTTGTAGGGATATTGTTTACAGTTGAGACGTCAGCTCGAAATCTGCCACTGAAATGGAAGTGTGGCCACAAGAGGTAGTTCATGAAAGGATCATTGGGTAGGTCATCCTCTAGAACGCGTCCAAAAAATAACAATCATTTAGTGCTACAAACTTTCAGTATAATGCTGGGAGCAGATGCTGGGCAGTTAAAAGTCATTTGAGAAATGATGAACTGGCATACACAATTTGTAATTAGAGACTTTAATTAGTTCTTGTTGTGTTACTAGTTGTGGGATAAAGGACTACAAAAGAAATTCAAAAAAAAAAAGAGTTCTTACAGTCAATACGAAAATATTTGGAAACTGAGTGCGCCAGAAAATGCAAAACTTAGCGCAATTAGAATGACACGACAGTGTATTAGTATGTGTAATCAAATGGCGACGAGTGAATTTAAGGAATTATAATTTCACGCGCGTTTTGTCCTAAGGAACTAGCTGGCTCAAATACAGGGTCTGTACCCTTCTGGATAGTTTTTCAGATGACCGTTACGAATAAAACATGGACGCTGTTTAGAATTATGAAAAACTGGAAAATATTGGATCTGGGGGTTGTTAAAAACTGAATACCGGTAGGGTGTCCCAGGTGAGCTTATAGGGGAGTCCAAGCAACGACTACAGCAATGGAAACGTCGTGCCATGTAGGCGACTTTTCTTTTTTTCCCCTTAGTTTCCTAAGGACTTTATTCAGGTCCAAAATCGAGAAAGGAAAATTCGTCGTCGTATGTTCACGTCCTTTATAAATCGTCGCATTAGGAGTTTTCACGTGATTGTTGTGTAGTGGGCGTCAAAGAGGCATGATGCCCGTGCAGAGCTGTTGTTTTGCTCATAAAACCAATTGTTTTTACGTTATCGCCGTTGTCGTGGTTGCTTTGGTATTAGCGGACTAACTGGTTTATGGGAATAATTTTCTCTTCCCCTTCTTTTATTCTTTCATTCTCAATTCAACCCACATTTTCCTCCTCCCTGCTAAAAAAAAAAGACAACCAGACTGCTCCCTTAATCATTGTGATCGCTAACTATACTTTGACTTTATCTACGTTCCTCACCTTCGTTGATAAAAGGTTCGTTTTTGTAGAAATATTTATCAAAGTAATGTAGCCCCGAATTATGAGAAGAAGACAAAGATGCAGTAGTGGTAGGTAGGAAAACAAGAAGGGCGAAATTACAAAGAATCATTAGGCGCCAAGAAAGTGACGAGAACCTATAATGCAGGATAGCGCCGGAAGCCAGTTCTTTGGAATCCTCTATTGATTTGCTTAATACAACAGCAAACAGATTGATAACATTGATATGGAGCATGTTATTTCTTGCGTAACAAACCTTTGAAAGAAAATAAAGACAATAGATATGTAAGAAACTGAATATGATCCTCTAAGTATAAAGCAAAAAAAGTGAATAAACAACCTAAGCGGTTGAAAAAGAACCTGAAAAAAAAATTCATGTCATTTCCACCATCCGGGTATATTACGAACTCGAATAGCCTGCTCTCTGGTTGGCTGATCATAGCAATGTTCCCTGTCAAGCCTGAACATTTTCAGGTTCTTTTTCAACCGCGCTTAGGCCGATTTAATTGGCTCAGCTGCGTTGATCATATTCACTTTGAAATCTTCATCCGCAATTCAAAATATGATCTATTTTCATGTATTTTATTTCGCAATCAATATGTATGTATGAAATTAAATATTTCTCCTTTCAACTTCCCTTATTATGTTTAACAAGACATCTTTCACTAACCCTCGGCCCTGCCTACGGCTATCATGGGTTAAAAGTGACAGTTACAACGTAGAATTAATTTATGAAATATCAGAAGAACCGAAATTTCCTGCATGGTGGACTACCAAAAGAATATCAAAAGATTCTTAACTTTTTTATCATTGGGAACATGCTAATCCGATCTTCTTTTCGTTGAGTAAACGTCACATACACATTAACTTTGTCGTATTGAAATAAATTGCAAAAAAGTTACTACAAATACAAATTCTGTATTGTGAATGTCACTTCATTACATGGTAGCAACGAAATTGGCTAAACATGACTTATTTAACGCAATCATTTTACACTGTTTTACACTTTGATTTTCAAAGTTTGCTTTTCCTGTCTGTTTTCAGAGTATGTTTTTCATCCAAAACCTCCTAATAACTTTGATCTTCGCCACTCAATTGCACGTTACAAGAGCAATTAAAAAGACCGTAAAAATCTTGGAGGTTCGAGTTAAGACATTAATTATTGTAAACTAAATTTTTTTACTCGAATAACAAACTAGTCATCAGTAACTATTTTAAGGAAGTGTTTTAGTTGAATTATGAAAGCAAAAAATCTACTAACAGAGCTAGAATTTTAACACAGATTTCTGCAACAATTAAAGTGGTCATTGACACTTGTATGCAATCAAAGATAAAAATATATTTATCTTCCAATGAACTGTGGAAGATCAGTCAGCTACTAAAATAATGGCCGTTAGATTAAACAACTAAGGTAGACTGTTTTTAAAAGAATTTTACAGGGCGGAAACTTAACACGTGGTAGTGCTGCGTTTAATGCACAAGACAATTGCTCCCTTATTAAACAGTTCTACCAAAAAACGGATCCCCTTTAGGAATCTATATCACCCTGCGGGGCTCAAGTGTGTTCATTTTGTTTTAAGGAGCATAGATTTTGAGGTTAAAATTAATTTCAAAGTGTTCATCGGAGACTTACCTTTCTTGTCCTTACTAGTTGGTTGCGACCGAAGTACGAGCGAGTAATTACGTAGTTCTGAAAGATAATTTAAACCATATATGCGCATCACAAACTTGAATGAGAAGCGCTTCCGTCGACTTTACATGCAGTCACGACATGCCTTTAAACTCTAGGGAGGGGAGGGACGGTGGAGGAATGGTGGAGGAACGCGCGAACTGTTGCAAGCGGTAATAATCGTCACGTTTTGTAATTTTTGCCGCAATGTGATAAACCCTGTCGCACTTTGTAATAAAACAAAGAAAAAAGCTGTCGCAGTTTGGATCCATTGCACTTTGTAATAAAGTAAGCTGTCGCACTTTCGTAAAAAATTCAGACCGCACTTTGGAATGAAACTTTTCGATTGTTGTTCAACTTACTTGGTCACCATTTTGTCAATTTTGTCTTGTCAAAACATGAATGTTGTCTCAAGGTGATGACGTCTTCAAGTAAGCAACTCACGGATTTTTTGTTTACCTCCGCTTGTTTAAAACAGTTCAATTTATTAGACGTAAACATTTGTTTAAATCTAGGTTGGATTTTAGCGTAACTTGCCAAATTCTGTAATAGCGAGCGCGCGCAGCGTAGCCCCATTGCCATACAGCTATTTCGAGAGAGGTCGACGGAAAAAATGTACACGCGACAATCCCGAAAGGTAATATGGGATATGATCGATACACTGCTCCTGGCGATTGTAGCTGTCGAACCTACTTTTGTTGCGTTCCATTAGCACTCGCAAACACATTTTCATGGCCTTTCGTGCCAATTCTTTCAAATTTTCCTGAAGAACAGTGAACTCAAAACCACCCACAATGCCTTTCGGGATTGTCGCGTGCACTTTTTCCGACAACCTTTCTCGAAATAGCTGTATTTAGAAATTGGAAACATCAATCAGGCAGAAAATTTGATTATTACGTCAGCGTACATCCGCCCGTCGTGGATAACAGAGAAAAAGTTACAGCGAAAGATGAAAAAAAAGAAACAAAGGAGACGAATTTCTTTGAAAGAGAAACATTAGGGCCATTGTCATTAAAGATGTGAATATTGTTCATCGTGGTGTCAGATAGGAATGAACGTTTATTCGTTTGTCTCACGATAGAATCGCTTTGAGATATTGATCGCGACGTTTCGACTGCAATACTGCTAGTCTTCATCAGGCGATGAGGTCGATTGTTTACGTGCAGCTATTTATGCACGTTGGTTCGCTGTGATTGGTGTATTTCGATCCTCATTATTCCGACTAGCAGATGATGTTCCCTCAGGGGTCCGCTTTGTAGTTGAACGGCTGTTATACTTTCTGATCGTGGGCATCCATGCTTCAGGAATTTCGATTCCGTTGTCTCTATTGATGTTATTAGAATGAAGTCTTATTTGGATAGCCTCTTTGACCCTACGTGTGTAACGGTGAGGGTCACGATCGATAAACTTGACTTGATTCCATAAAGGAAGATGCCCCGTTTCGTTTGCATGCTCCGAAACTGCGGAGGTTTGTGTATGAGCAAGCCGTATATCTCTGTCATGTTCTTTTATCCTGGCCATTTATACGAGAAAAATTAAGACGCGTCTTAAATAAGACGTGAACTTTCCGTATAAACGGCACATTTGTCTAAAATAAGACGCGACTTAGCTAAGACGCGTCTTATTTTAGACGAATGTGCCGTTTATACGGAAAGTTCACGTCTTATTTTTTCTCGTATAAATGGCCCTATTCAAAACATTTATAGGCTGCGGTGAGAAAATGAGAAATGATAGCGGCAGCGCAAAAATAAAATATATATATATATATATGCGAACAGGAACACAAGCACTATTTTTTTTGTGTGAGCATACACGACATTTCTCCCATAAAACGTAACTAGCTATAGGAAGTTTCACGTTGTAGTCATGCAAAACAACGGCAAAGAAATGTACAAAAAAGTGCGCTGCGCGTCCAAAGTTGTTTTTTGCTTATTAGACCTTTTATTTTTTTTTTTTTTACCGTTCTTGTTGCCGTCGTCGTTCTGATTGGAGCGAAAAGCGCCGGCTTTGAAAACCAAAACAATGGCGGCTGAATCGCGTTTGCTAGTTAAAGTTGTTTTTGTCGATATTTTTGATTAACTAGTTGGATTTTACTAAAACAATTATTCCTCTCGCCCTCATGGCCTCTGAGTCAATAGCCCATTCGGGCTCGAGGAATAATTGTTATCTATTACTTGAGGTTGGTTATTATACAGGTCCCTATGCAGTGCACGCACTGTGCTGTTTTGGCCTAAAATAGGAATGTATCGCAAAATACAGTACTATTTTTGGATCTAATTTGTCTGCCTTAATTAGGGCCAATATAAACTCCAATTACCTACGGCTGATTTGGACTCGGCATAGCATGGCACCAAACTTTGAAATTTTCTCTTTCTCAACTTGTTAAGGATTATAGCTGCAATTACTTGTTCAAATTCCATCAATTTTAAGCTTGTCCCAAGGTAACGGCATACTTTTTTCATTTCACAGAAATTGGCGGATCACAAACAAACAGAAACATCAGGAAGTAAGATAATCATGAATTACAAAAAAAAAAGGGAGAAGAAAGGTACAAAGAAGCCTCCAGAGTACTAACAAAGTCCGTTTATGATAGTGCATGCAGTTCTTTTATGGGAAACAACTTTGCCAATCTTAAAAAAAAGTTTTTCACTAAAGCGCAGTTTATAATAGTGTTGACTTGTAGTGGTAAATTTTCATAAGTTCTCTTCAAAAGATTCTTTTGTGAGTACAGAAGAGATAACTAAGGGCTCTTGGCAGAAGGACAACCAAGGAGGTCTTAGATCAAAACTCCATTAACAATGATCATGATCACTATAAAATGAATTTTTATGATCAATTTTAAAAGATATTGTAAAAAATTGTAATAAATACACAAAATATTCTACTAAGGAGGTTTCATTTTTATGGTCACCGCACTCAGCAGAGCGAGCAACAGCCTACAACCTTAGAGGTGCCTATAAGTTAGACTTACATGTATCAAATGTGAGGACCACCATATGTTGATTACAATTTATTGTTCAGATATGCTGCCAGTCCCTGCAGGGGCATAGACAGCGTATCAACTAGGTTGTAGGCCTGGCTGACTTTCATTGCCACATATCTTGAAAACTGCACGCATGACTAGTACGTGCTGACTTTACCAACACTTTGAGCTCTTAAGCTTTTTAGCTCACAGAAACAATGCATAATCTATTACAAGCTGGAGTGCTCAAAGTGTGGAATACATACACTCACTGATGGCAACAGAATTTCTGAGACACTCGTCCTATTCAAGTCTAGAATTCTAAATACAATATTGCTGTGTAGCTTTTAAATGAGAGTATTAATATTTTTGCACATACTGGTATGTGGATATTTTATGTTTTATTTTTATGTTATTTACTGATTATATTTATTTTTTGTATGTTGAATTATTACCCTCATATTGCAAGCTACTTTAAATCTGAGTTGAAAAAAAAGTTATATGTATGCATATGTATGTAGCTGCAGTATTTAAAATCATTGTAATAATTTCATATTATTTTTTGTAAAAATTCAAGGCTGGAAATCATGTCCAGGTTTAATATGGGCATCTAGGTGCAGAGCTCCTTAAGAGCAATTCTCTGTAAGAATCAAGCAAAGTGGGAAATGAAAAATTTTGACCTCCCCTCAAATTTTCCATGCAATTAGATATTGTGGGGGGATGTCTAAAAATGCACTTTGTTTGAGTTGCTACTTTATTGTTGTCATGGTAACACCAACTGTTTGTTGGTGGCAAAATATCTAATATTTAACTAAGAAACTGTTGTAAAAAGTGCAAAATGTGTAGCTCTGTTTCTCAAGTCCATTAAAACGCTAGAACCCAAGACTTTAAGCAGATATAATACCATCATTCTAGTTTACATTTGTGTATATTGCTCTTTATTATATCAAATTTGCGTGTCATAAACGGTTAATCAACTACATAGAGTTTCGGCCATTTGAGTTGATGGCTAAAATATGGTTATCCTTTCCCTGAATTTCTCCAAAAGTACGGCAGTTCCAGAGCTAAAACTAAGCAGGCAGTTTACACACATATCCTAGTTACTAAGTCTGTAAAAATCTCTGCGGGGCGGGCTCTTCTGTTTGCAAAGGCAATTAACGAACAAACGCCAAATTTCAGTTTTTGTATATTTCATCGCAGTTGACAATCTATCTACTAGCCAACAAAATTTCTAAAACACTGAAACTACCTTCATTATCAAAGAATATTATGTACTGAGTCATTTTATGATCAAAAAATTATTACTGGCTTTCAGCTTTCTAAACAATATCGATCAAAATAAGGCTTACTTTACGGTTTTCTCTACTTCACCGCTTGAAGCGTAGCATTTACATTCAACGAACACTCGGTTTCTCGAACCATTCTCATGTGTCCGGTTGTGCTGTTTCCCATTGTAAACCATTGTAAGTCTCCTCAGTCACTTACAACAAGTTATAAAGTGATACAGAAGCCGATAAACAAGTCATACACAAGTCCTTGGCAAGCCAAGCCACATCTTGTAAACACGCACTCTTCCACTTTGCATTTACGCCGTATTTCTTCATTAGATGTCATCAATCGCTCCAGAGAGAGTTAAACCTCATTAGGTTTTAGTCATTAAGCCAAGCATTGGAATTATCTACGTATTAAAATCCGAAATCTCGAGTCGAGAAGCTCACAAAGCTGAACTAGTGGTCACTCTTTGACATTCCCGTGAACATGCAACCTGTCCTGGTCAGCGGTGTTAATCGCGCAACATAAACAATTTCCGGGAATTTCCGGTCATTTCCGGTAACATTGTTTTCCCCTCACTTCCCGGAGATGATGGAGAAAGAGGATCGCCTGATCGAAGGTTGCATGCAGGGTCAGACGAAATTTTTCCTTCTCAGTGAATGTAATCGCAATTTTTCTACCTATTTGCAAACTTACGGGCTTAGCAAATTTCGAAAAGGTATTACCAATGGAGTTGGATGCTGACTTCCTACCGTCTGCCGTGCAGGTATGTTCATTTTATTTTCTGCACTCTTCTGTTAAATACTAGGGGGGAAACTCTCAAGTAACTCCTATGGCCGCTCACCATAGGATTTGAAACATGTTGTACCAACACAAATTCGTAACTTGTACTTTGAAATACAGTAATTAGAAAATCTGGAACAACGGAATGTTGGGAACATGGACTTGAGATATTTAAATATATTTTAATATAGAAGAAAGCTTTTTTTTACAGAAATCGGCTTTCGGATTCGTACATACATACACTCTAAAGCTGGTTTACTGTGGAATTTTTTTTAGCTAAAAGCAAGGCAGATCACTTTTTCCTGGCCCTTGAATATCATGATAACATGAGGAGCATATTGTTTTGTAAGGGCTTCCGTACCTTCTTTAGGAGTTTTCGATTTTACACTTGTCGACGCAAGTAGCTTCAGAATTTGTTGTCTCCCTGTTGTCTCCTGACACGACTGAATGTCCCGGGGTTCTGGCTACAACAAAGTACTTTAAACGTATACCTGCACTTCAAGTCTCTAGCTTTCGTTATTCGGTATTAGGTGAATGATTTTATTACAACTGATGTTAAATTATCAATCTCAGTACAAATTGCGCTGAAACTATATTGCTCTTATACATTCTCTTATACTCTTATGCTAGCTATATTTCGCATGTGTGGCCGGCGTAAAAGGGATTGAAGCGGGGGGTGGAATTTATGCAAGCGTGATCCAATAGAAACTCCGTGCAGGCTTAGCTACATATCCTAACTTCAGAGAAAGTAGAGGGGTCAGCATTCAAATGAAGGAAAACGAGGAAAAGGTGAGAATGTACCTGCAAAGTGTCCCAACAACACGTAGCGCAAGAAGACAAGCCGTCCAAGTAAAGTGTCATTTTGCAAAATTCTTTGTGAACAATTTACAACCCAAATAGTGACTAAAAAGGAATAGCCATCTACTGGGAGTTGAAACCTCTAACGGAGAGTGGAGACAAAATTAGTGTTGCTAGCAATACACAAGCTGAGAAATTACAGTCTCTCAAATAACTTCTAGTCTATGTTCCCTAAATTTCCTTGTTCAAATTTTTGTTCCCCCCCCCCGCCTAGTACTTTACAAAAGAGTGAAGAAAATAAAACGAACTTTATTACCGGCACGTCAGAGTAGGAAGTCAACTTCATCGGTAATACCTTTCCAACATTTACTGAGCCCGTAAGTTTGCAGAAAGGTACAAACACCACGATTACTTTCACTAAGAAATCATAATTTGGTTTCACTCTCTGAGCAAGGTGGGATGTAATCTTCGATCAGGAGGGAAGGGAAAAGGATTTTATTTCTACCGGAAATTGTTTATGTTGCATTGATTAACACCGCTGACCAGGAGAGGTTGCATGTTCACAGAGATGTCAACGAGTGTCTTTTTCAACTTTCTAAGCTCGGTTTTCGACTTGAAGTTTCGGATTTTATCAAATACGTTTGCAATTCCTATTGTGGGCTTAATGACTAAAACCTAATGAGGCTAACTCTCTCTGGAGCGATTGATGACATCTAATGAAGAAATACGGCGTAAATGCAAAGTGGAAGAGTGCGTGTTTACAAGATGTGGCTTGGCTTGCCAAGGACTTGTGTATGACTTGTTTATCGGCTTCTGTATCACTTTATAACTTGTTGTAAGTGACTGAGGAGACTTACAATGGTTTACAATGGGAAACAGCACAACTGGACACGTGAGAATGGTTCGAGAAACCGAGTGTTCGTTGAATGTAAATGCTACGCTTCAAGCGGTGAAGTAGAGAAAACCGTAAAGTAAGCCTTATTTTGATCGATATTGTTTAGAAAACTGAAAGCCAGTAATAATTTTTTGATCATAAAATGACTCAGTACATAATATTCTTTGATAATGAAGGTAGTTTCAGTGTTTTAGAAATTTTGTTGGCTAGTAGATAGATTGTCAACTGCGATGAAATATACAAAAACTGAAATTTGGCGTTTGTTCGTTAATTGCCTTTGCAAACAGAAGAGCCCGCCCCGCAGAGATTTTTACAGACTTAGTAACTAGGATATGTGTGTAAACTGCCTGCTTAGTTTTAGCTCTGGAACTGCCGTACTTTTGGAGAAATTCAGGGAAAGGATAACCATATTTTAGCCATCAACTCAAATGGCCGAAACTCTATGTAGTTGATTAACCGTTTATGACACGCAAATTTGATATAATAAAGAGCAATATACACAAATGTAAACTAGAATGATGGTATTATATCTGCTTAAAGTCTTGGGTTCTAGCGTTTTAATGGACTTGAGAAACAGAGCTACACATTTTGCACTTTTTACAACAGTTTCTTAGTTAAATATTAGATATTTTGCTACCAACAAACAGTTGGTGTTACCATGACAACAATAAAGTAGCAACTCAAACAAAGTGCATTTTTAGACATCCCCCCACAATATCTAATTGCATGGAAAATTTGAGGGGAGGTCAAAATTTTTCATTTCCCACTTTGCTTGATTCTTACAGAGAATTGCTCTTAATAGAACCACTTTTGCCAGAGATTGATTTTTCTGCCATGCAAAGTCATCTTCAAACTTAAAGGACTTGTGTATTGTTTACTGAGGGTATTGAAAACTGATTATCATTTGATGCAAATTTTTCTTCCTTTTCATTGGCAAAAAGCCCACAATGTGGCCTACAAATAATGGTCAGCTCATGTGCAATGCCATCCAACTGTGTTTGGCCGCAAATAATGTTCAGCTCATTTGATCGCCCTTGCATGAAAATGGCAGATATTCATTTAAAAACAAAGTCGGTGACCAAATGATAAAACAATATCATTGAATTCGGTATTGCAAAATATCCTGATTTGTCATTGTTGTACCTGTAGATCAACTATTTGCTCTAGCCTTCAGCTTCTACTCGCTGGCCTGCTCGCCACTGACAAATAACGATATTTTGCTCAACCATCATCCAATAATTGTTATTTATATTGTCCTTATGTTATTGGTCACCTTTTTAGTGAATGATTTTATCCATGATGTTATTGGTGGTGAGGACTCTAAACACGAGTGGTCCATTATCTGTCTTTTTTCACTGTCATATCTCCTCTGTCAGTATTTGCAAGTTCAAGTCTAAATTGTTAGTTTTTGTTCTGTTGGTCGAGACATATAAAGTATGGAGCTGCAATTCTGGCTTGTGATATAGTGAAGTTGTTAAATTTTTTTGGCTGGTTGACTGGGTACTAATTCACCACGAGTTTGACGTTCCACATTACTGCCTACTGGTTTGTTTGACATCCATGATAGGTACATATTCCAACAAAGAGAAACTATTTGAACAAAATTGGCTCGGTGCTGAAGAGGTACCACTGAAAAATTCACTGCCTGTACAAAAGGCCAGACCTTGTATGCAGTCAGAATAGTCTTTATATACCTCTCTTGCAACAATAGTTTAACTTCATGGAAATCTTTTCCAGCCAAAGTCGCGGAAAGTGAATAAAAGAAGAATATAATAAATGGGCCATATATTGTTTGGTCTACAATTAATTTCTTGACAATCTGTATCTTGGATGTAGGGGGTATAAAGCGTTCCAGTGTAAGAAACCATGTCCTTTGAATTGGTCCAATAATTACGCCCATAATTCCCATCCGCAGAGTTCTTCTACCATCCTGGTTCCATCCTTTTTTTTCAACTAGTTGTTGAGTCAAGGTATCACTGACAACCAACAACATGGCTGAAACAATGCAACAGGAAAAATTCTAACATGTCTTCAAAGTTGCAACTTTAAGAAATAGTTCTGGGGGGTACACTCCCTGGAAAGGAGGATACCATTATATAATGTTATGGGATATACAGGTATGTGCCACTGTGAAGGGTATGGTTTTCAAGCAACTTAGTATGAGATTGGGTTTAGAAATCACAGAGTTTGGCCTAGAATAGGTCATCATTTGCGAGGAAACTGATCAATTGGCAAATCTTGATTTACCCCTAACTCAGTTTAATAAAAAAGAAAGACGTTGACCTCAGTATTTTCCGGAAAAAAGCCACTCTGGCATAGCAAGAGGTTTTGGAAGTTAAGTCTAGTTTAGGGTAGCAAAATTCTTTTATAAGCTAAGTGTTCTGGGATCCCAGCAGGACATCCCTTCCCAAGCAATATTAAAGTACCTCCTCAGGGTACACTCGCTGAATTTTTGGGTGAGGGTATATGCCAATGAGACCCAGAAGCCTTATACAAGTACCACATCTTGCTTGGCTGCATATTTTTTGCAACACCTACTAATTAGAACTTAGGTATACTGTTAAAAGAGTAATATGGTCCGATCTTAGTTTTCCCAGGGGGAGAGCTTTTGATCAGCTAAATGGACCAATAATGGGGCATTGGAATGGCTCCAGTTTGGTTTGGGGATCGAGGGGAATGAAAAATTTTTTTTCACGAAAATTCAAATTCCTGGGGGTTGCCCACGGAGGGAGTGTTGAAGCTTCGATTTGATTTCGAAATACTAAGTAAAATTACCTGCTGTTTGTATTTTATTTATTTATTATTCATGTTTTCTTTTTTTTTTCTGGTTATGCCTCAGGCTATAAAAACGAAGCGTCCGGGCAGAATTAGCTAGAATTTGAATTTTCGTTTGGCAAGCTAGAAGTGACAATCACTTTAGAAATATGGCTGCAGTAACGTTGTCACAAATTGTAGCCAGGAAATAAAGAGTTGTACGTGTTCTCGAGGAGATGAAAAGGATAATTAACTGTTGTTTATAACAAGCTTGACCGGATTAATACAATCGATTGCATAGTAGAAGCCAATTCTGCGATATGAAAGAAATTACGCAAAATTATCATACCTGTTGTTAGCGTTTGAGTTCTCCAAGGGTTTGTGGACAGATGTCTTTGATATGTTGCCCAAACTCTTGAAAAAACCTTAAATCTCATCCTTCAAAGTGCCTTGCTCGTGAAACGTAAACAGTGCTTTACAACCAGGCGTTTCAACTGAACTCATTGGCCGCGCGCGGCTAAGGACTTGGACGGGAAAATTTCCCAGTCCTGCTCGGTCAAAACAGTTTGGGCCTCTTTGGGTTGGGCGTGGGCTATTTGGTGTTTTGCCCAGTTCTCGCCAAGTGGAGGCCACTTTTTAACCAAATTGAATTTTTATTGTCAAAATAGAGACACAAATAGTCAGTTTAGCAAGAATGGGTTGAAAATAAACATGTTAATTCTACCAGGGGAGAGATTTAAAACAAGCAGGTTGTTAGACAGGTGTCTGTTAACATCAACCCGTTTTAACAGAAGACAGGTTAGCGAAGGAAGTACACTTTCGATTCCCCTGACATGACAGCTAAAAATTATGAGGCTTTCAGATGGATATCATTTGTCAACAAGTGGATAGTTTAAAGGTATGTTTAAAAACTGCGGCAAAATCTTGTCCAACTTTTCTAGTTAGATACGTGGTCTTTCAAACTCATCGGCGAACAAACATCCTGAATATGACCACGCTAATTCTTATTCCCACTTTTCTAAATGGCTCGATACATACTACCTTCTATAATCTTGTCAGAATGACCCTGACTTTCGATTAAGGAGTCTTGAAGAAAAGCCCGGTCTCCATCCTCGGCTGAAACATCAGAATACCAATTTTTGAGCAGCAGCTCTATAATATTTAAGCAAAATGCGACGAAACGAAGCGTAAAGGTGGCAAAACGATATTATTCCTCGACAATCTCAGTTTTGTTTTTGTTTCATATCCTTACGTTAGAGAATGACAAGAAAGTGCTTGGACCATACAAACATTCCGTACTCAAGCCAACTCATTCAAGTCAACTTAAGCCAATTGGAAGGAACACCTTATAGAAGAATCTGAAAATTTTGTACCAGCCAAAGACTGTAGGCCGACCAAGATGTCCCACGCAAAGCACACGGAAAATGAAAGAAACATCGTTTGCTTCTTCCTTTTCGGAATCCTGTCACTAATTTACGATGAAATTTGCCTGATAGCAGCCGAAGACATTCTTGCTGGATCTAAAATTGCTACCACAACAGTAATTCTATCCATCGCAATACCAGTTCTTTCCGTAAAAGTCATCGCACCGTGGTTTTTCCAGCGCGTGTCGTATATGAAGAAAATCGCGCTGGTGGTCGTGTTTCTAATAGGGGGACTGGGAACTCTTGTTTATTCCCCACACATCCCAGGAAGACTTGCGGGCGTGGGTGTGGTTGAGTCTGGTGTGGCTACAAGCGAAATCACGTTCCTCTCGCTGACTGCGTTTTATGAACATATCACAGTAAGCGCGTTTGTGGCAGGTGTCGGGGTTGCGTCATTCGTTGGACCTCTTTATTACACGAGTAAGTATAGGCAAATCATCCATGTTTTCAGTATCAAAGAATTGCTGGAAAGCACTCTGTGCTCTGATTGGCTGAAGTTTTTGCCGCCAAAGATGATCCAGTCGACAAATAGCTTGAGAATCTTACGTGCTCTGACCAATCAAAGATATATACAGCTATTTCAAGAAAGGTTGTCGGAAAAAATGTGCACGCGACAATCCCGAAAGGTAACATGGGATGCGATCGATACACTGTTCCTGGCCACTGTAGCTGTCGAACCTACTTTTGTTGCTTTCCGTTAGCACTCGCAAACACATTTTCATGGCCTTTCGTGTCAATTCTTTAAAATTTCTCTGAAGAACAGTGAATCCAAAACCACCCACAATGCCTTTCGGGATTGTCGCGTGCACTTTTTCCGACAACCTTTCTCGAAATAGCTGTATATATAGAAGCTGCGGGCCCTACATCGTCCCCAGTCGCGCGCGATCACTTTTTGCGGGGTAAAACGAGTACCCCACTCCCTTCTTTAAGCTGGGCTGCATTGTCCCAGACAGCATAAGTTTCTAACCAAGGGCCTAAGCCGGTCACCTCTTGGTGTACAAATTAATTACTTTTTGACTACTTTAAAATCATGATCGTTTAAAACATATTTAAATAAATAGTAAAAAGCAAAACACAAACAAACAAAAGCAATTCATGATAATGCGTCACGTAAATTCACTAAGGGGAAATTGATTGTGATTGGCTTATTTGATTGACAGGTTTGACAACGTGGACATGCCTTTCGCCACGGGCAACTATCATGATCACTATACCATGGCCCCTTTTGTTTCTCCTTCTCTACGCTCTCCTGGATAAGGGGCCCATCGGAAAAAAAGAACCATTAATCGAAAATGACGTCTTTCTACCAGAAGGAGAAAACTTAGAGGATAAACAAGGAAGTCCCCTTCGCAACAGATTATTCGTCGCTGAGGAAATATTTCCTTATATCTTATTCCTGCTTATAACGTACTTTTCAGAGTATATTTCGAATCACGCCATTATAACAACAATAGCATTTCCAAATGCACCGTTCAAACCCCGGGACCATTATCCATACTACATACTTTCTTATCATATCGGCAAGTTTATGGGCCGTTCACACTTACTGTTAGTTTCCGCTGTTTGTCCTAAACTAGTTCAACACGTCAGGATCAGACGGACGTGGATTTTAGCTTTGATAGAGTTTCTACACGGGATTTTCTTCTTCCTCGCGTCTTGGTTTCGATTTGTTCCTCGTGTGGAAATCATTATTGCCTTATGCGCGACCGAGGGTTTTACAGCAGGTTCGATGTACTTGAACTCGGCTCACACCGTTTCAGATATGATTACCGATCCCGAAAGGAAGGAGTTTGCACTGTGTTTACTGACTGTGGGTAACGCGTGTGGGAAGCTCTGTGCAGGGTTATTAGGTTTATTCCAAGAACCTTTTCTTATGAAACACTGCATGGAGGATTTAAAGCTGGGGCAATACTGTTTGACGAGACATGCGCATAAAGCAGGGTGGAATAAAAACTTGCATTGTTAAAAACCGGCCGGCGCTGTGAGTGAAATTATCTTTGAAAATAAAAAAAATTCTATTTTCGTTCGCCATTCGCCACTTAAGAAACTAGAAGGAAACAAGGCAAAGACTGTTACTGAGGCCAAGGACAAAAAATAGGGTAATAGCTGACTGGCGCGTCCCCAGCAAAGATCCCCACCAGAAATTGTAGCATCTACTTCGTCATGTTTATTTCGACAATCCCTGTGTAATCTTACATATTGATTAGTAATTTTATGTCATTATTGTATTCATTGTTGGCATTATTATTATTATTATTATCATCATTATTTAAAGCAGTCTGCAATACTCTGTTGAGAGTGAAGACTTAATTGGTAAATAAAGATAATTAAATTAGGGACTTTAGGATCCAACGACGCGACCTCGGACGGCCAAGAGAACGTCGCTTAAAAAAGTGTATTTGCGTTCTGTCAGTCTTTATAGGGATTATTCGTACCCAATTACTTTGTCAAATGTAGGCGAACCTTCCTAAAGCTTAATTTCAATGGACCATATCCAAGCTCAGAAAGAGAAATAATATTTCGTCGTTGCTTGTTTACGTCCTCCATAAAACACGAAATTAGGCATTTCCACGTCGTAGTCGTGCGAAAACGGGAAAGAAATGTACAAAAAAAGGTGTGATGCACGAGCAAAGCTGTTGTTCTGCTAATTAAACCTATTGTTTTTTTTGACGTTCTCGTCGCCGTCCGCGGCGTTGGATCTTAAAGTCCCTAATGCGGAACTTAAGCAAAGACGACGGCGACGGCGACGGCAACGGCAACGGCAACTGAAACAAATAGGTTTAGATTGGCAAAATAACAACTTTGCACGTGATCACTCCTTTTTGGAAATTTCTTCGCAGTCGTTGCACAACTAACAACAATTTTCTTTTTCTTTTCCTGAACATTTGACGAATTAAACGAGACGGAATAAGCGCGATAAAAATTGAAGCAGCGCGAATTCACTGCTATTATTGATACGATAGTCAGAGAGCAGCTTACACGTGGAGGCTACACCCCGAGGTCCAACTCCTTACCCTATTATACACCATTTTTGACAGAAAAGGTAACCTTTTCGTACAAAAAAGAGATATGAAAAAGCCACTACAAATCTTTAGTTTGTGAAGGGTTAAGAGGCAAAAATGATAAATTAACTCATTCACTCCCACAGCCAACTATGATTACCTACTCTTAGGCCAAAAGCTGAACAGGATATGACAAAAGTCAACTGTGCGATATATATCTGAGTTTCAGAGCAGGCTTGAGTGTGCTAGCAGATATATGGGCCTACCATTTTGCAGATGATTTGGACGCCATTTATTCTATCACTTTCAGAATGAATTATGGAACAATGTAGGATTCTTCTGACTATTTAGTCTGTGTATGAAATCCTGTCATGTTACCATTGGAATGGAACCTCTTTTCCAGTACTTTTAACCCCCCTTACCTAAGGGTCTAGTTGACCCCCCCAGCCCCCATTCCAAGGTCTGGATCCGGCACTGCCAGACATTGCTTTCTGATAGACTACCCAAGCAGGCTAGATGAGTCTAAGACGATTCTATCTACTTAGGATTTCCCACTTTGTCCCACAGAAAGGATCATTTTGTTTTGGTTTCAAATACATGGTTTTTTATGGGCCTTCATTTTGTTCCGGACCAGAAAAACTGGAAAAAAAATTACTTGACCAATATCCAGCCATGTTAGCAGAAGAAGCTTGGCCAATAATGCATCGAAATGTTATTAAATAAGTTATAATTATTGTTATTCATTTGAAATATTTCTCTGTTTCTGATTGGCTCAAATCCCACGCATAATTCATCATAACCAGCTACTGATGACCAAATTTGGAAGAATTTTGCAATGTAGGAAAAATGATGTCAATTTATTGTGCAGCATAATTGCCAGAAAACTGAACAGTGTAATCAAGAAGACCTGGGGATGAGGTAGAGTAATTTTGGTAGTGAGTACAAAATGGCAGAACATTTCACGCATTTCAAGAGAAAGAAATAGGCGAACTATCACCTAAAAGCATAGTGAGAACAGCAAGAACACAACTCAAAGGACAACATCTGCTATTTGGATAATTATTATTTTCAGTACTTCCTAAACTTACCAATAAACAGGCAGTTGAAGATGAACTTAACATTGATGGAGGTAAGCATGTTTTAGCTTGTTTTTAACAACGAATTATGTTGAATAAACAATAATAATTATTGAATTCAGCTTTCATATCATCTGAAAAATCATGGAGATCTCAGAAGGTGTTATCCACCAAGGCTGATTCACCCTCCTTGATCTCCATAATTTGTCAGATGATACTCAGCCTCACCCAATAACTATTTACTATAATCAATATCATGTTACTAGTAATATTATCAACCTCTCCCACATACACACACGATTATCAAAAATAGAGCGCTATGATTGGCTAGGAGCTTTGCTGTATTCCGCTATAATCACCGCGTGGTGATTTTAACATTGAAGGCTAGCAGTTTTCAAAATAGCAGCCAGACTTTTTGATGTTTTGGAGTCGGAAATTGATCAATAATTTTATTTTCTCGAATAATCATCAATGTAATAATACTAAAACAATTAGTCGCCTCAGTCGACGTGAATTTATTCACGTCAACTAATTGTTAAATATCATTATATTATTTTTTATGAAGAATAGATACATGTACCGTATTTGTCAGTGAGTTTACTGTCTTGGAGAAGTCTCCTCTTCACAAAACTCATGCACTGTAACTCTGAGACTGGTGGGTTCCTGGCAAAAAGACTTTGTGATAAGATATAAATTAGAATTAAAGACAACTGTTACCAGTGATTTTGTTATCTCTGCCTCCTGCATCCCTAATACATAAATTTCCTTAAAGACATAAAAGGATTCACGACATGCGTCCCGTAGGATGCAAAGATCGATTGATTGATCGATCCATGAGTTTTGCAGAAATATCCATATCATGTAATTTTTGTCACAGTTATTATGGCTGTTGTTTAAAACTACATCTTTCTTTTAGCCTTTGTTGTGCCTGAACATAGAAGGATTAGATTTTAATTTCAGTATACTGTAGTAAAGAGTTTCAGACTCCGTCTTCAGACTAACAGTCTGGTTACATAAAGGTCCAAGCATTTTCAATGTATGGATTCATTGTTTTTTAACTGGGACCCATTGGTTCTAGACTAGAACTCATGATTTTTCACAAAATGAGCCCCAGGACTCACCTTAACTATTTGTAATAAATTCTGTAATACACAGTTTTTATTCCCTAGAACCCTGATTGAGTTGTGTTTTATTTGCTTCTGAAGTAATCAGATACCCCTCTGCAACCTTCACTTTCCCCATAATGGAATTATTTGTTTTCTCACAAAAGTTTGCACAAGTATTGTTAATTTCATTTTCTCAAAGGAAGATAATAATTAGTCCAAGGAGAAAAGAAAACAGGGGTAGAAAGATTAGCAGTGTTTCAAAAATAGGCCAATGATAAATACCCACTATTTTCTGGGGGTCAGAGACAGCAAGTGGTTCAAATGACTGATGCATTATTTAGGTCAGGCTGAACATATAAAATTCAATGAAGACTCAGATGTTAAATATAACACATTATTATTCATTAAAAAGAAAAAAAATTACATTTCTGATTGGCTCCAATACCCCAGCTAATTCTTCATAACCAGCTGGAACTGACCAAGCTTGGAAGACGTGAGGAATATATCATTGATTTGATAGTTAATGGCCTAAGCAGCCTCATTTTTCTCTGGTATAAACAGCCCTATTATGCATCTCAAGTAAACTTAGCTGGTGTATTAGATTTGAACATGAGATGTTGGACATTTATCTCAGAGACCCATTTAAGTTGCTTGATGCCACTGAGCCGTTTGAATGCCAGGGTAAAAATGCGCATTTAATATTTAAAGTTAGTGCATTGTGCCAGATTGTAGAAGCTCACTATTTCACAAAAGTATGTCACTGGCCTACAAATACACATATTCATGTTTTCGAGACTCTGCTTACCCTTCTGTAGGTAAACATTTGGTGACCTTTGCACAGTAAGTTTAACTTGCTAGCTCAAGACTGAACTCAAATTCTTCACACTGCACCCATACAGTTTGAAATTCTTCAATATACAGTCAATGATGCACATTGGTCACTATTCAGCCTAAATGATATATCTGGAATCCAGATTACAGATAAAGCATTTAGCGCAGAAAGAAAAGGAAAACAAGCCTTTTCCTGATTACTCTGTATCTATCCAAAACAGAATTCATTCCAAAATCTTAAACACCTGTCATGAATTGCTGCCTATGCCACAACTAGTTCATCCCGGGTGTTCAGAGAGTTGGGACATGGTGAAGCAAAGAAAAGAGTGTTATAAAGGGAGAGGATCAGGGAACTGGAAACAGCTCATCAAGAGAGTGAATGCCTGGTAACATTCTTAGGCATTTTATCCTTTCCCTTTTTGCTTTTCCCTCTCCTCTCTATTCTGCACTACTCCACCAATATCTGAATATCTGGAACAGGGAAACCCAGAACTGCTTTTTTTCTTTTCGCTTCAGCGGGTCACCTGATGATCATGTTATTAACAGAAAACCTATAGCCTGCGAGAAAAGCTGTTTCTCAATGCTCCTCGCCGCTGGGGACGTTTCGCAAGGAGGAACATCTGCGACTCAGCGACAGAAATTCCATACTGATGACATAAATCAATGTTTACATAATAAATCCGGTAGTCATGGGGTTCTAAATGCAAATTTGTTCAATTTTACGTTTGTCCTGGTCGATTTTGGTAAAGTGTGGTGTTCATCTGCAAAGGAGCTCTAACAAAAGTTACTCAAATGCTTCTTCTAGAGAAGATGATATTCCACAAATATTGACTGTTTTGTTATAGATTCATCGTGTTTACATTTGACCTTTGTAGCCTTTTGCCTTTCATTCGTAAACAATAGCTAAAACAATGTAACTACTCCACAATCCAATCAGTGCTTATCACAGGATTCCAGACAGATTTTATGTCATCAATATGGAATTTTTTCGATGAGCCGCAGAAGTTCCTCATGGCGAAATGTCCCCCGGCAGTGATGAGCATGGAGAAATGTCTGCTTTCACAGGCTAGAAAATCTACACCTTTGCATATTTCTTCTTGTGCAGCAGCTGTCCAAAGCCAGTTAACTTCATGAGTATTTCATATGTGCAATTAATTATCCCCCATGACATTAAAGCCCTTGTGTAGTTCAACGACACACCATAGAACATACGTCGCATTCTTCTACCACGCTCTTGAAAGACAATATTGAAGGCTTTAAAGACATTGATAAATTCACCTCCTAGCTGTTTCTGCATATGACTTTTAACTACATTTATTGGGAAGACAAGTGTGCTAAGACAAGCACCTAAGACTGCGCCACTGACAAAATCACTGGCTGCATTACCAATGCTAGTCTTTGCCTCTGGAAGCAAGAATTTTATAGGACCTCTGAGCCCAAAGAAGAGCACATTTGAGGGTCCATTCCTTAAGAGTATAGGGGTAAGCCCTCTGTAGTATTCCAGCAGTCCAAACTGTTTTCCTACAACTCTGAAAGCATGAAAAGTATTTGTGAATCTCTCATTATGGCCTCGATGAGACATTAACGTTTGTACGCGTTCAAATGGTGTCAAAGATGCTTCCAAGCTTCCAGCTAGTAAGGCAGCTGCTGCATTCGTTTTCACCGAAGATGTGCCGGGGAAAGTCTTTGAAAGCACTCTTTGAAACTTGTGGTAACAACCGAACATAATTGCAAGAGAAGTACCTTTTTGCATCAATGGAGGTAAAACACCCCGGTAAAGGTTTGCAATTCCTTCTTTTAAGACCTGTCTCAGAGCTTTACGAAATCTTAACCCCTCCACCTGCTGGCGAAACATCACCTTGTAAGCGGGGAAGGTTACGATGATATTAACAACTGCGGCTCCCGCACCACAAGCAAAATCAGGCCAGTCTCGTTCATCACGTTGTCCAGAATCAAAAGAAGACTTTCCATTTGAGTTTCTTGAGTCTACAGCCATTGTAAATCCAGTCTGCAAAAATACTGGCCCTCAGGCCGCCATGTTGGTTTAACCTCGCTCTCCACTTTCCCATGATGCATTGCTCTGCTCTTTTGACGTCATGACAACAGAGTTATCGTATAACAATATGGCGGTCTAACATTGTGCACAAGTTATTCGTTTTCTGCGATTATACAGGAAATTTTCCGTAATATGGAAAGCGATGTGATATATAAGAAGCTCAATTGAAGTTTGAAGTGACATCTACGTTATGTCTGGTGTATTAGGTTCGCCAGGTCAGCTTATTACCAGCTTAGATGAAGACGGACTTCAAGAATTGTACACTTGGATTGATGAAATCAATTTATCTCGACCGAAGCGTAACATTTGGAGAGATTTCAGCGATGGAGGTAATGATATCTACAGTATCTCGTAAAAATATATTAAGATTACCAAAGATTGATAAAATCGAGAGTTGATGACCAGAATATGAACTTTAAAATTGCTGGCTACCGACATAAGTTAAGCTTATGGAATTATTACGTATCAAATCAAATCTCAATCAAAAACTTGTCAATAAATCGTCTTTGCATTTTTTAAAGGTTATTAGTGAGGTAAACAATATTTTTTTTTAATTCTATGTATTAAAGTGACCATGATCTTGTTGTAGAACATTCATTGACCTAAACTTATAGTTCTGAGATTAATATAACTACTAGCCAGCTAGAAGTTCATATTGTTTTTGGTCTTCGGCGGCATGACCTTCAACTTCTTATGCTTAACTTTCTCAATTTTGCGCTCTAGCTCTCTGTACAACGCGCAAGTCTACTCTGTCTCATACCTCGGTATTTTTGCTACAGGTGATGCATTTCGCTAAATTAAATAAGCCCCCCCTCTCTTTTAAGCTCCCCCTCTCTATTAAGCCCCCCCTCAAAAGTGCTTGAAAAAAATAAGCCCCCGGGGGGCTTAATAGAGGATTTACGGTATGTACCTTGCACACTATTAAATTAATGCTCCTTATTGGGCAGGCATTAAACAAAATTATTGTTTGTACAAAGCTTTAGCACCAAGTTTTATTTTAAGATCATTTATGACTTTGCTTTGAGGCTGTTACATGCACATGCTTTTTACCCTTTTTTTAATAGCAATTCCCCAAACTGTTATGTTATAATGCATTGCTTGGTGTATATTTTGAAAATCCATTTGTTTTTTAGTCCTTGTTGCAGAGATTGTTGCACATTTCCTTCCCAAGATGGTAGAACTTCATAACTATTCATCAGCAAGTTCACAGGCTCAGAAATTAATGAACTGGGACACACTGAACCGTAAGTTCCCATCGGCATGATTGTGCTTCCTGTGATTATTGTGTTTACAGTTTCCATAGAAACTGTACACTATGCAGTCATGTCATGACCATAATTTCCGTTAGTAAGAAAAGCAATAATTCTGAAGGCCAGCAAGAAGTGAGGCTTCATTTTCACTTTGATGCTAGTCAACAGCATGCTATATAATTACAGATAAATGAGCAGCACCCTGTGCGTCGAAATTTTTTTCTTCCATGCAAGAAGTAAAAACAAACAGGGTATTTTTCATAACAAGCCAATTAAATCGCAAGTGCACAACAGACTGTAAGACAAAGACTCTCTGCACATGCTCTCTCTAGAGATCCATTTTTTTTGTACTCCAGGACAAGTAACTTTTGTTACTGGGAAATTAATTTTGGATCATTATACATTTCTGGGAAACTGCCCACCTACCCCTTCCCTAAGCCAAAATTTTGCCCTAAGTGAGAAGTAAGTGTTAATGTTGGCATAGGGGAGGGGTGGGTGGGCAGTTTCCCAGAAATGTATAATGATCTGTAATTTTCTATGCTAAACCAGCCCAATGGGCAATGGCCCAGGTGAGTCATCTTCTAACTGCTAAGTAGATAAGACAAAGATGCCATGGCTCTGGACAAGGATTGATGGTTAACCGTCTGGTGTCTAAGATTTTAGGCCTTTTTTTTCTCAAAACTGGCCAAATGTTTGCTTGTACCTTTCATCCATAGTAGCTTTCCCAAAGACTTTCTATCATTTTTTTACATACATGGTTTTCAAGAAAAACAGGCTATAAAGTCAAGTCAACTTCATTTTTGACAGAAACAAAAGCCAGAGACATATTCAAGATAACATTATGCTTTTGTGTTTTAGTACAGGTTCCAGTTGTTGAAACCTTGGATAGCATTATCCATCAGATAAATCACTATTCAGCAGATAAGTTTCTTAGGGAAACCAATTGCTTTATTCACTGGATAGATTTTTATCCGGTGGATAGCACTTTCCAACGTTGTGTGTATGAACAACCAGGGCCAGGTGATTATTTTATTCTTCTGTGCTGTTTGCTTTCAGGAAAGGTTTTCTCAAAGCTTAGCTATATTGTACCAAAGTCAACTGTAAAGGATGTCGCTGAATGCAAACCTGGGGTGATTGAAATTGTGTTAGCCAATATTAGAATGAAAGTGAGTTCTCTTCCTCTTTCGTCTCATGGCATCATTAGACACAATAACTGAGACAAGTTATGCACCAGTCAATGTATTATGTTGTAGTTAATTTTTTATCTCAGGTAATTATTTTTGTTTTCTTTTGTTTTTTGGTATGGTAATGTATGCTATAAATGAAGTCAAAACAAAAGAAAATTAAAAATTACCTGAGATAAAAAATTAACTACAACATATATCCCCGCCCTCTAGTAATGAATGTACCGAGCCGTTTCTTGTCTGCTACAAAGAAGCTATAGCAGTGAACAAATTACCCACCTTTATATTACAATAAATTTTAATGTGTAAAATCTCTGAGCTCTTCTCTTTAGAGTGTTGGCATTATCTAAAAGGTTAACATTAGGATTCACGCTGGTGAAGTTGTGTAGCCTGTCACCCCTTGCAGTTCCCCATTTCCACAGTAGGTGGGGACCCAGGGGCAGTACTCTGGCTGTTAAGTGACAGGGATGATCAAATGGGGGCAAAAATAAAGACCCAAAAAAATCCCTAGGGCTTCAAACAAAACCCGAAAAAATCCCTGGACCAAAATTTAACCTCCCAAAAATCCCATGCCGAATTTCGGAGCCATAAAAATTTCCAGAGGAACTATGCAGCCAGGATACACGGGGACCATCACGAATCTTCAGATTGTTTTGAATACCCAAAAAAATCCCTACTTAAATCAAGCTACCCAATAAATATGTGCCAAAATTTTCCTACCCAAAAAAATTCCGAAATCAAAAATTTCAAACCCCCTAAAAAATTTGATCATCTCTGTCACTTGAAATCCAGTGGGACAATTTGCACAGAAATATTGCCCTGGAGGTGGAAATATTTACTCACTTTCTCTGGCTTATTTTTTCAAGTCCCTGCTTATGTGCAGGTTGGGGGTGGGAAGTAAATTGACTGGTACATTACTATTTGTCACTATTGCTTTTCCTTTTTTGCCTTCATCAGATTGAGAAGTTTATGGCGAAGAAGAAGGCTGATAGTTTACGAAAGCAACAGCAAGTTTATGATGAGTTTTCCCCCAATGGGCCGATCACTGATCATGAACCTTATATGTATGATGATGGACAACCATATCTTGGTAATTAAGATTAAATTGTATTCAGTCGCAGTGTTCTCCTAATCAGACCGTTATGGGAAAAAGTTACCTCTTAATATTATAAAGCAACGCTTCTTAGCGCCTGCAAGCACTTGAAGGTTTACTAAAATTAATTAAGTTGTTTTAAAAAATACGAAAGTTGTGATCCATTCCTATTCACTGTTTTTCATGTAGGTCACCCCAAAGGCCCAATGCTAAACCCAACTTTGAACAACCCGGCCCTGATCTGAATACCGACACCTTAGTTACAATGGCTGATTTGCCTAAAATAGGTCCCAAAATGAGGGAGTGGCATTTCAGAGAACTAAGCTTCTTCATGTAAAACTTTCCTTGGGAAGGTAGGGCCTTGAACCTCGGCATGGGCAAAGGTCTAGGCAAGTCATCCTCAAACAAAATCATATGTAAAAAAGGCAAGAAGTGGGCAAAATGTGAGAGCTGCTGCCATAAGGACAAGCTAGAATTCAGGTTTTTTTTTCAAGCCCTGTGAATACAACTGGTATTGTGGTATCTGCTTTTTACTGATCATGACATTGACGGTATGTACTCTAACTCACATAACAGCTGGTGTTTGTCTTTTTTCAGGGCCGGAGAACAACTATGGTTATGCATTTAATACTGGTTATGGGCAGCAACCAATTGCCACAAATGATGTAAGTACAGTCTTAATCAAAAATGTTAAAAGTTTTAAACATTAAATGTTACTTTTAGTGTTATAAAAAACCCTAATGTGAGAGGTACACTGTACATGAAAAACTCAAAGAGGAGAAAAGCCTGCTTAGAACCGCATAAATAATTGAAGGTCAGGTGCAAATAAAAATTGCCAGAGTTGTTTAGAGTTCTAATAAAGGTCTAATTTACAATTATTTTCTACATTCATTTTGGGACCTTGAGTACTGGTCGCTTTCGCCTGCGGCTTTTGCTGGTAAAAGTAAGTTGCAGTTGCCTTCAAAGATATCCACAGACCGTCTATTTCCTCCTTTCCCCACCCCCACTTTTTTACGCTTTCGGTCAATAAATCCCCCGCTGTTTTTGTTTTTATAAACGCACGCGATAATCTGTGAAGAGAAAGAAAGAGGGTCTTTGAACAGGCTGTTATGGCCGCTTAGGGGGTTTTTACATGAGAAAACTCGCACCGGCGCGAGTTTCATACCGACATGACTTTTTGATTTCGTATCGCGTTTACATGATGACTGGGTTATTTCACATCCCGTTATTTGAAGGTACACTTCATGTTGGTAAAATGCACGTATGATTCAAAATCGCGAACATTACGCATGCGCTACCCGTTCCAGTCTACAGGCAGACCGATTTCACACCGAAATGGGTGGTCGTTTCGGGTTTACATGATACCGTTGCGAGATTTCGTACCGGAGTGAAATTCTCGCCCCGGTACAAGAACCGGGGTGAACTCGCGCCGGGGTGACTCGCGTCAGCGTGAAATTTGTGGTGGCATCATGTAAACAAATATAGAGCCATGAGAGGAACCAGGTGTGAACTCGCTCCAGGGCGATAGTCGCCCCGGTGTCATGTAAACACCCCCTTGTCACCCAACGCGCCTACCCAACAAATGGCTGCTCACATTCGAACCACATTTGTTTCCCGATTTGAGCCAATCCCAGCTATGGCTCGTTCTTCTGGAACTGTTTCGCGCCAAACTGTCCTATGACGCGCCGTCCGATTATAGCCTGCAGTCTATCTTATCATCTGTGGTGTCAAGTTGTCTCCTCGAAAACGGTTAATTTTTCTCGTCACGTTCATAACTATTTGTTTGAATAAAACAGTCTTGAAATTGCTACGATTCGACTACCTGTACAGGGTGAGAATTGAATTTGGCCGTCCACTTAAAGCAATGTTCGTGTATGAATTTGTACCTGCAATTCCAATGGTTTGTTTTTGAGAAACACGTATGCCTTAACACGCTGTTCTTTCAGCAGGTGATTGGTCCACATGGAGCAGTGCCGTACCAGGCACGTCCGCCAGACAAGCAAGGTGGCGACAGTCCCCGAGGTGGGGCTAACGCTCGGTTTAAGAACAGAGATGGGAGGGGTGCAGCTGCCATGCCCGGACCCCTGGGTGAAAAAACAAAACTTGCTCCCGTCAATCAAGGAAAAGGGTAAGTTTGATGCATAGCGGAGGAAAACAGGGAAACAGTAGAACAAGGGGAACAAGGGGAAAAAGAACAACAAGGGAAACAGTAGAACAAGGGGAAAAAGAACAACAAGGGAAACAGTAGAACAAGGGGAACAAGGGGAAAAAGAACAACAAGGGAAACAGTAGAACAAGGGGAAAAAGAACAACAAGGGAAACAGTAGAACAAGGGGAACAAGGGGGAAAAAGAACAACAAGGGAAACAGTAGAACAAGGGGAACAAGGGGGAAAAAGAACAACAAGGGAAACAGTAGAACAAGGGGAAAAAGAACAACAAGGGAAACAGTAGAACAAGGGGAACAAGGCATCAAGGAAAACAGGGAAACAAAGGGCGGAGAACTTGTGATTTCTTTTATAAACTCTTAAGGTGGCTCGATATAGTTTTTCAAGGTCAATACCTCCCACGTTTGAGCGTACGCCATAAACAAAGATTTGGAAAAATTGACACCACAGTTGTATTAGATAAAGATGAACATTTGTTATGATCAGGGTTGCAATGACATCGGAGTCGTCATAGCAACGAAATGACGAGGTTACCTATTTTACTTGCAGCCCGATTCCTCGGCACTGGGAACTGTTCTTCCAAAACCGTTTAGTGGAGCTTTTTTCTACAATAGCCGCCTCGATGTTCGTGAAGTTTAAGCGAAATCTGTAAGAGCGTTATCGAGATATTTTGGGAAGAAGTTTTTATGGTTAGAATACGGAAAAAAATAAACAATCTTGATGTCCGACTGTTATCTGTACTAAACGAAGCGCTTTTGACATGCAATTTCACCTCATAGTAGTTTCAATCTTTTTAAAAACGTGTGTGAAAGATCATGGAAATACCTCCAGCCGATTGCTAGAAAGAAGGATTTGATTAGTATGTATCAAGGCGCTCTTGTTAGCGGTAATATAAACATTTCGGTCTACTTTAACAAATTAGCGAATAATTTTTAAACCGCTCGATAAATTTTTTAGAAAATTTAAGAGTCTTGAGATAAACCGTCCTTTTATATGACCTGTTAATTTCAAGATTATTGATATATTGTAAGGCAGTAAAATAAGGGCTTGAATTCGCTAATATTTTGTCGGAATTTTTGTGTTTACAAGTGAGAGGCCCTCATCATTCAAGGTCTCCAAGTTTCATATTTTCGTGCACAACAATAGCTGGCATTTTTGCATATGCCAAATGCATTGTTGGTTACTGCTGTTCACGTGAAAATAAAACTTTGAGACAATACCCTGAATACTAAGAGGGTCTCACTTGTAAACACAAAATTTCTGACAAAATATTAGCGAAATGTAGCCCTTATTTTACTACCTTGGAAGAACAGTTCCCAGTGCCGAGAAATCAGGCTGCAAGTAAAATAGGTAATGGCGTCATTTCGTTGCTATGACAACTCCGATGCCATTGCAATCCCGATCATAACAAATTTTCATCTTTATCTAATACAGCTGTGGTGTCAATTTTTCCAAATCTTTGTTTATGGCGACGTAGTTTACACTCAAACGTGGGAGGTATTGACCCTGAAAAACTGTATCGAGCCACCTTAATGCAAAATTTGTAAACGGAGAAAATTTATCAACATTCAAGAACATGTGAAAGGTTTGAACCCAGGAGTCATTTCAAAAGTAGGTTGAGTTTGATCGTCCGGGTGAACGTAGTCCTGAATAGGACTGTTGTTGTTGACAGTGACTGACGTTTCGACAACCTGTGCGGTAGTCACTTTGACTCTGAAGATGACTACCGCACAGGGTGTCGAAACGTCAGTCACTGTCAACAACAACAGTCCTATTCAGGACTACGTTCACCCGGACGATCAAATTCAAGAACATGTAGGGAACATGTCAGTTGACGTTTGGCGTAGGGGTCACGTGGACGCGCATTCTCGATAGAAAAGCAAACGGACGTTCGCAGTGGTTTGTCTCCCTTTTGAACCGTAGCGTCCACTTTGGAGAAACCACTGCTCGCGGGGTGGTATTCATGTTGATTGTTTTGTCTGCAGAAAAGTGCCACGCTCCCTGTCATACCAAGACGTTAACGGTACAGCGGGAGATTCTCAAAACACAAGATTGTTATTGGAAGAAAAAGAACAATCCTTGCTTGCCTCCCAAGAAACTGTCCAGGTAAGCTACAATGCCCAAAACGCCGTTCATAGGTCGAACACTATGCGATTTCCTGTTCCAGATGCAAATTATAGGCTTCGGAAATTCGGGCATACGTAGAAAGCAAAATTTCGAAGGGTTTTGAGTTTAAAAATCACACAGCCGTCTCGACTTTTACTTTCCGCTTTCTCTCCACCCATCTTCTTAAGCTTCTCTTGCCCCTTTTTCTTATTTTGCTGTGCATTTACTAGCCTTTAATTTCGGCGGGAAAAGTTTTTAGGATCGAAGGATTAGATGAAAGGAAGTGCAGATGGGTAATTGAACAAAATTTTCATGAAATGTTCGGGTTAACTTTACAATTTTCTTTTTTTTACCTTTGTCTCCGGCCTCCTTGACCGAATTTTGCTCATTCTGATAAAGTTGTCCTTGGGCCCGTTTCTCGAAAGTCCCGATAATTAACGGGCCCGGTAAGCTGTCTCCGTTTTCATTAAAGATCGAGGTTTCAATAGTTTTGCATGTAACATGATAAAACTATCAGTTAATGAAACAAAATGGAGTAGTTTGCTAGCCAGGACCCGCGCTCTTATTCTTTATATTTCGATTTGAATATTTGATTTCGGGCCCGAAAAGTTACCGGGACTTTCGAGAAACGGGTCCCTTGACCGTTGAAACTGATGACGTCACAAGGTGCACTGGCACGGGCGGTTCAGGGGCGAATTTAATAACTGGCATTTTATGGTTATAATTGATAAATATCAGTTATATATTGTTATTGATTCTTGGACCAGCTTATAATAATAATTAATAACAATTAGTAATAATAATTATAATAATATTATTAATAATAATATAATAATAATAGTAATATTATAATAATATTAATAATAATTAATAACAATTAATAATAATCATTGTAATAATTTCTTTCTAGATTTTAAATGTTAAAATTCGAAGACTAGAACACTTGCTCCACCTAAAGGATTTAAGAATAGATGACCTAACAAAAAGACTCCAACAAGCGACACAGCCCTTGCCTCGACAACTACCACCCCAACCACACCCACCTCAGCCACCGGCTGTGGATCCATCATTACCAGCTATGCATATGCATCATCAACAACCGCTGCCACCGGTTCATCACACGTCTTATAGTGCGCAACAGTTGCAAGAGCACTAGTAGGGGTTAAAGTATTGACCTTTTTATCATACATGGTGGTCGGTTATACTATTGATTTTATAGAAACGACTGGGTGTAAATAGTGTTAAGAATCTGACATGTTATCTATCTTAGGCGCGATGCGTCTTTTCAACAAAATTAGAACTATTGACGCCAATTGTGAGCGTGTTTACTGCTCAGACCGAGCGATCACGTGAGGATGTTCCTTAACAACGGTGTCCCAGAAGTTAGGGAGAACATTTCTTACTCTGTTATCATGTTTAAGTTAATTAAGCAAAAACCCTATCGTTTAGGGCTTTTGTTCACTCATGATAACGGCGCTCTTTCGAAAATGGAGCGACGCTTCACCGCGTCGATCTTAAAGGTGGATCATCACATATCGGATAGGTGTAACTCCATAGTTAGTATAGTGGCACACGTAAAACTTTCCAAGCGAGGGTCCTGTCTCACTCCTCTCGTCGCACGCGTGGCCTTTTTTCTTGCGCGTGTTTAGTTTGATGGGCTGAGTAAAAATTGGGGGCTCTTTGTAGTCCGGGACAAGGAAGATGAGGATACATTCCGGCCAAATTAAAAATGAATTCTTCTATAGTCAGTTACAAATATTAATTTCGCCTTGGAAGAAATGAGGGGCAATAGTGTGGAAAATATTTATCAGTAACTTTTCTTAAACTATATAAGCTACAACACTCACTATAGTAGTATGTTTAAACGCTGAGAGTTCTCTTATGTACAGACTATTAAATGAAAATGTCATAGGGCGCAACACACTTTAATTTTACGTGCATTTGGATTTCGTTAAGCCCCGTAAACGGACGCAACATGGTTGCGTGTTACACGTTGCGTCTTTTTTCCCTCCCTGTTGCATGTTGTTGCGTGTTGTTGGTGGTTGTTGTGCAAAGTTTGAAACCGGTCAGACTTTTAGCTACGTGCAAACGGACGCAGCAACTCCCAACACTGTTGCTGTGAGTTGTTGCCAACAATGTTGTGTCCGTTTACACGAGGCTTGAGACCATACATTCGAAGCTATAATGTACTGACAGTATATGTAATTTGAGCTTGAGGTGCAGCTTAAAAGCTTTCATGTTGAAGTAAATATTTCATTAGCATGCTCATAGATTGAACTATGATTCTTACCTCGTAGTAGCGTACGTATGAAACATGCAGTGGAGCTTGAACAACCATGCGGCTTTGGCGACGGCAACGACGAAGTCAAAAAAGCATTGGTTCAATTATTATGCAAAACAACAGCGCTGCACGTGCAGCACACTTTTGTACATTTCTTTTCCGTGTTTAGCACGTGAAACTCAACGTGACGTTTACGAAAAAACGTAAACACAACTTCTCTTTCTAAACTAATGACAGTGCGATATAAAATTCTAGGGAATCACTATTTTTTCCTACATACATACATACGTTTGATTGAGTCTCCCTTTACAGGGCTTTTCAGGTACAATTTCCTGCTATGTGTAGGCGATTGAGCGAATTTGTTGCTTACAGACTTGTTTTGGCAAGAACGTCAAAACTCATATTTTCAGATTTCCTCACCCGTGAATCATTGCTAGATGTAAGGAAGGATTTCTGTACCCTACGGTGTGGGTTACTGGTAAAAATCTGATAATTTCATGGCCTTGTTTAAGGCTGGAGTGTATACGTTGCATATTTTAAAAGGAGAATAGCGCTGTCTAATGGATAAATCTCTCGCCTCATTTCTTAACGAGGGAGTCCGGATTCACGAATCTACGAAATTTTTGCTAGTGGAATCTGGAATACAGCTCAAGGACTATCGTTTAAATGTGAATGCCACATTATAATGCAAATACAATATACAAAGAATCTTAACCCCGGGAGATTTGAATTGGGTACAACATTAGCCGAATAGGTCTATTGAATATGATTTATCCGATGGATAGCGCTAAAATCCAACTTTTGATAGCCTGAAGTTTAGAGCGTCTGCGACGCAGGCAGACTTTTGAACAACTGGGTAAATGACAATTATCTATTCATTTAAAAAGCGTAGCAGTTATGAGTTAGAAACAGTGTAAGTATATTATGCATACACATTGTCTGTTGTACAATTCAGCTCATTGGTGTAATTTTAACAAGTACAAATAATATATAAGCAATGGTAATTTTCTCGACTACTAGACTGAGCGTATGTACAGTAATCCTAAACAGATCTTTTCAAGAGGATCTCAAAAGGTTCCAATAAAAAATAATTACGGTATGGTGGTGACAGTGCAGGTATGCTAAGCTAATGCCCATCCACGAGTACCGTAGTTATTCGAATAAGCGCCCAACCTCGAATTAGCGCCCACCTCCTATAAGCGCCCATCCTAAAGGCAGAAAAAGTTAATAAGCGCCTAGCCTCGAATAAGCGCCCACTCTCAAGGTCCAAAAATTTAATAAGCGCCCAGGGCGGTTAATCGAATAAATTCGGTAACTCCCTTGGAAATGTGACTGACAATCGGCCATTTCGGAATTGTTTCAAGCCTCTGTTTCAAAGCGAGGCTAAGCGTGAAGCCAATTGATATAAATATGATTTTTTAGACAGTCTCACGCAATTAAAACTCATTTTTGCCACAAAAGTTTAGCACATGGCCTCGCGTTTTGAAAGTGAGCGGTTTTTAACTGGGAAATGGCTTATTATTAGCCAAGGGGTATAATACTGTGAAAGGTTTGAACCCAGGAGTCATTTCAAAAGTAGGTTGAGTTTGATCGTCCGGGTTAACGTAGTCCTGAATAGGACTGTTGTCGTTGACAGTGACTGACGTTTCGACAACCTGTGCGGTAGTCATCTTCAGAGTCAAAGTGAGTTGTATCACGTCAGTAGATGGTATTATATACTCTGGTTATTGATCTGATTGGTCAATAAAGTCAAGATGTTATTGGTCGTCTGTCAGTGAAGCCGCGATGTCATTGGCTATGAAGACTCGTAATCATACGTAATACCTACACGCGAACTATACCCATCTGGTTACGTTACGTTGACGACACATTCACCGCCGTACACAAAGACGGAATCGACGATTTCCACGAACACCTGAACAGACAGAACGCGGACATACAGTTCACCAAGGAGATCGAAGAAAATGGTAAGATACCTTTCCTAGACTGCTTGGTCACTCGCAACAACAACAAACTACAAACGACTGTTTACAGAAAACCGACACATACCGACCGATTACTAGACCAGTCTTCGTACAACCCGACCTCTCACAAGGCTACTACTATCCGGACTTTGACGAGGCGAGCGCAACTAGTTTGCGATTCACCTAACAGCCTACAAGACGAGACTGATTATCTTTACAACGTTTTTAGTAAGAACAATTACAACACGGACTTTGTTAGACGGAACACCCACAGCAACACTGACACTCAGACGAACGTCAACTCTGGCCCTGTTACGACAGCTACTGTACCGTACATCAGAGGTACCTCTGAAACTATTGAACGTATATTACAACCTTACAATATACGTGTTGCACACAAACCCATAACCACTTTACGACGCCTGCTTACTAATGTCAAGGACAAAGACAAACCGGAGGACAGACAGGGAGCAGTATACAAGATCAAATGCTGCGACTGCCAGGCTTCTTACATTGGTGAAACCGGCAGAAACCTTAGCACGCGACTGACCGAACACAAACGAGCAACGAGGAATGGTGACGTCAACAATCACATTGCTGAGCATCATTTACAGACGAAACATCAAATTGACTGGGACTCTGCGACATGTATAACGTATTCTACAGACTACCATCAACGTCTTACTTTGGAAAGCTGGTTCACTAACTTAGAACAGACGCCACTGAATCGTAGCCAACAGTTACCAGCGCCGTACAAACGACTTATTGACGGGATGAAGCGAAACTAACTACGAGAGATCGACTGGAGAACTGACAATTTGACTAACAATAGACGACTGCTTAACTGTGACAATAGACGGATCGAAACGCGCCAATTACTGATTACGAGTCTTCATAGCCAATGACATCGCGGCTTCACTGACAGACGACCAATAACATCTTGACTTTATTGACCAATCAGATCAATAACCAGAGTATATAATACCATCTACTGACGTGATACAACTCACTTTGACTCTGAAGATGACTACCGCACAGGTTGTCGAAACGTCAGTCACTGTCAACGACAACAGTCCTATTCAGGACTACGTTAACCCGGACGATCAAACTCAACCTACTTTTGAAGGGGTATAATGTTATGGAAAATAAATCCGCGGAATCTGTGACGACATTCAAAATGGCCGGCCACACTGCCTTCACGGCATTTTCAAAGCGCCTCTAAAATAAGGAGAGGGCAACCCAATTTCAACTTTATTAGGCTTGGATGAGTTCTGCCGGCAAAATTTCGAGCAGAAAATATTAAGCGATCGCCGTTTCCACTGATATGATCGGTGAATGGCCCTGTAAACATTTTTATGTTGCTGCATTAATTTAATAACCTGCTATCAGACGCTCCCTTGTCTCTTCTCTGGTAGACCACCAACTTTCTAGTCTGCTACACAGTCGTTTTTAGTGTCGTCACGCAACGCTCCTCCCCACTAGTGAGGATGAGCGTTGCGTGACGACACTAAAAACGGCTGTGTAGCAGACTACCGACTTTCAGGCTTCTCCGGAAAAATAGAACACCTGACTGCAGGTTATTCCCAAGGGAAGGAAAATTTTTCCGGATACCGAGCCGGAACAATCCCTTGGGGGGTACTCAATAAAATTTCCTTCGGGTAGGCTCTGCCCCGAGGTCCTTCCCCTTACCCTGTTATATACTTTTTTTGAAGGAAAAGGCATCTTTCGTATACCTTCTATTGACAAATATTCTCTTTCACACACCTTGTTTAGAACTTTGCATCCCTTTTAACTGCTGTAAATGCACTGTGCTTAAAACATGAATATACCACACAAGAACGTTTTCTCGACTTTTTCGCTGCCGAAAAATGCATCTAGCAGCTCTTTTGGGCCTTTTACAGACCGAAATGACATATTTCCTTTCATAGTATACCTTAAATTGTAAATTCTCTTCGGTTGCGTGTAGCATTAGAAGAGAATTGATTTCTGCTCGCTGTTATTGTCAGTAGCTGTTGATTAATTGTGAGATGTTTTGTATATCAGATTGTGTCTCCAGTATTTCTGAATGCAATTGTTGTTTTAATACGTGCTAAGAGGTATTTGTATTCTGGTATAAATATGGCTGTTTAGTATGCGAGTCATTCTCGGTCGTTAGCGGCCTACTACGGCACAGTAAACCAGAAATGTTGCTAGTTGTTATTTGTGTGTTGTAGGTAAGCCTGTTGTTAAGAACGGAATAGTGAAATCCTGAGGACTTTCGGTTGATGCCTCCCCATATAGAACAATATAGAGAGTACCCCCTGAGAGATTTCATAGGAATCGTACTTTCTTTAGCCAGTGAAATTGTTTCTCCGATGTATAAAAAGAAACTTTATGGGTAGAAACATTACTACCGGTTAGGGGGTAGTTCAAGCCCGACTGATCCCTGAAAGGCTTGTCGACTGGTTATTTTAACTAAGCGTTTTTTATTGTTTTGGTACCCTAGATATGCTTTTATTTTTGCTTAAAGTTTTATAGTTTTTATTTTTTTTTTATTTGCGATAATGACATTGAAATACAATAAAAATAAAAAAATACAGAAAGACACTAAAAGGGAAAGAGAATAAATAAAAAACGGAGGGGGACCACATTAACTTTACAAGTATATACATACTTTTTAATAAACAGGATGGGTAGATCTAGTCGGCGTCTGAGGTTATCATTTATAGGACCAGGGACATATTTCTGCATCAAAATTTGCTCAGGGGAAAGATTAATAAGAGTATTGTGGGACACATTAAACCATGATAAGATTTCATGATAAAATTTAACATTTGCCGCAGGGCATTGTAAAAATATATGTTCCAGTGAATCAGGAGTCTTACACTGATCGCAAAGATCATCATTCCTGCTTGATTTTGAATTTCTTAAGTTCTTTGTTGGTTACTAAAATTCTATGGAGAATTTTGTCACCAAATTCTCTTAATTTATTGTCTTTAGTCGATTTATAAATTGTATTGAAAGACTGTTCCCAACTAGTGGCAAAGTAAGGAAAGAAGCTAGACCAGCGTTTAACAGCAGTACGCTCTGTAGTTTTACCTTCTTGAAATAAATTGTAGTAGTCCTTACATCTCAGTTTAGTCAAGGAGAGTGGTCTATTGTCAGAAAAATAAAAGACCTCTTGTTCGTTAAGTAGGACCCTTTTCGTTAAGGCAATTTCTTGAGCTGCTTTCTTCAAGCAACTTGGAATCTCAGCACAATAAGTTGAAAATATTGAAGAAAATTCAGGTGAACGTTATATTTAACTTGTAAATCATCAAGGGTCAAGAATTTTCCGTTTTCGTCTAATATGTATTGAAGAAAACAGATTCCTTTTTCAAAAAGATGTGCCCAAAATATAGATTTATTCTCTATTGTGATTTCCTTGTTATTCCAAAGAATGAATTCACTTCTATAGACGTCAGGGTGACCTGTACGCAGTTCCTTAAAATAATCCAACATTTCACTATAAAACAGAGGATAGAGGTTGTAATTTGTCTAAGAGTTTAGAATCATAATTACACTTCAGTAAAAAAGGTAACCCTGCATATCTGTTAAAGGAGTCATTTGGGATTGCTTGCCATGATTCATTTGTATGATTTAAAAACCTGCCGAGCCAGCTCAAGCGTAAAGATTTAACCACTGTGCGAAAGTTAGGGAAGTTAAGTCCACCGCTTGACAGAGATTGATATATAACAGATCTTTTTATTTTATCATTTTTGTTTTTCCACAAAAATTTGATTATTTTTTCTTGTACCCTTTTAATAACCATCCACTAAGGAACACGTAGCATTGTGGCTGCATAAACTAATTTAGATAAGCCCAGGGTCTCAACCAACATTGTGCGTCCAAATAAAGTTAGGTCTCTTGTTTGCCATATATTCAGCTTGGTGTCCATTTTGTAAATTTTGATAAAGAAATTTAAGTTATCGTTGTCGTCGTTATAGTTAATGCTGTGTTACATGGCACGGTTCAGTGAAAGTTGACCGCAGATGGCATTATATTTTTTGCATATATGTTTGAATATATTAACAACTGATTAAGCACTGAGAACAGCTTAGTCGCGATTACTTTAGGACCTTTAGTGGGCAAGTGTGCTTTGGGCGTGCAGTCAAGAATCTTCTGAAACTTCTGCAGAAATGTCAGGCTACAAGCTTGTTTACTTCCCAATCCGCGGTCGAGGAGAAAGAACTCGATTAGCTTTCGCAGCTGCTAAGATTGATTTCGAGGACACCAGGCTACCTTTTGACGAATGGGCAAAGGAGAAAGCGTGTAGGTAGATTCCCACAATAATCACGTCCTTTTTTTCAATTACTTAAGTTATATAGTTTTCTAAGCACTTAAATAGCCTTTTAGAACAGTATGCTCGATTGAAAATGGCTTAGCGGGAGGTAAGCTTTACTCGTGTTTACTGAGTATATAAATAAAATTACGTACTACAGTTTAATCCTCAAATCAGTAAATCTTGTTACTGAGTTACATTGGCGACTAGACGGTCAACCAATGAGCGAAACCACTCCTATCTTGCGTACACCTCTTTGCTTGCTTCAATAATTTAGCGATATTTATCCAAGGGTCCCGATATAGACGCTTGGACTTCGCAATCGACTTTGTTCACAGTATGCAGTGTTTAGACAACGGCAAACATGACCAATATATAAATTTTCAATCACATTTCTGAAACTGTTATTTTTTGTTATGTGTAGTGCAGGATTTACGGTGGGCATACGCAATCGAAAACGAAATCATCAAAGACGAAACGAGAGAAACAGACATATCGAACAAAACGAAGTACCGAAACTTAACGTGTGTTCGAGCGAAACGGCCGGAACGACCAAAACGAGTCCAACAAAACAAGCAATACGACTTACCATAATGGTTGAAACAAGCAAAAGGTGAAAAGTTGAGGAAATTATCGATGTTTGTGCGACTATTGTCTCGTATTTACGTCGGGAACTTTTTAAAAAAGACATTTTCGACAACTTAGTTTTTGCAGGGGCTGGCATCTCCGTTTTGCAAACGACAGTGGCTCTGGAGTATCCCGGCCACCAACGACGGGAATTGAAACTAAACCGCCTCATTTTGCAATTCTCACGAGTCAATGTAGTGTTTGTAAAGAAATTTTCATCTCGCTTTTTTATCCATTTTCTTTTTTTGTTTCAGCTGGCAGACCGCCTTTTGGTCATTTGCCCTACATTGTGACTCCTGAAGGAAAAATCTTGGGACAGTCTCGTTCAATTACTAAATATATCTGCAAGAAAGGAGGTGATTTATCAACAAGGGTTACCAGGTGATTTGTGACGTCATTGCGGGGACCTGGGGAAAGAAATTTTAAAGCCGTATCCCATAAACCAACACGCGCACAAATTCAATTCAATTCAATCTGTTCCCGTCAGCTTTAATTTGGTTTATGGGTTACGGCATTAAAATTTCTTTCCCCAGGCCCCCGCAGTGACGTCACAGATCACCTGGTATTCGTTGGCATGCTAACTAAATTCAATCTCAAAAATTTCCGGGGGCTAGTTTAAAGGCACGAGGTGTAGCTAGGCGTGCAGTTGTTGTCCTGCTATTAATTAAGAGACTGCAGTTTTAAAAATGAATGCCTTTGTAAGCGAGCTAGACGAAAGGAATTCTTTACTCTGATTGGACGCCCGAGAGAGAAAAATAATATATACCGAGTTGACCAAGCGTGAAGTCAAGATGGCTGGAAATAGACCTTTGTCACGCGGTGGCAATTTTGTCTCAGGAGCCTTGTTTATGCACGGCTAGCAGTGCGTAAGCAAAGCTTTCTAAATCTCCTGAGACAAAATGGCCGCCGCGTGACAAACGTCTATTGGCCACGTTTTTTTTCTGCGTTTTTATGGACCTCGACTCCATCTCGGTCAATTAAAACGCAAGAAATAACTAAACAAGGACAACATTCGTGCTACCTTGGCTGAAAAATTGCAAGCTCGGTCAATAAATGATTTATTATAAGGCCGCCGTAAAGATAACTTTTTCCTGCTGGACCAACGTGGGAAATCCTGAACGGGCCAGATGATCCTGCAACTTGACCGATTTCCGCAAGTATGATGGTGGCAGCCGGTGTGAATCCGCACCTGCTTGACAATCATTAGCCACAAAATCTATGAAAAATAGCTTTCCCAACGTATTAAAGACGAACTTAAAATGTATCATCAGCATTGCATTTTTTACCCTGCGCGCAGGGTCTCCTTCGATCTTCCTAGACTCTGCTCGCAGGGTATGCATTTTTAGGAAATCCTTTCTTTTTCTGCATTTCATTTTTACTTTATGGTTATTAGGACTGTGCCCAGCTGACAGTTTCGATGAAGCGACAGCGGATTCGATAGGTGATGAAGCTATGGATTTAGTTGAGGTTGTGATCAAGCTACACTTTGAGAAAGACGAAAAGAAGAAGGTAATGCCTTGGCCGAAATGCTAATAGACCAATTTCAGTATATTAAAATTCAGACCTTGCAACAAGGCTTGGGTACCCTGGATGCCAGCGGCTTTTTGTGCGCGGTTTCCGGTGTTGGTTAAGACTGAAAAAGTGACAAGAAGATGGGTCGGCCTGCGATCAACGAAGCTCCTCGTCGCACGCGAGAAAAAACCTGTGGTACCAGGGTAATTCTTCAGAGAATAAAACAAAAGAAATGTATTATTCATTGCTAAGCCTCAAGATGATTTCTTTTGATTTATTCCCCTGAACCTCGGTGCCAAGTCTGAATGTTGATTGGTCTAACCAACCTTGTTCCCAGAGTCCTCTCCTGCTCGACGCCCCCCAGGAAGAACGAGAGAGAGGAACCTGGGAACGAGGTTTGTAACTTGAGAAATTACTTGAGTATGACAAAATTACAGCTTTTGTCAAACAACAGAAGTCTTTCAAGCATTACATCACATAACAAGAATGACCTTTGAAAAATTGTTAGGCTAACAAGTTTCCAAAAACCATAATTGAAATCCGTTTCAGTGTTCTTCAAGTTTGTCTACCCGTGCTTCCTTTAGACTGCAAAACAGTCCAGTTGTGTAGGAGCTGCTCGTAAGGTCTCTCCTAATTGGTCGCTGGAAACAATGACATGTCATTCTTCCCATTGTTTTAGTATTGTTTGGGGTCAGGGAAACGCACCATTGGTGACTTCTCTTCCGAGCAGCTGCTACATGACAAACAGTCCGTATCTTTGCGCCGTGATCCAAGCACGCGCGACAAAAGGTCTGGAGCGAGGCTGAACACAGAGAGCGAGACTGGGGAGAGACGCTAAAAATTCGGATTGACCGTTTTGCATACGTTATATTAGCCTGCGAGCAAGCTCTTCATTTGCTTTTTTTTTTTTTGGAGCAATCAGTGAGGAAGAGTTTTTGTGTGAGATGGAGCCTCACACGCCCGTAGGCTCTTTGATTGATTTCACGAGAGAATATCGCGTGTTATCGTCTACACTTGGCTTCGAATCTTGTGGTCAAGGATGTTTCCTTGTGCAATGTAGTGTTTTCTGGAAGATCAAAAATGAGTGGAAGTGGCAGCACGCTGGCCTGTGCCTGAAGTTTGGCAGTAAAGGGACACTTCCGCTTAGCAACCTTGTAATGAAAAAAGGGCTTCGAAAAGCTCTGCAATTATTAGCTAGTAGTTAAAAGCCTGGATCAAGAAACGCTTCACCCATGACAATGTCTCAGCGTGTGATATAGATTAAAACACTCTCAACGGTCACCGACCCATCCTAACCTAGCTCAGCCTCGCCGCGATTTAAATTGCAGCACGCTAGCGCGTCCAACGTATAACAGCCGTAGGCAGGCGCCTTCTGCCGTGAGTCTTTTTCTTACAATTCGTGATTCAGCCCGGTAAAGAAATGATCTATAACTTTTGTTTTTTAGGAAGAGTCAACGAAGAAATTTTTCGAAACTACACTTCCTGACGAACTTAAAAATTTTGAAGCAATTCTTAAAAGCAGGGATGGGGGCAAGGCCTTTTTTTTAGGCGAAAAGGTAAGATTAGAAGAATAACAAGGCGTGGGGTGGGGTGATTTCCGAATGAGGCCATCAAGCACAGTCGAGTCAAACCCCGTTAACCCTTTAAAAGCCCCAAGAGTGATCGACATCAAATTTCTCTTTGTAATTATCAATGCTTTGTAAACAGAGTGGTCATGAGAATTACGGACATGATCACACAAGATGAATTTGCTCGATGGTTAATCAACTTCTCCCCACTATATCTGTAGGAAATGAATAGGAGCGATAAATGAGATTTCAAATTTTGATCTTAGGGTTTATAGGGTCAATACGGACACTGAGGATGCCATAGAAAATCTCTGTGTCTATCATGACTAAAGTGGGGAGGGGAGGGTTACCAGTGGTGACTTGGCCGTTAAAAAACGCAAAGACTGTTTACGAAAGAGAAGTAAACCATGCCTGCATAACGATATATTTTTTGTTTCTTTTCTGCAGCTGACCTCTGCCGACATCCTATTCTTTGACTTTTGCAACAGCTTTCTTTCCAAGGGTGAACCAACTGTTCCTGAACCGCTCAAGAAGTTTCCGCTTTTGGAGAAACACTACAATTGTGTGTTAAACGTGCCGGAAATAAATGCCTGGATCACGAAACGCCCAAAAAGCGAACTATAAGGAAGTGATGTCCTTAACTAAAATTACGTTTGAAGTGCACACGAATAAATATGAAGAAAGCTGTTGAGTTTTTTTTTACTGTGTGATGTTACTAATATGCTGTATAGCTGCAAGTAAGCCCCGGGAAGTAAGGACTGTCCTTTCGCGCGCGTACCCGTCCGCGCGTGACCTCTCGCGTTATCTCCCAGATACACAACTCCCAGGCTAGGCCATAAAAAGTTTACTAGTGATCCCTCCCTGGGATGTACTCGACCTATACTTGGATATACGTGAGCCGCTGAAGGTTTGAACCCTTACCCTGTTTAGGACAAACAAATCATAAAATATAGCCTGCGTAGCAGCATGGATAAAAGAAAAGTCTTTCGATTATCCATGGTAGCAGGCCCAAGAAAGAACGGGCACGCGAGAGGAGACACGCGAGGGTCCCCCTCTCGCGCGCCCACTACTTCCAAGCACCTGTTACGCAGGCTACCTAAAATACATAGACATATAATTCTGCAAGCAGAATACTGCAATGCTGATCGTACTACGTGAAATTTAACTCTGCAAGACATCAACAAGACACCGAAAGAACTCAAAACATAGCGGGTTTGTGGCCATAGACAGCTGTTTCGCCCTTTTTGGGGCTCGTCAGTATGGCGTAACAGAGAAAACTCTGATGCAAAATAACCGCGCACTATGATTTTAAGCCCTGACCCAGAACTCTCAACACCCACAGAATCACGCCATACCACGTGCTTTCTGGGGGGCAAGAGTCCAAGTGTCAAGTTGATGTCTCGTAGAGAAAATAAAAGAATTGGCCAAAAAAGAAAATAAAAGAATTGCTGAATATAAAAAAATAAAAGAAAATAAAAAGAAAATAAAAGAATTGCTGATCAGGTCTTTACAGATCCTACGTTCTCGGCATATTCGTTTGTGGTCCAGTGCAGTCCCTCGTGGTTTATATTTGTACTAAAATACATACCCTGTTTATTAATTTTTTTTTTTAAATTAGGGCAACACCTTCACGGAATTTTATAATCCTGTTTAGGACAAACTGGAGAGGGTAAACCAATGGCCATAAATCGACACGGAAACCGCATAGGAAAGAAGAAACAAACATCTTAAGCGGGGCTAGCTGATTTTTAGTTAAATCGTTTCACACTCGTAGGCTACAGAAACAATTATTTTTATTTTTTTTTCTTCCATACAAAGCCTTATATTTCAGTGCGGATGGTCATATTTCGCGTTTGGGAGACCTGTGGGCGAACAGGTGTGCGTATATACGACTTGTCAGTGACGGCAACTTTAATTAAACCCGTTGTCAACGTAAATTAACATCTGTTGTTAAATGATCAATCAGAAGCCTGACATTTTCGGACTAGCAAGAAAATCGCTTAGTTATTCAAATCCTGAGGCACCTTGGACAAAAATAAAGAGCCTGACAGCCTTATTTAGCGACAAAAAAGAGCGTTACGCTTCAAAAGAGGTCAAAGAAAATGCTATTGCATCAGAGGGCAAATCATGAAGACCAGAAATTCCAAAAACTACAGAAAATCAATAAGCGTGTCATGACCTCTCAGTGTAAAACAAGCGGCTAAAATCACATTTGCTGAGTCAAAACATAGAACCCTCTACAGCATAGTCTACTCGCCAGAAAAAAAAAAACGTATTGAAACAAGCAGCATTTTGGTATGAGGTAAAAGAGGTGTAGGTTTTAGTCCTGATGACAAGTGTAGAAATCACTTTGACTCTCTCATTGCGTAATACAAGCGACATTCCCAGCCGCTTCAATTCCAAAAGACTGACAGCAACGGAATAAACAATATAGACTTACAGTTAATTGACAGGCATCAAGAACCTGACAGCCTTATTTAGCGTCGAAAAAGAGCTTTACGCTTCAAAAGAGGTCAAAGAAAATGCTCTTGCATCAGAGGGGGAATCATGAAGACCAGAAATTCAAAAAACCACAGAAAATCAATAAGCGTGTCATGACCTCTCAGTGTCAAACAAGCGGCTAAAATCACATTTGCTGAGTCAAACCCCCCCGGGGGGGGGGGGGTACTCAAATACACTACCTATACAGGTATGTGCCGCCCAACGGGGTCGTGACTTTGAAGCTCCTGATTTAGAACGGGGTATCCATTTCAGAGGCGTTTTCCAGAACGGGGTATAATATTTTGAACGCACGAAAGCTGTAGTTTTGCAAGCAGCCATTATTTGAAATTATTCAAGGACAGATTGCTTTTAAAAATACGGTTTAATGCGTCAACAAGCAAACTGTTGTACTCTTGTTGCACCCTGTGTTTTGGTTGTCTATGACGGCAAAACAAGAAACTGTTACATAACACTTTGTTTGGCCTGATGTTGAGACCGAAGATACAAGCAAGAAAATGGAGCATTTAACGATCACTCCGATAAACAAAGTATTATAATACATACGTAATTTACTTGAATCTATGTGGTTAGTAATTTGATATTCATCAGTTTTTTTAAATAAAAGATTTTAACCAAATTAAATAAGATGGGAAATGAAAAAAATTGTGAATCACCGCTTTATCTTCTCTTTATCTTCTGCTCAAAATTGTTGCTGATTATGAAGACGCATTTATTTGATGTATAAGTCGAACAAATAAAGAAATATCTTTTTAAAAAAACAGGGCTATTTTAATTTACAAACTTTCTAGAACGGAGTATAAAAAATCGGCCCATTTCTAGAACGGGGTATCAGTCTTAGGGCGAATTCAAGAACGGGGTATAAAAAAACTGGCCCATTTCTAGAACGGGGTATCAATTTAAGGGGAAGTTTTTTTTAGAATGGGGTGCCAATTTGGAGTCCCGGGCGGCACATACGCACCCAAAAAATACCCAAGTGCTCCCCCCCCCCCCCCCCGGGGTAAAAACATAGAACCCTCTAGAGCATAGTCTCCTCGCCAGAAAAAAAAGAGAACGTATTGAAACAAGCAGCATTTTGGTATGAGGTAAAAGAGGTGTAGGTTTTAGTCCTGATGACAAGTGTAGAAATCACTTTGACTTTCTCATTGCGTAATACACGCGACATTCCCAGCCGCTCCAATTCCAAAAGACTGACAGAAACGGAATAAACAATATAGACTTACAGTTTATTGACAGGCATCAAGAACCTGACAGCCTTATTTGGCGACAAAAAAGAGCTTTACGCTTCAAAAGAGGTCAAAGAAAATGCTCTTGCATCAGAGGGGAAATCATGAAGACCAGAAATTTAAAAAACCACAGCACTGCAGGCTATATTGGGCTGTAAAAAGTCTACATATTGTCAATAAATCGTATTTTGATCGCGCTGAGAATGCAAGGAGGCGTGTCAGACTGCCGGTCAAATTTATCCGCGCTCGCTGATTGGCTAACTTATAAAAAGTTTGTTCTGAGGCCACCATAAGGCGCGTCGCATTGTGCAAACTAGCTTAGTCACGCTCAGTTTAGTTGGCGATTTGTATTTGGGCGTTCACAGGAATCTTCTGAAACCTCCACAGCAATGTCAGGCTACAAGCACGTTTACTTTCCAATCCGCGGTCGGGGAGAAAGAACTCGACTGGCCTTCGTAGCGACGAAAGTTGAATTCGAGGACGTAAGAGTACCCTTTGAAGACTGGGAAAAAGAGAAAGCTTGTAAGTAAATTTGCACAATAATCACAGACTTTCCGATTCGTCTAGTTATACACTTTAAAACAAATTCTATGAAACGGTTGACGGAAAATGGGGTGTCTCGGAAAATATTAGCGTGAGTCTCGAAATCTCGGCATTTAACCCGGTTTAAAATCAGAGTCACGCTTAATTTTATCCTTGGTAAATTCTAGAGTCCGGGTTAGGCCCCATCTCGAAGTCACGAATTTTAATAACTTGAATCTCAAAAAAATTGCACCCTATATCAAGCTTTCTATTTAGCCGAGGTAAGTTCAACAAGCAAGGAAAAAAAGTTGCCGAGTTTTTGCCGTAAGAAGCGGTAAAATGAGATCAAATTATTTCAAGCAAATTATTCCAATCCACAAATAACTCAGTAGCTACAATAAGGCCTGTTTCAAACGTCGTGCTACTGCCGTGCTAAGCTGGCTCGACTGTAGCTCGACTGCAGCACGGCACTAGCACGACTTGGTTTCAGACGTCGAATTTAATTCAGTCGAATAGAACGGCTGTTGCCAAAAACGAAACACAATAATAAAAAAAACGGTTCAGCAAACTTTTAAATGTATTCTAATGCATTTGTAATTTATGAATTGAGTTCGGCACGGCAGTAGCGCGACGTTTGAAACCAAGTCGAGCTACTGCCGTGTAGCACGGCAAGGCTTGCCGTGCTACACGGCAGTAGCACGACTTGGTTTCAAACGTCGCGCTACTGCCGTGCTAAAGTCGAATTTAATTCGATCAATTGAGTTCGGCACGGCAGTAGCACGACGTTTGAAACGGGCCTAACGAATGTTTGCACAAGTGGAAGTTTCGTGTGTGCATATAATTTGTCACCGCTCGTCGTTTTCAGCTTGAATTGCAATATTTAATCGCACGGATTACTACTGATGCAACTCAAACAACACACAGAACAAGTATCAAGTGATAGGGATAACGGACACAAAATCTATTGTAGCCAGCGCAATTCGAGAAATGTAATAAATCACGTGAACAAGTCCTAAGTAAAAACATCATGTCACGAATGCAAATTACCTTATCTTCACGCTGCTGAAATAATTGAATATAATCTAATTACAATCTTCCCAAACACACGATGTTCATTAGAATGCTTTAACCCAAAATTGACGATTTCCTTTGACTAGAGACTAATAAAGTATAAATATAAAGACAAGCAACGACATGAGGTTCTTGTTTTTCTCCTTGTACAAAGACACAATTTCGTTGACTCGACGATCAACAAACTGTCATGTTTACTTGTCGGACGCCACAGGTGACGCTCTCGCAAAAATTGTTTGGTAATCAAATGATTTCGAGTGCAATTTGGGATCAATCAGCACAAGTAAATTTTCACGACTAACCAAATTTGCAGTCTTTTAAAAATTTACGAGCGCTTATTCATCCCAAATTGCACGAGGAAAATCATGTGGTTACTTGCTAATAACATACATGCAAAACTTTGAGTCGCTTTTTCTCTTTAACGTGTCACGGCATATCACTGTTCCCCGGTTCCTGCCTACAAATGACAACCTCGACCAAGAGTGGTCAAAATTTTGACAGGTGAATGGTGGAGTGTTTGTAAAGAAAATTTTAATCCCTTTTTTTGTTTCAGCTGGCAGACCGCCTTTTGATGAATTACCCTACATTGTGACCCCCGAAGGAAAAATCCTGGGACAATCTGGTCCAATTTGCAAGTATATCTGCAAGAAAGGAGGTGATGTATCAACAAGGGTTGTTCATCAGTATGCTAACTAAATTCAATCCAAAAAGAGTTCCTCAGGTGAATTAAGGAATGGGTCTCGGAAAATTTATAGGGGTGGTCTGGTTCAAAGAGGATTTTGCACCATTTATCTTAAAACTTTTGTTGGCTTGACCCTTTTTTATGAAAGGATATCAGTTTCATTTTTAATGATGAAATTTGCAAGTCACGTGACTTATCACACCCATTTTTCCCCATCTATTTTTGATTCAATTTTACACCACTTTTTAAAGAATTAATTTAATTTAATTTGTTTTTTGACAATAATTACAAGGTTTTTTGAACTGATGGGGGTTTTTGGAAATTAACTGTTTTCAGGAAACTGGCTCCCTCAGTTTTCTGTAAGCTGTGATGTTTTCATTTTAGAGAGGAACTAAGTAACTAAGTAAGAAAAATATATTTTAAAATTTCCCGATTAAGTTGACATGTTTATCATTCAAAAAGTGCAATGTCAACACCAGAAATGGCTCCTTTCATCCGGGCACAGTTATAATTATAACTAATTAATTACAACTAATTATATTATTATTAAACTGATGAAAGGAGTGGGAAAATGACGAAATAGGAGGTCAAAAGAGAAAGAGAGAAAACTTGGGGGCCAAAAGCCAGATGTATGTGAGGAGCCACTTCGTAATTCATGCTACAGTCTGGGAGGATGAACAGTAAAAAAGCCCAAGGGTAGTTCAATGACATCCTCCTTAAAAGATGGAATTTTGTATGAGTGGTGTTGCAAGCAGGCAAGAGAAAGAGAATCCTAGTGTTCTGATTGGAAACCCGAGTGGGTACCGAGGGCAGATATTGCCTACTTTTTTCCTCCTCCTATCCCCCCTCTAAAAAAACCTGATCAATTTCCAGCCATTGAGATCAACTCATTCAATAATGATCATGTCTCAACTAAATTTTTACATCACAACGGTCCGGGCACACCACATAGTGGCAGCGCCATTGATCTTCATCACAATAATTTGCCACAGAATCTATGTAGTCTAATGCAGCTAGTGGCTATTTGGCGCAGAATGTGTGAACATTGTTACACGGTGTTCGTAATCGGCAATGTGGCAAATTTGGATGTCAGTGGCCTATGAAAAGCTAAAAATAAGAGAAAAAAGAATTTGTACTGTTGGTTGTTAGGTTTGTGCCCAAGTGAGGCTTTTGATGAAGCATTGGCTGATTCGTTGAGCGATTGCGCCCTTGATTTACGCGAGCGTCTGATCAGGGTATACAAAGAGGAAGATGCAGCAAGAAAGGTAATGCGTGCGTCAACTAATTATTAATTTCCAAGGAATGTGCATATGTCAAGCATTTCTCAAGTTGTATGCTCCCTTGACGAGGGGCATTTCTTAGTGATCATCTTGTTCCCAGGGCTCTCTTCCACTCCCCGTCCCTGGGGGACGAGTAGAAGAGGAGCCTGGAAATGAGGTTGTGCTGATGAAAACTAAATCAAAAATAAAAGACAACAAGTCTGTACAATGAAAACTAACTCCTTCAACCGCCTTTTGCACAAGGAATTAAGCCATTTTACAGTCATAGATGGAAATGAGACTGGAGTTGACCTTGTTTTGATACAACACTTCCAAAAATGTCTCTCTTTATATGGAAATCTTGTTGATCTTATACTAACTAGTATTTTGCAAGCACGTCGATAGGATTCTTTTTTTTAACGAAGGAGGTTTGTATCAAAACAAGGTCAACTGCAACTTCAGATCACATTCACTCAAAGGCATGACTCGCCTCAAGAGGAAATAATTACTTCACGTTTTGTGGCGGACGTGAACTCAAGACAACAACTTTCGTTTTCTTTTACTGAAGTTGACCGCGAACTTCGACACATTTTTTTCAGAATTCAACTCTAGAGAAAAGTACGAACATTTGACGAATTGAAGGAGATGGAATAAGCGAGATAAAGTTTGAAGCAGCGCGAATTCACTTTTTTCGTGACACTTTCGTAACGGTCACACATGTGATACTTTAGAAAGAAGGAAACAACTTACAGTCATGCATGTAGATTAGAACACTCTCAGAGGTTACAACCCAGTTAGTCTGGCCTTCTGCAGAAGAATATCGCTTCTGCTGCTGTAACATGAAATCCTTCAATTTTCCACAGCGATGGCAACAAGAACTTCAAAAACGCAAGCCAGCACGTGCAGCCCACTCGTTGGTGGGTCGTTGTCTAGTAAATGGCAGCGAAATGTAGCGGGGTACTCCTGGGAATTCCATTCCTCCCGGTTCTCCAAATCCTGGAGCACTTACCATTGTACGGAAATTTCGGTGAAAACTTTCCGTCAAATGGTACTGGTGTTTATTTGTTTTTGGGCGCCGAAAGCAGGAACGGAATTGAGTTGTACCATTTACAAAATTAAAATACCGGCAAATTTTTCGCGTTCTCTCGACTTGAAGCCTGGCACTGGTAATCAAAACAAATGGTAAAGAAAATTTCGGTCGTTTCGGTAAATACTTCGAAAGGTATTACTTCTGTTTCCGGAAATTTCCACCGGGAAGAACCGTTCCATTTGAATTCTCCCCGGAATTTACGGTTTTTCCATACAAATTGTAAGCGCTCCCGATCCTATTTTAGACCATAAACTTTTCACTGGCACCCGTTTTCAGACCTGGCCCCAGTTGTTCGAAAGATGGATAGCGCAATTGGATGTCGTAATACTTATCCTCTGGATAGCGATTTATCCGGTGGATAGCGCTATCCAACTTTCGAACAACCGGGGCCTGGCCTCCAAGAAATTGTGTCACCATTACTTAGGTTAGAACGTCAACGAAAAAAAGTTTGGAAAAGCCATTTCTAATTCGCATATTTCTTTGTCTTCCTTATTCATTTGGAATTCATGGTGAAACGATAAATATGTTCATCATTCCCGTAGTTTCTCGAAAACCATACCCGATTCCAGACCGAAATGGGTGAAGTGTATACCTGTTTTCAGACCAAAACGGCCTACTCCCCTCCCCACCCCCCCCCCCCCCCCCCCTTGGGACGACGACAACGTGAAATGGCCTAAATTCACCTTTTATCGAGAAAGTAACCGACAAAAGATGGCAAATGTCCTCTCTCTTTTAGCACTTGGGTATTTTTCGAAGGAATTTAACTCCAGGAGAGTTCGCCTACATTTGAGAAAATGAGTAAGTTACGATAATCGCTCTGCAGCAGAACGCGACGTCACTTTTAAGTGACATGTTGGCCGCCCTGGCAACTTCAACTTGCTCCGATTTAAATCGAAGCACGTTTAATTGTCCCATTAAAAATGCCGTAGGTGTATCCTTTCCTCCCAACATATTTCAGGATTCTGTTACGTGAAGAATTGAACTGTAATTTGCTCTGATTTTAGGAGAAGATGCAGAAGGAATTTTTTGAAACCACACTTCCTGCCCGACTAAAGAAATATGAAGATTTTCTCAAAAGCAGGGATGGAGGCAAGGCGTACTTGTTTGGCGAAAAGGTACGTAAGATGAGAAAAATACTGCAAGGGTGTGGCGAGGGGTTTATCTCTGAAACGCGTTCGAGTAGTTTAACTTTAGAAAGGATAGATTCTTTCTTGGAAAACAACATTATTTATCTAGTCAAAAATAAAAAATGAGATGAGAATGTGTTTACTTACTGACCGTTCTCGGAGTTTTCTAAGTCCATCGTACCCCACCGAGAATTTTCTCTGAATATTACAGAAATATAGTACTTTTAATATGTTAATATTATGAGCCGCCATTTTATAATTATGTATTAGGCTTCTGTACATCAAGGCTTCTATTTTTTCACCAAAATGCTCCAACCGTTATTAATGTTCCACACTAAAAATGCTCGGTCTCCCGCAAAAAACTCACTAAAATGCACGATATAATATTCATCATGCTCACAGTAATGTTCAAGGAGTTATAATAACTCCTCTAGTGGGGCTAAGTTAACTCCTTACAGTGGAGTTATTTTTTGGGGAGTTATTTCAACTCCAAAAAGGAGTGTAAAGAACTCTTTTTCAGGGGTAAAAGTGACCCCAGATATTGAGGAGTTAAAATAACCCCAAAAAAGGAGTCTCCTGTACAGTACCTAAAATTTTTACTCCACTTTCAGAGTTAAATTAACATAAAGAGTAAAAACAACCCATGTAAGGAGTAAAAATAACCTCATTTCAGAGTTATTTTAACTCCAGACTGGGAGCAAAAAGAACTCTTTTTCAGGAGTAAAAATGACCCCAAATTCGGAGTTAAATTAGGAGTTAAAGTAACCCCCAAAGAGGGGTTATCCTGTACCTAAAATTTTTACTCCATTTTTGGAGTTATTATAACTCCCTAAAACTTACGGTGCAGAGGGGCTTTTTTTTTTGTTAATAAATGTACAAGTGGTGTAACAATAATCGCTTAATAACTGGTCCCTTGTTTCCTGAGATCTCAGTGTTTCACGGGTTTTCTCCCTGGGACGGAGCTGCATCCCCATGTAAAATATTTCTTGAGTGGTCACCACCCCCCCCCCCCCCCCCCCTCCCCCGCCACCGCAGGTATCCCACAAACACTTGAAGACTGATTATTTCATGCGCTTCTTGACAACACGTTGGCCAGAAGTTTACGCCAGTCGCATGCCGCCACAACACAACTTTCAGTATTATTTTATTTCCTTTTTTCTGTTTCCTTTCTGCAGCTGAACTATGCCGATATCTCCATCTTTGACTTCTTGAATAACATTCTTTTGGGAGGTAAAACAGATGTCCCCAAGGAACTGGACAAGTTCCCGCTGTTGGCAGGGCACTATACCCGTGTGTTAAACGTGCCCGAAATAAAAGCGTGGATAGAAAAACGCCCAAAAACGACTGGTTAAAGACTGGTGTACCTAGAAAGCGTTTGACGTGCTCGTGAATAAATTTTTTTCTCTGTGTTTTCGTAGTACTTTATGTCGCTCGCCGCGCAGTTGTTACTTTCGTAAACGCGCGGTCGCTGCCATTTTAAGACGCACAACTCCCAAAAAACGTGACTTAAAAAAAGTGAATTCGCTCTGCTTCAAACTTTATTGCGCTTATTCCATCTCGTTCAATTCGTCAAATGTTGGCAAATGTTTTTGGAGTTGAATTCTAAAAGACTCTATCAAAGTTCAGGAAAAGAAAAAGAAAGTTGCTGTCTTGTGTTCCTGTCCTCGACAAAACGTGAATTTAGGCACTTTCACGTTGTAGTCGCGCAACGACGGCTAAGAAATGTACAAAAAAGCGTGATGCACGTGAAAGGTTGTTGTTTTGCTAATCTATTGCTTTTTTGCCATTCTCGTTGCCGTCGTCGTCGGCGTTGCTTAAGCTCTTTATATTGTCGCACGAGCGAGCATGGGGTGCAAGAGAGTGACGTAAACGCGCTAGAGAGAAGACTTCACACATCCCGGAAAGACTGACAGACGCAACCTCGTTCCCAGGTTCTCTCTTTTAGATTTTGAAAATCTAAATCCGGATTT
>JBBMOI010000001.1:37950000-38040000 GCA_038088405.1 Porites divaricata | reverse complement strand
AAGAATAACAATTCCATACCATTCCAGCAGACCTCCCAAGGTCCCAGAAATTCCCTGCTGTACACGGTCCACCGTCAACCACGATCCACGATCTTTCAGGAGCTCACATAGCAAAGCAAGAATGGAATCCGAAAGAGGACACTGAAGATCTGTCCCACTAGAGGCCCCCTCTTCAAGGGACCTCTCATCAAGGTTACTTGGTTGGTCCATCTCTGAGACTGCACATGGCTCATCTGGTGCCAATGCAGTTACACGAGAAAGACCCACATCCATGTCAACAGCCGGGTGTTTCTGTCCCTTTCTACGGCTACCAAGCATAGGAATTGTCGACTCTTTGAGGATCTTTTTTCTTTGTCTTGGTTTCTTTTCCTTTTCGGTTGGTAGCAGGTCCAGACTCTTACCAGAGCTCTCTTTGCTTCCTTGGCCAATTCTTTTGGCAGCATCTAAAATCATCTGTGGCCTGAGAGTAAACTTAGTAGTTGGAGCTGAAGTCGATATTCCTTCCATAGACTTGCTCCTGCTCATGGGAAGACTAAGTGATTGTCTAAGAGGCTTGCGCGTTTTTGAAGTAGCAGACTGTGCATCAAGGAACGGTTTGAAGATCGCCCCTGATCTCTCCCTTTGAACGATACCTTCAAGATATAATATTTTTTTCCGATTAGGGTACTAGACATGCGTTTACAATTTTGAGAAAGATGATTTTTCAGTAAGTGACACAGGCGGCTCCGAAGAAAAAAAAAATCGAATATTCTCAATAGGTAGCCTGCATAAACGGCGCCTTGGGAGCCACGCGAGGCGAACGCGGCATTTTGCGCGAAGCGCGAGACGAGAGGAGGAGAGGCAGCCTGCGTGGCAGGCGTTAAAAGGGGAAAGGGGAAGGGGGAATTTGGGAGCGCGAGAGTGCGTGGAGGGAGCGAGGGAGAAAGGAGGTTCCCCTCCTCCCTCCTCCCTCCTCTCTCGCGCGTGGTCTCGCGCCCTAATTCCCTTTCGCTTCCCTTTCAATGACCTAATGACCTTCAAGTTACTAGTCCAGATTCTCTACCGCTGAGCCACAGAAGACTGACATCTAAGATCAACATAGACGTTGTTTTGCCTGAAATGTAGTGTACTGTCATTCTTGTTGCGTATTCAGCTTAATTCAGCTATATGAATTTAGGCACAAAATGCGTCATTTTTTTATTTTAAATGTAAACATCAATCACAGAATATTACGATAATATGAACCTTTTCCCATATCATACATTTCCTCTAAATTCAAACACAAGAATAAGTTTATGTTACATGGGTTCCCAGTGTTTGTTGTAAGTATCATTATAGTTTTGACTTTTGCTATTGGGTCCCCTGTGTTGATTACTAAGTTTGACTTCTCGCTGTTTTCAATGTAATCTTGCATGTTTTGACGTAAAATTTGCAAATCATTAATGCTATCATACCTGTCTGCAAAACTGCTGTATTTGGAGAAACATGGGTGGAATGAAAATTCTTGGAAGATGGCGTTGCAGAAAGCTCATCAGGATTATCGCTTCCATCACCAGCGGTCCTCGGACCTAATGGGCGGTCTGTGCCGTAACAGACATCCCAAGCAAAGGCTTCCTCCTCTGGGTAAGGCGACACTCTGTTGCTTCGCTTTCTTAGCCCTGCATCCGGTTCATCAAACCCTTCAGAGGAGGAATGCATAGGAGACGAGGGTGTTGGTGGCAAGAATTCGTCCCGTTCTTCAAGAAACGCTGAGTAGCAGTGCAGCGTGAAAGAGATCTCTGGGTTGGAATCAGTTTCCTGAAAAAAAGGTGGGAATTTCTCTATATGATCTTTCTAGCATCTCTACGATATTGTTTCTAATCGCCGCTCACAGCTTGATAGGGAGCTTTAGCATCGACGACGGCGACGGCGACGGCGACGATTTAGTTTTCAAACTTTTTCGCGTTTATTCTAAATCGCTGAGAACGTCAAATGCAGGCGAATTTCCCTGGAGTTGATTTCTTGGAGACCGCACTCAAGTTTGCATGAAGAGAAACATTGGTCGTCGCTTGTTCACGTCCTCCATAAAACGTGAAATTAGGCATTATCAAGTCGTAGTCCTGCGGCAACGGCAATGAAATGCACAAAAAAGCGTGATGCACCTGCAAAGTTTTACTTTTCCTTAACAAATCTGTCGCCGTTGTCGTTACTAAAGCTCCCTAGTCGCTGGTACGAGCACATAAATTTGACGGCGAAGATTGACCACCCACCCAGACAATGAAAGGCAACCTGGGCCTACCGCGTCGAAGTCAGGTACCCAACAAGTTAAGTAATACAGGCAGCAGTTGACTGTACAGAGTGATTATACTTAACCCCGCCGTGAAACAGGTAGTATAATACATACACCTTATTCGATGGTTTAGCATATAATACGTGCGGATATTTTGCGAGTTGCGTAGTATTTTTCCGAGCCCCGCAGGGGCGAGGAAAAATACGAGCAATGAGCAAAATGTCCGCTCGTATTATATGCTAAACCATCGAATAAGAGGTTTATTATTCCACTACAAAAAAAATTGCTATTTAAATTGGCAATTGGTTTCTATTTTTTGGTAAGAGTATTCAGAAACATCCTGATTCCGTCTGGGAGAATGACGTTAACAATGAGCACAATGTTCGCACGTATTATGCCAAACCATTGAATGAGAGGTTAATTATGTACTGCAAAAGAAAAATGTTATTTTGGCTTCTATTTTCTAGTAAGAGACAGAGTATCCAAAACATCCTGATTCTGTTAGCCATAGTTGCTCCTTCTCCATCCGCCGGTATTCGCCCTGTTGTAAACCGGTTAAACCAGGACACTACAGTGTATTACGGCCTCGTATTTTGCTTGTTCTCTTGACCTTATATGGTAAAATGACATAATAGTGGAATAATAATACGCACTATTATGCACTGATTCCATTGCCTTCTCTTGTTTACTTGTAGCTATTTTGCACTAGTTGTTAGTATCTGTTTCACGGGTCAACACAACAACAACAACTTTATTAGCACCCTTAATTAAGTTAAATTTACAAAACAGACAAGAATAAAAATAAAATAAAGTGCATGCCTACCCAAAATAACCATCATTGGCTAATAAGGTTGGGCAGCCATCCTTAGTGCTTATTACAATAGTTTTTAAAGGGGTCAGGTGTACTAAAGATTTAGTTAACAAATACACAAACACACAAACATAATCTAAGTTTACTTAAGAAATTTAGTGAAAAAAAGTGGAGAAAAAATATATGGACAGATTAACTAACAGAAGAAAGGGATTTAAACTTAGAATTACTAATAAATAGTTCCTTCTATAGCTTCTCTTCGAGAATTTCTTCCAACTTTTCCACTGTTAAGCTTGACATAACGATGAATACATACAAAAACAACAAAAATATCAACAAAGAACGTGATAACATAGATGTCAACGTTCAAAAACTGCAAGTTTTCGGCCAACGTTCGAAAACGCCGCCATCATGTTAAAATAACTCAACTGAACTAAAATCATTCATCACAGCATTATACTCACCGAATATCTGCTTGAATTATCTTGATCTTCTAATTTCCAGGGCACAGCCACTTTTTTAGTCGCCACATTGGAATGATTTCCTGAAACACTTTCTTCCTCCTCGGCTGAAAATGAAAACAAGGTAACAAAATAGAGAATTGAACGAAATAAGGAATCTACATCGGAGTGGAAAAAAGAGCCGGTCTGCTCCCATCAACTGAAAACACTGTAACATGGGCTATATGCATAAAGCATAACTTCAAATGTAACTGTTGCCATCTGCACCGCAATTTTTAGGGAGTTATTATAACTCCAAAAATGGAGTAAAAATTTTAGGTACAGGATAACCCCTTCTTGGGGGTTACTTTAACTCCTAATTTAACTCCGAATTTGGGGTCATTTTAACTCCTGAAAAAGAGTTCTTTTTACTCCCAGTCTGGAGTTAAAATAACTCTGAAATGGGGTTATTTTTACTCCTTACATGGGTTGTTTTTACTCTTTTTGGAGTGGAAAGTGGAGGAAAAATTTTAGGTACAGGATAACTCCTTTTTTGGGGTTATTTTAACTCCTCGATATCTGGGGTCACTTTTACTCATGAAAAAGAGTTCTTTAAACTCCTTTTTGGAGTTAAAATAACTCCCTAAAAAATAACTCCACTGTGAGGAGTTAAATTAGCCCCACTAGAGGAGTTATTACAACTCCTTGAAAATTACTGTGTGGCATTAATATAGGGAATGGACTAGACTAAGGGCCTGTTTACAAGGAAGGGGGGGGGGGGGGGGGGGGGCTCCAAGTAGGTGAGGTAACCCGCTTAGGTGGGATGACCCGCCTGTCCACATCATCTCTCATTTTAATTGCCTGGGGTCCCCCACCTCCACGTAAACAGGCCCTACATATGACTGTGTTAACTTTTAACCTAGACTGCTAATAATCCCTTAAGATTGTCTTGCAGGTGAGCATGTAACAGGTGAGGGTGAATGAGATAAATGCTCAAGGGAGTAGACAAAAAGAGAGAGGGAAGGGAGCTACAGAGAACTTCAATGCTTCGGTTACAAACGAGATTGCTGTAAATCCTTCTTTTTTCGGCTCTTCCTCGCTCGCTCGTACGTAAAAAAAACCTGAAACTGGCCTATTGAACCCTTTACATGTTTATGTTTATGTTTATGCACCTGAATCAAAAGCTGTCTTGATGCTGTCAATCACTTTGGTCATTTGTCTGCTTAACATCTGGTAGGAGAAACAAAACAGATATATACAGACCAAAAGAAAATCTGAACGATAATTAATTTTCTTTAAAAAAAACAAAGCAATGCAAGCATCCTGTAAACGTGTTCTATTTATCTGCCCCATTTTTTAACTGATCACACAGACTTTGCAGAAACAACCCTTTACCTCCTAAATTTGCCGATAAAAAATTATGCACTATCGAGATGAACTTAACATCAATGGAGATAAGCATATTTTAGCTTGTTTTTCAACTAAGAATTATTTTGAATGAATAATCAACCAATCATTGAATTCGGCTTTTGTATCATCTGAAGAATAAATTATGGAGATCAAGGAGGGTGTTATCCGCCTTGGCTTCAACGCCCTCGTCGATATCCATAATTCTTTAGATGATACTCAGCCTCATTCAACAATAATAATTATTAAATAACACCACTGATACTAACAAAAACTTGATTTGAGGGTTTGTAGCCACTGGACAAATCATGAGGTGAAAAATCATCAATTGGCCAGTTGTTGTAACAATGAAGTGCTTTCAACACAGGGAATAAGACATGTTTATGGTGATTGAACTGATTGGTGGAAGCCTGTGGCTGATGAAATTCAGAGTCAAATGGTGCTGATGAGATTACAGAATGGGAGGTCTGTGAAAAATGGATACAGAGTCTGAGCGATTTTAAAGGGGCTGTGGCACGATTATGAAGTTCACTTTGCTCATATTGCCAATCATGTGTCTTTATGCGGTAAGTGCGGCCAAGTGGTTAACACCTCGAGCTCCGGAGCTGGAGGTCCACGGTTCAAGCCTCGCTTGTCGCATTGTTTTCTTAGACAAGAAACTTAACTCCACTTTGTCTCTGTTCACCTAGGTGTATAAATGGGTACCGGCGACAAACTGCTGGAGGGGGGGAGGGGGGGAGGGGGGTGGTAGCCCTGCGATGGACTAGCATCCTGTCCAGGGGGGAGTAGCAAAACTCCTAGGCATGCTTCATGCTAATGAAACCGCGATAAGCTCCGGCCGCTTCAGCCTTTTGCTTGTGTGCACCTTTACCTTTTATGCGATTTTGACCGATTTCCATAAAACGATGGAAATCAGTGTGGATCCACACCTGGTAGTGTACTCTAAGGTTATTATATAATTATGATGAATTCAAGAGGGTCTTCAAGAGAAATTCTTGAACTCATAAGTTAATCATAACAACCATTATGAAGCAGACACTCAAACTGGGACACTTGGAAGAAGATTGTCTAATCACAACAAAAGCTTCTCAACTGTTTTTTACTGTAGTTTTTTTTTTTTTTGGCAAATGCACCAATAACATTTATGGTTTAACTAACTAACCTCAGCTCTCAGGAAATAGCCAGATCAAATTAATGAATGTTATTGGTCCATTTGCAAAAACTACAGAAAACGTTGACTGGACAATCTTCTTCCAAGTGCTCCAGTTTGAGTGTCTGTACTGTAACAATACAAGAGCCAAACACAAAGAATTTTTATGCACTGTCATCTCTTTGGACATCCCATTTTCCTCACTTTCCTTCATAATCATTCTAATTGAGAATTTACTTTGATACACTTGAGACTGCTTCCGCCTACCAAAGGTCGCCACAGTTTCACTGCTTTATACACGTTGCATTCTGATCATTTCTTCCTTCAGTGGTCGTTTCTTTATTTTTTTTGCATACTCTTTAGAAGAGATTGAACAAGTTATGTCGTTTTCAAAAAAAATAATTACCTTATCTACCCTTGGTACATGGACTGACTGGCTCATCATTTGAGCGACGCTAGGTTTAATGAATGATATCTGCTCTCCTTCTGTCACACCAAGAAACTGTTGAAGGTCTTCACTGTTCCGCAAAAGTGGCTTGGATATCAGGCTCTAAATTCATTGTAATATTATTCACTATTAATATGACTTCTTACATGACATTGTATGTGACTATATATCAGGGTGCAAAGAAAGTCAGTTTTACAACTTGCCAAACAGGTAGCATGTACCAGTGTCATTTTAACTAGCCCTACCTTCCATAAAATTAATGGACAATTTTTATTATTTATTAATTTTAGTAATCAATTGCACCAACTTTACTCCTTCGTTGTAATAATTATTATTAAAATGCTGATAATTTCGCTTTGTCAGATCAGCTTGAAAAACAGCTTTCAACTGGACACATGATTTTTTCTTAAGAATTTAAACAAATTGACTTAAAGTACTCTGCAATCCATAATTTGAAATCCCCCCAAAAAATTGTCAGGCAAATTAATTTTTATAGAGCAAAATTCACTAGCCCAATCACAAAATCCACTAGTCCTGGGCTATTGGAGAAGACTTTCGTTGCACCCTGCATATTAAATACTGAGTGGAGCAATTTTTCTATACAGACTATTAAAACTCAAAGATTTTTAAATTTTGCTTCAAATCAGTAACATCTATCTCTTAGAGATTGCTTCTTCGAGACAGACACCTCTGGCTGATTTGCTAAAGGGTTAACTGGCTGCCTCACTAAATGGAAGGTGGGTCCCTAGGATATCCAGTGGTCTCCACTCTAGCCAACCAGCCCGTACTGTGATAGAATTTAAAATAAGGCCATTGGCCGTATTAATGGGTGACCACATTGACAGGAGTCTTTTACAACAAGATGTATTACTGTTTGACGGGCTGAAAAAAAGTAGCAGTAACAACCAGGTGACTGTATTACCAAGGTGGACGTAACGCAGGGTTCCGCTGTACATGTAGTGCTGGTCCCAAAGGCAATCGTTTTAGAGAAATTTGACAGAAGCAGTTTCCAAATAAATACATTACTTGATCGCAAATAAAATTTTCTGCGACACATGAACCATGCATTTAATTAATGATCTGCCATTGTGTGAGGAGAAGTTGGGAGCTTGGTATCGAGGATAAAGTTTTGAATTTTGAATCCACCATGATGTGCACAAATAATGTCGAAGTCGATGTTGTAGTCATGGATCTTCATATAATGGATGTCGTGGTTTTGATTTCGTTGACACACAAACTTTTTCCATCGACCTGCCTCATCCACAGCTCCTGCCGTTTTTTCTTGTTTGGTGGTGATGTTACTGTTGTTGCAGATTGATTGCCCTCACATTCGCAGGCAATACATGTTTAGTAAGAGTTTGTATTTATATTTTGATCTGATATTCTGAGCTTAATAAACCAGCTATGTGTTAAATTTCACATAGCCATTTTACTCCATCATGTGTCTTATTGCCTTTGGGAACAGAGCTCAGCACATATTTCATTAATTTTTGTCCAGTTTTGAGTCTTTGCAATTCTACTGGGGGAAATTGAAGCATAAACGCATAAATTGCTGGATCTCACCCTTAAATAATTCTGCAGCAGATCCCTTCTTCCTTCAACAACATCGGGATCTAGTCTTCCAAATGGCAAATTGTACCTTCTGTTAGGCTTTAGAATATCTGTTAAAGTTGAAGGAAATTGATTGAAAGGGGAGTATAAACAGCTGAAATAAGCTTATGTGCTTTGCAAACAGAGTGTACCACCATCACTTTCACAACTATGCCACCTATCAACATTTCAATCCTGGCAGTACACAGAATGTTTGCCACATTAACCTCGTTGATATTAGCTCCCAAGATCCCCCAGTAATTTAGCAGTAAAGCATCCAGAATAGTAACCTGGTGTCAGTTGTTCAAAAGAATATTAACCCTTTAAGCCCCAGTATCCACATACAAATTCTCCAAACTGATCTCCATACATTTCCTTCAATAATTAGTTGAGAGAATTTGTACAAAGATCAAAGTATTTTCTCTTGGGTGATCATTTTATTGATTCTCATAACTTATCTCTTTACAGTGTATGGATAATTGTAAGGAGAAAATTGATCTTGGACTATTGGGACTTAAAGGGTTAAAGTGATGGATAGTGCTATCCACTAGATAAGTCTCTACTCACTGGATAGAATGTTGAATAATATTGATTTCCCCGATGCTTATCCATTGGATAGTGATTTATCTGGTGGAGAGTGCTATCCAGCTTTTGAAATTTGAACAACTGGGGCCAGAAGGTCATGGCTTCAACTCCTCTTAAGAGAAGCCCTTTTAAAGATTTTTTGGATCGGATCAATTGAGGCTTCTTGGCAATTGGCCACCTACCCCTCCCTTAAGTCAACTACATCAACACTTACTTCTCACTAAGGGTAAAATTGTGACTTAGGGGAGGGGTAGGTGGGCAGTTATCTACTATAGAAACCTCAATTTGTTTTTCTTCTGAGTCATACAAGGATTAAACTCGTCACCAGTAGATGAGATTGGGTGCTGGTGCCTAAAATGTTGGTGGAGGGAGGCAATGATCTAGCATGAAGGAGGCATCTGTGGCAACCCGGTAAGCGGCCTGCACCATGACAACCTAGCCAGTCTGGTCAATTGGAATACAACATTCAATTAAGATGGTGTTATACAAGGATAAGAGTAACCTTGGCAGAGTGAACCAGCACATGTAGCACGTCCATCAGCACTTAATATGGGTCCATGAACAACCTTGTCATATTTATCTACTAATTTACTACAAAGAGTATACCTTTCATGTGAACAGCAAGCTCTCCACTCATCAGTCGATTGTGAAGCTCCATAAATTCTCTGTACCGTCTATTAATCACTCGCCTTAGAGGAACATTCTGCTTTATTCTATCCAAAGAAATTTCTTCATCATCCTCTTTGCTGTCTTTGTCATCTGCATACAATCTTCTCTTCATCTGTTCTTTCTTAGCTTCATGCTTTGCCTGTTTTACTGCCGCGGTGTAGACCTCATGCCAAATCCTTATGTCATACTGTCACGAGAAGTCATGATGACATTAAGCTTAGCTATTCCAGGGGTGTGTTCCTTTGGGATCATCTGTATCAGGATCAGTGAACTGAGATATTAACTCAGATCATGTTTGATCAAGTGAACCGAGAGCGGATTCATCTGTTCAATGATCCAAGTGATCTTGGATCACTAATCCTGATCCGGATCATCTCAAACGAAGGCACCCTAGGTATTGTAAAATCCCTTCTCAAGTTATTTTTTACCAAAAATTTCCTTTGTCTCCTCTAAAATTAAGAAGACTGCATGTCAACTTCATACTTCGATTGTTTCAATGCATGATGAAAAACAGCACAGAATTTATAACCCCACTCTTTGCCAAGTTTAGAAAGCACTTTAAAGATAGCATATTACATGCACTGCAAACGGGAAGGGTTAAGCTTGCCTTTTCATTATCTCTGCTGAACATGGAGTTGACAAAAGCATGGTGGATAACAAATGGCTGGAAGCTAAGCACAAGAGCAATGAGGGCTCAAATTATTTTAGTCAAAGTGCTTTACGCTAGTCTCTTATCAGACAGTACCGCTTGTAAATCAAAAAGAGGATTGAACTAGGAGTACATGTATACAAATACTGCATTTAGCTAGCAGCACAAGAGCAAATCATTATAGTCAAAGTGCTTTGCGCTAGTCTCTTATCAGACAGTACTGCCTGTAAATCAAAAAAAGGATTGAACTATGAGTACATGTATATAAATGCTACATTTAGCATAAATGTCACAGAACTGATAACTCACCTCTATTTTGTAGAGTGTGTATTTATTTCTGCCTGGTTCCCAAGTAGTCTCCAAAGCCACAAATGTGATAGGGATAGAAATCAGTTCACTGGGGTGCATTCTTTTAACTCGCATTATGGAACTGTCGACTCCATCCTTACCTCTGTGGCTGACACCTAAAGCCTCTTGTGTCCACTCATCTCTGGGTGTTCCATACCAGGTGTCTGTGTCACTACTGTCCATTGACTCTTCTATCACGGCATCACTCCTGGACAGTCGTCTTATGCCAGATGAAGAGTATGTTGCACCTCTGCCTCTTCCAACATCTAAGCTTGCCCCTTGAGGTGATATCTCCCTTTGATTTGCAGAAGAATGGTCCAAAGATTCTCCCCCTGATGAAATGCTTGCCTCTGAGGATTTCGTGCTGTTACTACTGAAGCTATCAAATTTAAAGGGTGGCTTGAAATTTGATACAAGTTTCTTACTGGCCGTAATAAATGCGTCACTTATGGATGAGTCTGAACTTTGACCTCCAAACCCCGGACGTAAACGTTTCCATCCTGTAGAAGGGTCATCTACAGGCTTGTCCCTATCTGTTGTTTCCCACGAAGACTCCTTAATGCTATCAAGTTCTGAAGAGCCATTTTTTTTTCTCAATATAGCCTTCTTAGGACTCAAGTTTTCTTGGCTGGAGGAGGGAAAAGCACATTCAGAAGCAGCTACCTCTTTTGCTACTGCTGAGGACAAGTGTTTTCCCTGACATTCCTCAAATGAGACTTGTTTGGTAATTTTGCTCTTTGTTGATTTCTTAGTAACTACCCCAAAACTTTGAGCTCCGTCAATGCTTGAGTGAAAGTCATCAGTTTCTTCCAATGCTTCTTCCCCGCGCTCAATGTACAAATCTAAAATATCCTCTTCACTTGAAATGGACTTAAAACTGTCAGAACTACTGCAGAAGCTCCCTCTGTAAATGTGAGGGCTACATATTTTTCCTGGGCTCCTTGGTGTGTAAAACCCGTCCATATCTAGGTTGTCATAATCTGCTAATGAAAGATTACAGGGCACACTGACAGATCTTGAAAGATTTCTATCAGCTTCAGTCTTGTTTACAGATTCTGGAAGAGAAAATCTTCTTGTTGCAACTCTAAGACATGAGGCATCACCTGTTTCATCAGATTCTTCGTCACTACTCCCCTTTTGTGCAACCAAAGAGAGGGGACGGTAACTGTCTCCACTCGCCTCAAATTTATGACAACAAGGCATAGTCATCTCTTTCCAACTGTGAAGAGCTCCATTACTTTCTATGTCTGAGAGATGCCCTTTCATTTCTTCAAAACTCTTTCTTCTGAATGACTCATCCTCTGATGAAGGGCAAACCATCCATGAGGATGACAAACTGCTTGACGTCATGCTCTCTATTGAGTGTGGAGCAACAGCCTCTATTGACCAGTTATTGTCACTATTACTTTGGTCTGATGAGGTGTTCTCTTTGCTATCCTCGACTGATGATGGTGGAACTACCTCTGTTGACCAGTTACTCCTTCCTTGATTGAGGTCTTCGGTGCTATTTTCTCTGCTTTCATCCACAGAAATAACCAAAAATGAGTCCCCACTGTCATGCTGACTTTCTCCAACAGGAGGCTGTCTCTCTGCACTTACAGACCAGTGGAAATCAGGACTCTCCACACAAGCCCCAGGTGCAGTAATTTCAATTCTTTCTCCGATATCTTCCACAGACTCTTCACTTTCTTTCCTACTCACAATTTGTTCAGTGGCTGTTCTCTGCACATCTACAGCTGTTGTTTTCTCACCTAACAAGGGAAGATTGACCTTGCCAGCTGCATGTGGTTCATTTGTGCAACTTAAACTATCGCAGTGATCCTCTGTTGCAAGAGAATCATGTTCTTCTTTGGCTGTGAATGTGCTTTTCTCATCACCTTCGTTTTGCTTTCTGAGGATCTCAATTACAGCTTGGTAAATCCAATCAGGGTCTGTTAAGAGTTCTACAAGGGGTTCCACAACTTGTACTGTCAAAATCTCCCGCAAAATAAATCTTCCAGTATCACAACTAAACGTGTCCTTTGGGATCATTGCCGCTAGAAGCGAATCGACTACATTTCTTAAATAACTGAGTTCCGCAGCAGAACTTGACAAAGACGGTGGCTTGGAACACAGCTGTGATTCATACGTTTGACATAACAGCTGTGATGAGCTAATGCTGAGTCGAAGTTTCGGATCCTTTGCTTTCACGATCGCCATCGCTTTGTTAAATCTCTCCAAGTGTCCGTGAAAGACCACTATAACCTGCTCGATTAAATAATGTGAGTCTATTTGCGATCCGCGCTTGTAGCCTTCCAAACATAACATCTCCAGTGAATCCCGGGTTTCAGAAATGAAGAGTTTTCCTTCCCCGACATTTTCGTACCATGTACGAATAAAATCGCGGATGATGTTGTCTATTAACTTTTTAAATCCCTCTTCCAGAGCTTTTGGAACCTCTTCGAGGCTGTTAAAGGAGCCATTTGAGTAGAACGACGAGTACCCGATGCGGTTTTCCAGCCGATGAGGTGCTCCAAACCCAAACAACTCGACGGCTTTGAAAAACTCCTCGAATAATCCATCAAGGTCCCATTTATTGATGATGAAAAGGTACGTGAAGCCATAACTTACGCTAAACAGGAGAATATAAATCAATAAAGTCTTCAAGGAGCACCCGATGAAAAAAAGACAAGATAAAACCACGAAAACAAGCAGCCAGCCCATGACTGTTACGCCATGTTGTAGCCTGATGGTTACTTCAAGCAGCTGAGCCACCTCTCTGTATCACAGGATAACCAAGAAAAATACCCCCGAAAACACCTTGACAAATTTTTGCCCATTTTTCAAGTCTGTTTCGTTCATAGCGGATATTTATCAGCGACGAAAAACAAGATGTCTCACGAAAATCCAAGTTTCACAAATTGAAATTGAAATTGGGTACATTTTAAAAATAGAAATGCGGGAACATTGGATAACCTTTGAGCCAGGCTTACATGTGCCTTGGTATCCGCGCCTTCAAGTTTCTGTTGACAAGGATCGAAATTTTTGAAGGATGGCTGATCGAAATTTTTATTCTGTCAAAACAGCGCTTCGTGTAGGAATAGTACAGATGCTGAATGGATTGATAAGCATCGGGATCGGAGCTTACAATACAAGAAAGGAAGATCATAATGCTTTTCTGAAGTTTAAACCAGAGGGCCTTCCAGTCTGGTCTGGAGTATTGGTGCGTATATTATATCACACCTGTGATCAACGTTTGTTTGAAATCATATTATACATGCATGAAGCGGTCGTTACTGAAGAGGAATTCTCACGTAGAAGTACAATGTAAACGATATCAAATTCGAATATTCGTGCAATTTGCAATATTTCTTTGGGATCGCCATAGGAACCCACAAAACTCTTCCTGAAATTTCTGCGTCGCGTTGTCAATATTTCGCGATCGAATCACATCATTATGTAAGCTTCTAAATTTTGTTTGTAATTTATGTTTGAATAATAATTGAGTCCTTATGACTTCCTTTAAAATAAGACAAAATTTTAGAGAGCACAACCTTTGGCCTAGTCAATAATCTTAGAGAATCACAGTTTGCTTTTTTAACATCCGATCTGTGATCATAAATGTAATCACCGGATATTGTGTGAAGAGACTTGCATGCAATAAAATTAAAACGAAACGCCCAACAGAAAAAAAATCCAATAGTTGGCATGGTTAATTTGTGGTTTAAAATACTGCGTCAATAATATATGAAGGTTATCTTTTTGGTGGTTTCTTTTCTTTCCTTTTTCAGTTTCTTGTCACTGGAGGTATTGGATGTCTTAGCTATAAAAGGCCAAAAAAACTTACAGTGAGTTTGGAAATCTTTATTTATAACCTGACTTTAGTACGATTTGATGCTCATCTAATGTACAGCTAACAGAATTTGGTCACGTAATCAGCTTTTGTAAACACACAAGTGCACATTTTGGAAAAAGAATTTTTAGCAGGTCATGAATAGAATGAGCGTGTAAAACCTAGTGGTATGTCTAGTCCTAGGATTTCAAAGTGCCCAGTTTCGTGCCTGAGATCATGGCAACCTTTTTGGTTTTTTAAAAGCTGTGGGGGACCTATTTTTGTTTCTACTGTAGGTCATGCATGTTTCTCTTTAGTCTGAGAAAACAGCTGACATTTCACAATGCCATCACTGCATGGTTTCCCCATGGAAATAATGTCTTAGGAACGAATACAGGAATTTCATACTGACGAGGGGTCACAAACCAGAACTGGGTATTACTTCCTGATTAGTCATGCCACAAGGGAAATTTGCTTTAGCCAATCAGAAGCACTACCCAGAGCTTCATTTCTCAAACCTCATTTGGCATGGCAACACGTGGTGGTATCCCAAAAAAAAGTTAATGTCAGCTGTTTTCTCAAGCCATCAAGTGAGTACAATTGCACTTTTATTGTTGTTTGCAGATTCATGTCTACTTGATACTCTGTGTTTTGACAGTTATCACAAGCATCCTCATGTTCTGGCTTATTATGCCCATTATTGTGAATGACAATCGGGAAGTATCGTGGAACATGTTTTTTGGTTCATTTCTTGGCCTTGTTGCAATAACATTTGTTGTCAGCATGAAAGGATCATTTGTGGCATTTAAAGCATCATTTTTTCAGTATAACTGCTGTAATAAAGTTCCACAATTACAGGTGAGTGAGTTTCTGTGAGCGCAGAAAAGCACACATTTAATTCACCATAACCAGTTACTGATGACCAAATTTGGAAGAATTTTGACTTTAACGAGGAAATGACGTCAAAAATGCAGCGTTTTCGCAGGTAAAGGCACCGTTAACCGAGAAGACCTGGGGACGAGGTTGAGTTGTTTTGATTGTGAACTTGAAAAATGGCGGACATTTCACTCATTTCAAGAGTAAGAACTAGGCGGAAAAGTAGATTAAAACATGGCAAGAACAGCAAGAAGACAACTCGAAGGGTGACATCGGCCTCGACGGATAACACCCTCCTCGATCTCCATAATTCTTCATAAGATACTCAGCCTCATTCATTAACAGTTAAATAGTGTCACCTTTAGCTTTCAACTTTGATCACCTATAACAAATTCAAGTGAGCTCAACAGTGTTACAGACCTTATGACCCTTAATGACAGCTCTGTCAGCCCTATTTTGGGTCTAAACTTCTGCTACCCAGTTGTAGGGTTTCTACTATTTTTATCTTAGTACTGAAAAGTTGATGGTCTCAGAAAATTTTCATCTAGCCTCAAAGCTTTGCAATCATTTTTTATGAGTCCCAAAGTCTTGGTTTTGCAAGTTCCCTTGAGTCTAAGATTTTGTGAACTTTTTTACAGCAAAGAGTCAAAGTCTTGGCTTGGTTAACCTCTTGTATGTAGATAATCTTAGGGCTTCATCACACTTTCCTTCCTTGTTATGCACCTATCAATGTAAATCCCATGGGGGGGGGGAGTGCGGGCAAGGGGTGGGGATTTGATGCCTGAGACTATCCCCCTGTTGGGCTTTTGATCGTGCAAAGCGACCCCGGGGTCGGGACATTTGACTTTGACGGACAGAAGCCTGGTATCAATTCAGAAGCGGTTACCAAGTCCGTCCCTCAAGGCTTTCTGAAAGTCACGCTGTTGGAGAAAGGTATGAAGTGTTCATTTGTTTTAATCGCCATAATTCGATACTTTAAACTGTCATCTAAACAGATGATGTCTATTTTGAGAAAGTTTTTATCTTCAAGTTCCCATCTGATTGTAAAACTCGATTGAAATCGAATTCCACCATGAAAGTCAGAGGATTTTTTACGGGTCACTGATCCAACCTGTTCTGACATGTTGAGCAGATATTATAAAGCATTTTAATTTTCATTAATATTACAATAGCACGGTCAATCTTCCTGGTGTGATTTTGTTGTTCAAAATAAGAGATGCTAGTGGAGAGAGAAAATACTTAATTACAGCGAGTAACTTAACGGAGCTTACGTTAACCTTAAATAAAAGTAGTAAGAAAGTACTTTTGAAATGTTCTTTTATTCGTTTTATTTAGTATTATAGTATTGTTTGTTTAGATTTTTTTCCCTGGGATGGGGGCTTTTTTGACACTTTTGATTGACCTTTCGTTTCCCACCCTGGTTTCCCACCCTGGGGATTGATAGGTGCATTAGGGAAGAAAGATTGCAGAATGAATCAAAAGAATGTCTCGTTGGGAGGTTATGTCTTGGCCACTGGATGAGTTTCAGATTTGACCATCCACCAACCGTAGTTGTAAATATTATAAATATTTGGAAGGAAATAATCAACATTAGAACATTACTGTAATCTCTCCATTAGCCTCCTTCTCTTTCAAGCCTTACCTCTTCCAAGCCCCCCTTTTTGAACAGTCACCCTTTAAGTTTGTGCTCAGCCTTATTGCTACAGTTTGATTTTTGCATTAAACAGTCACAGATGTAAACACAACTTTGGGAATTAAGCAACCATTAACATTTTGTGACTTTTTAACTGCAAGGTTTAGCTTAATATATCAGATGAATTCTTACTGTGTTTTTTAGAAATTCATACTGTTCATAAATAATTAGGGTTGCCTCCCCAGTGTTAAATAAGCCCACCCCTATTCATCTGTCCATCTGGGGTTACCCCCTCACCCGTTGAATTACCTTGCCATGTACCCCTGGCACTCCCCCTCCCCCTGAAATTTCCAATCCTTTCTGTTTGGAAGGTATGGAAAGAATGTATAATGATCCTAAAGTTTCTGGAACTGCGCATGTTATTTATGTTTTGCTAGGCTATATCTTGTTGCTTGCTTATTTTTTCCTTTTTGTTAGGATTCTCAACCTGTTGAACTTAATTCATCACTTGCACCTATGATCTCATCAACACCAGCTGTATTAAATGACACCCGTGAAGAAATAAGAGAACAACGAAGAGTAAGTGTATTTATTTTGCTTAAGGTGTGGCTGTCCTGTATCCCAGGGCTACAACCAAGGAAATCATGAGTTTTGGAGAATTTTTCTGCTCATCTGATGTCTCTTTATTTTTTGTCCTTAGTTCCATGTTGGATAAAAGTCTCAGATTTTTTAAAAACAGATCATTATACATTTCTTGGAAACTGCCACCTACCCCTCCCCTAAGCCAACATTAACACTTACTTCTCACTTAGTGCAAAATGTTGGCTTTAAGGGAGGGGTAGGTGGGCAGTTTCCCAGAACCGTGTAATGATTCTTTTTAACTAGGGTGTTGGTATCTTGTGAGTCTAAGTCTTACCTAACAGTTCCTAGAGATGGAAGTCTCTGTAGATTTTCCTCTTTTGCACTTCTCATTTCCAATCATCAACTCAACCTACCCCCAAGGCAATTCACGCCACCCCTGACTTCTTTCTTTCTTTTCTTCATCCAATCAAACCGCCACATATGTTTGCAAATGGTTAGATACAGATCAAAATGCTACCAGCAACTCTTACGTACATTAATTTTATAAGACCCAAATTTAGTTGTTTTTTTGGTAAAATTTGGGCTTTCCGTTGTTACTCGGAAGAGCGCCCTCTCGAAACGCTAACAGAGCAAAAATAGTATCAGGCATTACCAGAAGCGTATCACTCTATATGCTTCTGGCGTTGCCCAAGCGCTTAAACCCTCCTAGTAGCAAGGTATCGCTTTTTGATCCTCAGTGTCCTTTAATTAATGCTGATGACTTATGAAAAATATATTTTTACTTTTGTTGTGTTTCTTACGGCTTACAATTCCCCCCTCCCATTCCCCTTTGATAGCTCAATCTACGCGGCTGCAGAAGAAGCCCTGCACCGAAAAGTTGAAAAATTTGATAAGCGCCGCCGTGATTTAAGTCTCAGATTACAGTTCCAAAAACTCAATTATGTCCGTTTTATACCCTTTTGCTGACCCGCTTGGGAGACTAAAACCAACCTTAAGCCTTTGGTCTTATTGCAGACGTCAAGATCATCTTCGACCACAAGTCCTACTTCTTCAGCGCATCGCCCATATTCTCAACACCCTCACAGACACCACAGAAGAAGAGATCGACCAAGCCAGAGGGGGGTGGAGACACAATCGAGAATAGCGCGATATGATGAGCGACCCCCTCCTCCCCCGTACCAGACACTGCCAAAGCTTCCGCACTTGCCCGGCTATACAGAGGTCAACGTTTCTCTTCCACCTCCCCCTTATACAGAGAAACAGGATGGCAGATAACCTCGACATAAACCAAACCCTTGACAGCGGTTCTTGCCATTATTGTTTGAAACTTCTGCTTCCGCTGACTACGGTCAGCCCCATGATGCTTTTCCGGGTCCTTTCGGAGATCTTCGGAAATCCTCGTACCCCTGTACGGTATATAGCCGGAAATTTTCGGTTATGTCCCTGAATGCCACCAATCGAGTAGACTTCAAAACAGCCCGTGTTTTTGCGTAGGTCAAGATCGCGCGAGCGATCAAACGAAAGGTCTGGAGCTAGTGAGAGCGTGTGTGGCTCCCGCGCTTCGCGCGAGAATCTCACGCTACTATTTCGTGTCTTGAAAAACCGACAAGCGGCTGTTTTGCAGTCTATCAAAAAGGGTTTTTCTTTTTTTCTTTTTATATTTCGGGAATTGATTTTTGCGCCTGATCTTGGCTTCTCTTTTCCCACTGGGAACACATTTTTGCATTTCGTAGAAACTGCGTTTAAACATCATACAACTATCTCAGTCAAAGGACCGAAAAAACAACATCCGAAGTAACAGTGGCGAAAGTCGCTTTCTGTATCTTGTAAATCAACATCTATCCTCAAAACTTTATGCATATAAAAGAAGAGAGGGAGTGAGAATCGCGTTTACTCAGCAAACGGCGAACATGGAATGCAAGTTGACGGCGATTTCTGAAACCAAGAAATTTCTTTTGGATAGAACTGGATAAAAACTACTTATTTCTATGCAGATATAACGAACGGTAAATGAAAAGAAAAGGGAAAAACTTGGTCGTGTTGTACTAATATATTGACGTTTGCCGTTTGATGTAATCGTGTTCCTCCTCCCTCAATATTCTTTTGAAATTCATCATTTCGACTGTGGGGTTAATTTTTTTACGGAAGTTTTTACGTTTTCTTGCAGTCTGCATTTTCTCAGTCTTAAATCCGTCAAGTTCTTATTCCAGCGATCGAGCCAAGAAAAGAAAACTAGTAGCTTTTCTTGTTGTGGAAGAATTATAACCCGGAAAATTAAGCCCCACACGATTCAGACTTGTGTATGTTGAGCAAAAGTTTAAATTTAAAACTCGGATAAAATTGAAAACCTGTAAAAGCTTTCGACCTCAACTGAAGTCGTGTTCATATGTTGGGGAAACAGAGAGATCTTGAAAGGCAAGATTCTCGGAACACAGGAGACCCAGTACGACCACATCTGGGGTGTCCGGCCACATTAACATTGGTTACCCTGGACACATGATAGATCTGGAGAAGACCAAGATACTGACTGTAGAACCTAAGTGGTTTGAACGAAGGGTAAAGGAAGCATCTACATCAGGATCAAGAACCCTACCAGTGGGCCAAAACTTTCGAAAATTTGGAAACAGCGGGAAATAGTACAGTTTCCAGAAATTCCGGAATCTGTCAACTGAATTTCCGAAATGCGATTCATTCAACCGACAATTCTAGAAATTCCGGGAGCAATCTTAAATGGAAAATGAGGCCAAGGGAACAACCTTTCTTGTGAAAATGATGAGGACTTAAACTGTTTTGATACAGAGGCCCAGGGAAACTCGAAAACGGCCTATTGTATCCGAGTGTGAAGTTTAAATTTTTGCTCATAACCCACACGAGTTGTTTTTAAAGCTATTTAAACGATAAGTAAACCGCATCTTATAACATGAATATCAGGCTTTGTAAAGTTCCTTTTGGTTCTTTTAGCAAAGATAATGGGGACAGCTAGTCTCCCTCGCGGCCGTTTTTTTGGATGTCACGCAACGCTCCCCCAAAAGAACGGGAGAGCGTTGCGTGACATCCAAAAAACCGCTGCGAGGGAGACTGGGGGACAGCCAGTGCAAAGAAAAGTGAACATTAAAACACAGCAATATGGTACTTCATTTGATCATTTGATTTAATTGCCAAACGCTTTTCATTTCAATGTAACAAAAAAATGTTTCATAGGTGTACAGTTTATAAATGATGCCGTTTTAGGATGCAGATGTTGAAATTAAGGATAACACAAATGTAAGACAACTTTCTCGTTGTAAAATAGGTGTACAGTTTATAAATGATGCCGTTTTAGGATGCAGATGTTGAAATTAAGGATAACACAAATGTAAGATAACTTTCTCGTTGTAAAATACGGACTTGTCCGTCGAGACCGACTGTAGCCCAGAGAAATTTGGTCTGCCTGTGACGCAGGCCAATTGAATAATGGTAGCAATATTTCGTCCATGAATAAAATAATGAATATATTGTAAATATTGATAGAAATAAAAATAATTGTTGATGTTTTATATTATTCCTTTTGTATCACCGGCCCTGTCCGTTACCGCCTGGTCCCTAATTGCTCGCGATCACTTTTTGGGGGGATATTTGAGCTTTATGTTCAGAAAAGCGGGGGCGATAGGAACATGACGGGAAGGAATTAAGGGTATCAAGATTTTTCACTTATGCACACTTCAAATAGATGAAAAATAAAATTTTCTCATACTTGGACAATCTGGGGAAGCTTCTAGAGGTATATTTACGGCTAAAGCAAACCATGCTTAGGGCTCCATACAGTAGTCTTAGTTCTACGGTAAAACAATGAAATACTGAAGCTTGGTCACAAATGAGCTTGAAATAAACGATTTCGCGAATTGTACAAACAAATAAGAGGTCATTGCACGGGAAACGTTAAAAATACTCTTCCCACCACAAAAGGTCGTAAAACAAAGCTAGTTGCCACATCAACATCACAGTATTGCCAGATAAGAGGACGTAAAAATAGTAGTTTTTGCAGCAAACTATATAAAAGCGAATCACAAACTGTGTCAATTTCCTATTATGCACCTATCAATGTTAAGCCCCAGGGTGGGGGGGGGGGGGGGGCGGGCTACCCACGGGAAATTGACTGAGCGTGCCTTCCCCAGGGTCGGGAATTTGACATGGCCGCCATCTTGGAAGACCGAGAGAAACTGGAAATGAGTGACCTGCCATCTTGGTAATACCCAGAAGTCACCAGAGGTAAATGACCTCTGCTTTTCTTGAAAGTAACAAGACAACATGAGCGAAAGAATGGCGAGGAAATCTGTTTTATTTTTCGGTATATATGAACCATCACTTCTTTCATTGTATGATCGAATGTTTATAAATAGAAGAGTCTTCGTTCCTTCTGTTTCTGTTTCTATGTGAGGTTGTAAAGGACATATCCTTTCCAACCTGTCAATTATTAAGTCTTGACTCTGTTAGAAAAAGTTACCCCAGAGGCGGGGAATTGACATTTAGTAGGTGCCTGGGGGTGGGGAATTTGACTCTGGCTGCCATTAAAATGTCACGTTGCATGACATCCAAAAACGGCTGCGAGGGAGACTAATAAATAATTAAAGAAATGATTAAAGCTTTAATCAATGAAATAAATAACTCGTTAGAGCATTGATCACTAATACGGGGCAAGACACTTAAGAAACAGCAGCATGTGACGGAAAGTACATCTCTGCCGAATATTTTGCACTAGCTCCCATCACACTCAAGAATTTATTTCTAAGACACACCAAGACTGAGACAATCTTTTTAGTCCTAGAAGTCACGTACATCAAAATCCTTGAAATTGTTGAATCAAAAAATGATTAGCGCTTTCCCTTTCCGGGCCACGTGATTTCTTAAGAAAGATGGCTTGCGAGCAAGCTGTCCATTTTTTGGCGAGCAAAGCGAGCCGCGAGATAACACGCGAGGGCCTCTCACTCTCGCGTCTCCTTTCGCGTGGGTCACGCGTGACTTGTCACAGATCCCTCCAATGGAGAGTTCACTCGAAGGTTATAAGAAAGAAAAATTATCAATTACAAGTCGATGCCTAAGATGATCCATGTGATTATAGACACCTCATAAATTTTTTCATCCTGAACGTGATCAGGAGTTCAATCACATTATAGCTACATGACCGACGTTTCTTGAGTTATATCATCTTCTACACAGCTTCTCTCAATGCTGTAAAAAAGTCCCGCTGACATGAGACCTGCAATAAATGCAAGAGAAAGGCTATAAGCATAAGTACTGACCAAAACCACTTTATCGGTTTCTCGGTTGTCGTAGTGGATGGCAGTTAGTGCCTCTGATTGGTCGTGCCGCGTGGGAAATTTGCTTTAACCAATCAGAAACACTATCCAGATCTTAGTAGTGAACGTCATCAGTATGGAATTTCTGCGCTCGTTCGTCAGACGTCATTTTGCCGTGAAACCCGCAGAGGTGGCCTCGCAAAATGTCGGCTGTTTTCTCAGGCTTGATACCCAGGTACTTTTCATGCGCGGTTTCCGGTTTCGATCAAAAGTTTGCTCGTGGCTTCCGCCTAAAGGCCGAAGACGTGTCGATCGGTGGCCGCCCCCGAAGAATCTCTGCCGCACTCAGTTGCCGCACGCAAACTGAATAAAACCTCTAGTTTATACCCAGGGTATGGGCATGACTATCGGAAACCCAGTTAAGTTTGTTTTCGACTCCGTTTCAGGAGCAAATTGCCATTCTTGGCAAACGAAAGACACCGTTTCATTTAGAGTTCATTACATACCTGCTACCGGCATGGTCACAACCCAAGCCAATATAACGTTCCTCAACAGGGAGCAATCAACAACTTCTTTAGACCGCACCCTTCCGACCATAACAACAGACCCGACTTTACAGCGAGTGGTGCTGATAGGAATGCCCAAGTTTGAGGCACACAGTACGGTCAGCGCTGAACCGATCTCTATTACAAAGCCACTGAAACGAAAATCAAATCACACACATATAAGCCACATATGTCATATTCCACTTTGTCGGGAATCTGCTAAGCTATCACACTTCATTTGAGTGTTAAGGTATTTAGCACGAAAGTACAAATCGGGGACACTATTTTTTTACGTTTCCAACTGTAGACGGGACCGCCATTTTACATGGTCATTCGAGTCACGCGAAGGTCTAGCCGCTTGCATTGCCAAGGGAGTACCTTCATTTCAGTCTCAGTTATTTTAAGAGACCCTGAGTATTGGTGCGACCCCGGGAATCGAACCCGCGACCTTCCACTCTGCAGTCAAGCGCTCAACCAGCTGAGCTAATCCTGCCGCGGTAAATGCTACCTTATTAATGTATTAGTTTTCTTTATGATAATTAAAATAAATAAGATTGAAGAATGATCATCGCAGTGAATTTTCCAATTTAAGCAATTGGAAAGAAGAAGCCTGAAAAAAATCAGGGCTTCAACGGGATTCGAACCCGTGACCTCCACGTTGCCGGTGCGTTGCTCTACCAACTGAGCTATGTGTGGCTTTATAGCTCAGTTGGTAGAGCAACGCACCGGCAACGCGGAGGTCACGGGTTCGAATCCCGTTGAAGCCCTGATTTTTTATTTTTTTATTTTCAGGCTTCTTCTTTCCAATTGCTTAAATTGGAAAATTCACTGCGATGATCATTCTTCACTCTCATCTATAACCGCAGTTCAAAATGAATTATTTCATTTATTTCACATTAAAATAAATAAATAAACAAATAAGGGACCGGTCATTATTTATCGAGAGGAGGGGGGCTGGTGCAATATGAAATATGGCATGCTTGATTTTTGCTGACCCACCCTTCTCCTTAAGCATGACTTCAGACCCCCCCCCCCCCCCCCCAAAGAAAAAAATAAAAAAATCGGACATGCTTAACTAAGAAATAAGCAAAGTAAAGCAAAGTTAGTGGAAATAAATGTTGATTTTTGGAAGTTATTTTAATAGTAGTCCTCTCCTCTCTTGCCGTATTTAATAATAAGGATGCAGCCCAACATTTTATTGGCTTATACATTTGCATGTTTTCTTGTGCCCCCACCCCCCTTAAACTTCTGCATAAAAAATGGTGACCCACCCCTTATTTGCACCAGCCCCCCCCCCCCCCCCCCCCTCTCGATAAACAATGACCGGTCCCTAAATAAATATCTATTAAATAACCAACTTTAGTTACTTAGAGACGAAAAGATGAAGCTTAAAAGTTTCAAGGTCTGATAATTTGTGATGCTCTAAAAGTATTCAACTAATTGACCAAACTCTACAGATAGAGTTGGAATTTCGGAACCCCATGTTAGTTTTTGAGGAGAGAGAAATAAAAACCGGAGTACCCGAAGGAGAACCTCACAATGCAAAGAAACAACAATAAACACGAACCATATATTCTCCGCCGCCAAACGAGACTAATTTGCCAAAGCTAAGCAAAGTACTTTAAAGCTAAGGTTAACACTTTTATTGTTAAAGCTAATACCGAGTTAGTTGACTGAACTTTTTTTTTTAAGTTCTCCTAAGAATTTTGAAACTAAAGCTGATGCTATTGTCGGCGCCATTTTCCAGCACAACTCTACTTGGAGAACGTTTTCAACGAAAAGAAGCTTCACATTTTGAGGAAAAGGGAAAGATACTTGCATTAACGTATGAAATTAAACATCTTTACCTGTGTTTTAGCCTGAAAAAACAGCCGATATTTCGGGCCGCCACCACTGGTTTGGAATTCCCCGCCAAATGGTGTCTGAGAAACGAGCGAAGAAATTCCATACTGATGACGTATCACTACCCAGATCTGGGTAGTGGTTCTGATTCGGCGTGTAGCGAAGGAAATTTGCTTCAACCAATCAGAAACACTATCTAGATCTTTAATAGTGAACGACGTCAGTATAGAAATTCTGCAGTCGTTGCTCAGACGTCATATTCCACCACGAAACCAGTTGTGCGACGCAAAAATTTCTCAGGCTACCTGCGCTTAAGTTACTGTTACAGTAATATATAGATTTAGCCAGGTTTAGCCAGAAGCGAAGCTCTCAATAATATTTATAGTTTCATCAACCAAAATATAAAATAGTTTAATGCTAAGAGGCGCATTCAACGAGAACGGTGAAAAAAACAACAATAGGTCCAATTAGGAAAAAAGCATTTTTGCACGTGCAGCACACTTTTTTTGTACATTTCTTTGCCGTTGTTTTGCACGACTACAAATTGAAACTTCCAGAAACTTCCAAGTCACACGTTTTTTGGAGGAAATGCCGTACGTGTTCTTGTTCACTTTTTTTTCACTGCCACTCATTTTCACCTTCCTGGCCGCTAGCATTTCTCATTTTCTCACTGCCGCTACAAAATGTTCGTGTTGTTCTTCCAGGAAAAAAGTCTCCTTTGTTTTTTCTCTCTCGCTCTGGCACTTTTTCTCGTTGAGCTTCGCTGGCCTGTCACCTACTTTCTCTTTTTCTCTGTCTTTCTCTTTCTCTATATTCAAAATTTGTAGACATGACAATTAATCTAATCCTAACACGTTAGACAACACGGATACAGAAACAATTATCTTTTTTCGTCTTTATTGACTCTTTAGTTGTCTCTGCCTCACAAGCCACAGGTAGCTATGCGAAAAACACCCTAGATGAAATTCCCTGGACGTTTGACCGCCACCACCCCCCTCCCCCACCCCTTTCAGGGTCTTGAGCGACTTTTTGTTTTTTTGATGAAAGGTGCCAGAAAATTAAGGTTAAAGGAGCTGTATCACGAAATTCAGCCAAATAAGGAAATTACAAAACGCCTGTTAAATTAAGAGAAACATAAAAATAACCGCTTAAAACTTTAAAGGAAGGTTAAAATAACATAACAGAAACAACCGATGCCACGGATGGGCAAAACTGAAGAAGATTGAGACAGATTGAAATTAGGTTTTTTGAAAACTGCTCAGCCTAACAGTTTTTCAAAGTTGATCCTACTGCTTGCAACTTCAAAAATAATGTTCAGGAGACATACTTGTTTGTCTCGGATCTCTGATTTTGTCATTTACATGTAATTTCTTTGCTTACTTTAAGTTCCATAGCAATTGAGGGCGAGTAATTGGCAAAATTAAACAAAATGAACTGGACTGCCGTGACACAACCCCTTTAAAATGTATTGCACTACACCTTGATGGAGTAATTAGATTGAGGTCCCTCTCCTACAGTTTTGATGACGCGACGTCCCCAAACAAACAGACCGATACAAATCCCAAGACCTCCGTAAACCAAAATCCAGAACAGGATCAAAACCTTATCCTGAATTATGCCTGATGAGAAGATAATCCATAACGAGGTCAATGGTCCAATGGCATTGCTGAATAAATAAAGAAAATAAAATGACCGTCAGTTAGAGGATTGATACTAGCCTGTGTACAGACATCCCCTCCCAAAAAAATCGGGGAGAGAGACTTTCCCCGATTTTCTTTTTTCTTTTCGGAGAGAGAGAGCGTCTGTGCACGGGCTAGATTGATACCTAATGTGGCTAAACGTAATTTATGCGAGATTAAACACGAGATAACGCTGGCCAGCGGTCTCCATCACTAACCGTATCTGGGGCGGTCTTTGAGTATTTGCAGGGCTGTACTAGTTTTACAGCGCTCTCGCTGAAGTCATGAATCATTTCGCTCACGTGGCCATCGCGTGCAGTCACTTAAGCCATTTTCTTTTGCTACCAGCCCTCCCCTCCCCCTGGATGTCCTATGGTAACTCTCCACTCAACAACAACAACAACAACAATAAGCTTTATTTGCATGACCATAACAAAGTATTACTGCATTGCAAAAGCTACTTGAAATGAATCATTGATTCCTTGTAAATTAAATATTCAAAATAATTTGAAAACGTATTAATCATTGTTCATTTCTAACCATCACTAGGATTAATTATTCCGGGGATGAGTTTGTCTCTCAATTCAAAGCAAGTTGATATAAATGAAATTAATTGGATGTTAATAAAATAGTCAGTGGAATTCATCAGATGTGATAATAAGGACTCATGTGATTGTAGTCGTACAAATGGTATTTTAGGTTCTAGTTTAGAGAAGAACATATCTCCTATCGAAGAAAAACTTGGACAATCTAATAAAAAGTGAGTTTCATCTTCAATTCTGTTACAATTGCAGAGATTGTATAACCTTTCGTCACGTGGTATATTGTCGTATCTACCTGTCTCAGGCAGCCAAGTGTGATGGTACTGGTGGCTTCATTACCTTCCGCGCTCACTTACCGCTCCCTCCGTTTCACCAGGCATCTTCTTCATACCCACACCCATCTACTGGCTATGGACAGTGTTCTCTTTAAATTTAAGCTCAGCAAGTAAGGGATCATTTCTAGCCGGTAAGGCAAAAAATATGCACCACAGAGGTGCACTTTCATGGGGGAGGGGAGGTAGTGGAGTGCGGGACGTGGTCTCGCCCTTGCTGGCAAATTTAGGAGCTAAGTTCTCTGAGACGTCATTCCCTCATTTTAAGACCTATTTTACGCTAATCGGCTGTTGTCACCTTTACACAACAACTTAAAACGATTAATTCCGATAAGTTTACTTTGTCATTTATGTTCTCTTTCCGAAATGCGCGGCCTATAAAAAGAAAAGCTGATCATACTTAAGTATTTTTCGATAGATTCATTCATTTCGTTATGGTATGTGAGAATCGGATTGGATCACAACTTGTGTATTTTTTAAAAGTACTTCTTTAATTTTAGTAAACCTTTAGGTCGTTGCAGGTGGTAAGAAGTGTTGCTTTAAGGGGTAAATTTTACCGGTTAACGCCTGATGAGAACACTGCATGGGTTTAATGAAAAAACTATCAGAAATGAACTTAAAAAATAAAGCTAAAATGATTTTGACATGCAGCCAGGGTTTTTCGTTTGTATTGTTACACAACGAGATTTCATCCATGGAAAGAGATACAACAAAATCCACACAGTCACTATTACCTGACGTCATTCCCGCCGTGCGCAAAGGCTCCAAAAGCAGCCGTCAAAATCTGCAAGAACGCAAAAAGTTTACAGGTCTTGGGTTCGTCTGTGACTTGCTCCCTCGCCTCCATTAGTAACGACATTCCTCGTGATCTGGCTCGTTCTATCTGTGCTTGGCTTGGTCTTGTGCTATTCTGCTCACTGGTTTCTATCAGCACTTTAGAGTCACTGGGAGACGAGGATGAGGATCCACGCTGTGTTTGCTCTGGAGATGGGGGGGCAGGTGCTGATTCGTCTGACCGAACGGTTAACGTTACGTCATCGTGTTCATCATCGGGTTCATTTGTTTCTTTGGAGTCTGTGGTTTAAACAAACACGGTGGAACCCTTTTAATACAGACACTAAGCTAAGGGGACCAAACTATTGTTACTGTAGAAAACAGAGAAAACAGAACATAAAAATCTCATAGAGTAACCATCACTTCATTTCCCTCTTAAAATAATCACTTGAACAAAAATAGCGATCATGCGAATGAGGACATAATTACCAAATGAAAAAGTCTTGATCGCTAACCAAATTCTCATTATCAAGAACACAGGAAATGATAGAGGACAGTTTTGGAGTATAGACACAGTCATCAAAAGGGACAGAGCCAAGTGTCAGCTGTATTGAAGAGGTAGGGATTGTGTAAAGGAATTGTGGGAAATCTTTGCCTCATGCGCACTTCGGAAGCCGTAATGTGGCATCATTAAGTCTCAGGCAGTTTTGGTTGTTTTTGACGAGAGAGTGACGGCTTTACTAGCTTCAAACGGTGGTTTTCGGCCAAAATTCCGGCGGCGAATAACTTAATTTAAGGATTCACTGCTTTCTACACCTCTACCTACCGTTGGGGTTCTTTTCTTCTGAAATTACCCCATTTTCAGAACCATTTCCTCCCTTGGTGAAGGAAACAGTCCTGTCTTGACTCGACGAATCGGTGCCGTTGTCCTCATCACCATATACTTCTCTAACAATTTTCTTCTTCAAGTATGGGCTGACAAAGAAGTGAACGATTAACGCGGCCAGAAGACCTCCTCCAATTGATAGGTTAAGCACACCATACAGAGGGATTCGGTCAAAATGCAACACTGGAAGAGCAAATAGGGTAGGAACGTTTACTTTTGTATCAACAGCGACGGCAGTGAAAACGTCACTTTTCAAACTGAATGAATTCCCGTTTGTTCCGAAACTTGGTCGCGTTTATTCCCCGGCAATTCGCTGAAAATGTCGAATGTAGGCGAGTTAAGAAGTGATTTCTTGGGGACCGCACGCAAGTTTAGAAAGAGAAAGAAAACTTCGTCGTCGCTTGTTCACGTCCTCCATGAATTGTGCAATTAGGCATTTTCACGTCGTAGTCGTGAAGTGACGGCAACGAAATGTACAAAAAATTGTGATAAAAAAAAAAATCGTGACGTGCAAAGTTGTTGTCTTGCTTAATAAACCTTTTTTTGTCTTACTTTCTCGTTGCCTTCGCCGTCGTCGTTGCTAAAGATCCCTGTTACTAAGTGCAGTCTCTTCTCCCAAAAGTCTAATAAGAAAAATTCTCTAATTTTAGCCAGTGTTTTGTTTGTCGAGCGCGCAAATGAGCGCCAAGCAAACCGCCAGCTACGCCTAATACATGCAGTCGAACCTCCTGTAAGCGCCGATCAGCCAAGCCACGAAGATTTAGTGGTCAGTTTCGAGAATCGAACCACAGCGGGTATCTTCGAGAGGAGGTTGAAACAAATCTACTTTTTGGAAGAGATTTTGTTGCATGCGATTTCTAATTTACGACATGTAAGTTCCATGTTGTTACTAACAATTCTTCGTCTACTCTGCGCAACGGAAACATAGAAATCAGCACATGCGCCACTGACAGATCGCTTACAAAGGGTTAAAAAATGGAAAATAATATGGCCGTCACTCCAAAAAGTAATCGCGGTCGCTTACTAGAGCTGCACTGATTGTTTACGAGCGATTCCAAACGGAAGGCTTTGATTTTAAGTATTGTGGTGCTTAAAGAAGGCGTTCAGTGATTAGAGGTAGGTAGTCGGGCATGCAGGTTCGACTGTACTTAATTGTTAGCAGTAATAAACTTTCATTTCATAAATAAATCCATTTAAATGTAAAATCATGTTTTCATTAAAAAAAAACTGTCCACAGCTTTAACTACAGAGAAAGTACCACGCGGGTTTGTTTAGCCAGAGGGGAAAAAAGCTGCGCAAAGGGCGTGAACGAGTGGCGATAGCAACCGCCAGCTGCAAAGGCTACATAGTACGCGGGATGAAACATAGTCCGAATAACAGGCGTTTTCCCTGTAAAAACGCTTTTTATGCAGGTTACATAAAAAATACCGTGAGATCCTTTGTAAAACACAGAGAAAAAGTTGATAGCAATTGTGAAAGCATAGAAGATTGGAAGCGACTTCAGAGCAATTTCAAATGACATCATCTGAAAAGCAGAAACGAAAATGAATTAAAGGCAAATTTTATGGGCATAAGTTCTGTTAAATTTTGGACATCTAACTCATTTCAACTCAGTATTAGGCCAATAAACACCAGAAATTTGTTTTAAAGATTAAATTTGAGTTAAGTCATTAAAGGGGCTTCGTCATGCTATTTGCTAGTTTTTTGGAAAGCTACCGTCTTCGCATTGTTGAATTCTAAAAAACGCTGACCCAGTTTTGTTAGTTACGACTATATTTAGGTATTGAAACTGTTTTCTGTCATCTGTTGCTACAGATGACAAGGATGGACATGGATTGAAATATGAAAAAGTTTGGCAAACCGTTTTTTAAACCATAAAGGTTTTAATACCATGCCTGCAGAAACCCACCTTTGACAAGATGAAATGACGAATTATTACAAACAAGACAGAGCTTACAATTCCTGACATGAGAGGAGAGATAACCCACGATGCAGCTATAAAAAAGAAATGTTGGCTGTAACATCACATGCACATATATTTCTTGCTGTCTGTGCATCATTTAGACTGTTACGTAATGTAAACAAGCAATGTTGACATTTTGAATCATTATATCTTTCTGGGAAACTGCCCACCTACCCCCTCCCCTAAGCCAACATAAACACTTACTTCCCACCTACGGCGAAATGTTGGCTTAGGAGAGGGGTAAGTGGGCAGTTTCCCAGTTTCCAACATTTTTATGTGTAGGGGGGAATAATAACGGCCTAGATGTGGAGGTTCCGTCCCAAAGGGGTACCTCTTTCCGGCTTCTAGTGTATTGTTTGGTAGGGATTTTACTCGTTGACGTACAAGGCTAGGGAAATCCGTCATTGTGACTGTGCAAGCTGTGAAAAAGACAAGAAAACCTTCTGGATTTAGTGTGATTTATTGTTCATAGTTAAAAGACGGTGTTCTTAAAGCGTTTAAAAGGGACACCGTGTTCTTAACTAGTTTGTGAAAGGGGTACCATTTGCAGTGGTTTTGTTACCTCTACATCCTGTTACATGTTATTGAACATGCTTCATTGAATTACAAATTTATGCATGTTCACTATTATATTAATCCTTCCACAAAAAACAATTAGGTTCAAATTGGTGTAAAAACAAAAGGGTTTTTGATGATAAACTTCTTGTGCAAAATTTGAACAATTATTTTTACATTGGTACACTAAAAAATGTTCTTTGAAAGAACATAAATATTAATCAATTAACAAACTTCAACAAGCAATGACCTGGACTCCGGAGGTATATTTATCCAAAAAAATGCGAAGAAATCCAACCATAAAGCGAGCATCGACAGTTATCCGCCTTATATGCACATATTTCCTTGACAGCAATATTAATTCAGGTCCCGATAATTGTCAAAAATTGGCGCTTATCGTAGGTAACACTACAGTTTTGATGAAAAAAGTTCCAATTTTCAAGGTCATAGTTCACATTCGCCACTGAACCGAAAAACCAGCGATGCGCGCACGTGGAATGCGGCCAGTGAAAATACCACCCTTTAATCGCAACCAGGGGCAAAGCGCTGAACTACCGTAGTTTATTGCTACATAGAAGGTTCAGTATTAATTGCATAATATAAGCTTATATAAAGCTTGCACGAGTTTAGATGTACAGAACAGAATATAATATTGCCTCAATATCGCGGAGTCCTTATCGCATACCTGAAACTCTTGCCCCAATAAAAATAGCTCCAGCAAGCTCAAAAATGGTGGCTATCACACAAGCCTGTCGTATACAGAGTTAATACTTTGGCTCCAACAGAGGTCCCAAACGAATTTGCTACAAATAGCAAAAGCTAAGATGACAGCGACAATGAAACCGACCACAACAACCCACAAATAATCGGAATCGTACGGCTCCAGCATCGTCTTTAAATTTGCAGAACTCCCAGTAAAACAGAGCTTTATCACTCTCCAGTTGAACGGCCAGCGAGCGAAACCCAGCTTCTTGGGGGGTTAAGCTTTTGTCTCGGATCGCTGTTCAAAAGACTATCACCAGTCAACTCAAGCCAGCTCACGAATGGTGCATCTGCAGCGAACCCAAGCAACCAAACAAATGCAGTTTCCACGCTTTAGCTCCCAAAAATGGTCGGTGGAGCTCTACTTGAGGACAAATTTGCAAACACCCTATCATCAAAATTCATGAAGAGGTCAACCTGAAGCGCGAGCAATGCTTCCTGGTTAGTATCTGGACAAAAACCTTGCTGCTGACCAACGTCACACATTCCTCCCCAGGGGCAGGAAAGTGTGACGAACTGAAGACAATATCCCTGAATAAAATAAAAGTTGGAGACAATACTCCCGAATAATGAGACGTTCTCACTTGTTCATACTAAATTTCCGACAAAAAATAGCGAGTTGTAGCCCTAAACAGCTAAAAGGATGAGGTCATATCAAAACGACAGTGTTAATAATCTCCAACTGAATCTCGAGGATCTCAATTTGTACTTATCAAATCCTTCTTTCTTGTATTTTCTCGTTTAAATTTCAGTTTCATCAACAACCATTAATTGTAGCCCAAGCTAAGAGCCAAATTCCATGAGTAAAAAATCATTCAAAGCAGGGTCGGATACAGAAAATTCAGAAAGGGGGTGGCTGGGGCACTTAACAGCTCTATTCAAGATACTTCTTATTTTTCTGACTGTTCTGAGACGAAATACAAAATTTCAAAGGAAAAGGGGTGGCCGAGGCCCTCTCGGCCTACCCCTAAATCCAACCATGCAAGAGCTTAAATATTCCTTCGTAAGTTCTGTAGAGAAGACGAGAAAATTACTAGTGAGTATTTATCGAAAATTTGAATTTTTTTACATTGTACTAAGTAGAAGAGGGCAAGAGCGCCTTTTTTCTAATCGATTTTGCGCCTCTTAATCTGAGTCCAACTACCGTAAACTTCCACTTTCCCATTTATCTACTAAGTAGTTTTGAACTATATAATCGATGGGTGCCCCTGTATCACTTTCTCCCAGTCTTCAACGCGGTGTCCAAATGTTGAATATCTTCCAAAGCAACGACCCCAGAGAAAAAGCCCAATGCAGGCTCGCTTCCCGCGATTGTACGGAAAAAACAGCCAGTAGGCGATATCCAAGAAATCGTTTTGCTCTCTATAGATGACGTACTCCGCACTGGTACCACACTCGGATCTTGACCACGAAATACGTTTTTTAAGCTAACGGCTTGATTCCAAATCAACCCTTGAACGGTATTTACAACTTTTGACATGAACCAGTCAGGAAAAATCCATCAACTCCGCTACAAAGAGCGCCTTTAAGCTAGTACGATTACCAAAATTTGTTGAAAACTAAGATATAGTTCCTCAAAGACTTCGCGAAATTTTACAGACGTTTTTATGGTGTGGGCCTTGCCCTCACCATATGGCCCTCACCATAAAAACGTCTGTGAATTTTCTAAACTTTGCAAAGCTATATCTTCGCTCACTTAAAACATATCACATTCAAACTTGGCAGTTACTGATTCAGTTTAAGCTATTAATTTGGAAAGCAGCAACGTATACAGCAAGGATAGCCTTCCTGCGAAACCTGTCAAACCTCGTTTTGAAAATTCTGACCAATCCTGTCAGAATTACGCACAAAAAACCAAGTAACATTTTGAAACACTGCCAATTTCGCCATTCGCCTGCGTACTACTCTTTGTAGATTAATTCTGTCTCTCTCCTAGAAAACTATAGCCAGCCACAATTCCACGCGAAAGAAAGACGATCCTCTAGGAGTACTTTCGCAAATGAAAATATTTAATAAGAAATACGTTTCCTTGATTACCACTAAAAATATAGAGATTATAATTGATTTTATTTTTGTACCATTGTTATTAAAACACCAAAAATCACTCTTTGTAATCATGTCTTGAGTGGAACGTGTTATTGTGTTTGTCTATGACCTCCTGTGGCGTGACTGGCGCGGGAGTTCTCAGAAAAAAATAAATTTTAGTCAGGAACTCAACATTATGCTTCTTTCTCGAAAGTTGCCAACATCTTTTATGAAAACTTAATAATTTGAACTTTGTGAAGGATTCCTCAGTAAATTTTTCCAACAACCTGCTCAGTCTGCCCCAAGAGATTAACCTGAAAGAACTTTACATTCGTTGTAATTTTCGGGATCACGCCTTGCGTTTAACTCATACCTCTAGCCAATTTATTAACACACGAAGGAGAGAGCACACTTTGCAGCCATTGCATTCTTGAGTTAGAAAGTGGACGGCCAAAAGGCAGGGGTTTTTTGCGCCCGATAAGCTCAAAAATCACACTAACAAAGAAAAAGCAAAGGAAAATAGAAAGAACGAGGGGGAAGAAAGAGGATAGTCAAAAACAAAAAAGCAATGGTTGCACTCTTATTCTATTATTTTGGCTTGGATTAAATGGAGCCGAAACCAATTGTGGAATTGCACGCATTTTAGGCATCCTATTGATGGACAGTTACGACATAGAGGATATTACATGGCCGCGCGGAGATACGAAATTTCTCATCGAGTCTTGAAAAATGTTTCACGAGTGAGCGCAGCGAACGAGCGAAATATTTTTTCAACACGAAAAAATACCAAACCATTTCACTCTAATAGTTTTTTGGTATGGAAGGCGCGATTTATTATGTAGCCATATCAAAGGTAATATTTTCACATGTGAAAATATAAAGTTTTCGCGCGAAAGCTCACCTGGTATTTCATTGGTGTTTATATAATAAATATAGATATTTCGATTCGAGCAACAACAATTCGCTGTTTGTCCCCTTTGAATTGGAGATGAATATAATCTTTGGCCGAGAAAAACTGCTTGAAGGATCGAAGAGGTCTACTTGGCAGTCAATGTCTTCAAAAATTCGGCTAGATATAAAATATGCAATGTCGTCATTTGAGCGGCTGATTTAGTATCAGTTCCTCAGTATAAACTGAATATGGTAGTGTTTACTTCTGTACGTTGTTTTTGTGTGTCATAATAGAGAGCTTTCTGTGACGAGGAAGTAGAGGTTCTAAATGGGGTGGTGGCTTTTACGGTTAACGGTTAAAACTTTGGCTCTTTTACGGCTATCAGTTAATTTTTTCAGTTACGGTTAACAAAAAAGTTGAAAATTAATTTATTTAGTTTCAAAGAGTTAAATATCAATAAACCTGTAGTTTTTGTATCTCTAAAGCAAAATAAAGGTCTTAGGATCAGCTCGGGATAAAATTCTAAAGCTATTCTTTTAAAAACTTTTAACAATTGATAGATTATACTTTTTAACAAGTATTCCACTTCCAATATTATTTTGCGCAGAGAATTGTCAACAGTCAATTTAAAAATAATCTTCGTGAAAAAGCAAAAGCAGGAACGCGAACGCCCAACTCGATGCAGGGGCGCGACATTCATTTATAAGAGATGAAATGGCAGTTTCCGTCTGTAAAAATGAAAAGGTTTTAAGTTTGAATGAACAGTCCGCCTAGCTTTATCCGTCTGTTTATCCGTCAATTTTGACGGACAGTTTGTAGATGGATTATCCATTTCAGATAGTCTGTGTACAGCTACTCCCTCCCCTCAGAAAAAAGCGGTGAAGGGTGTCTGGGGGGGAGGGGGCGACCGTACACAGGCTAGTCTCAGATGGATAATCCATTTCTAGCTCTAGTGTGAAAACGGCCAATAACAAAATTCCCGTGTCCAGTGTCTTTAACGATAGCTTAGGACTGTACAGAACGACTGTCTGCCGTTGACTTGTCCGTAGGCCTCATTACTGTCTTCTGTTTATGGTCACGTGGCCCGAGCGAGTTTTTTTCTCAGATACGTCACCAAAATGGCTTGACCGAGAAGGCGTGGTAATACGCCATACAGGGACTAGGCATGGCAATGTCTACCGTAGCGTCAGAGAAAAACAGGGAAATAAGGGGAATAAATCACATAACCCCTCGCTTCAGACCGATAACCCTTACAAAGTAGCCAGGAAATAAATAACGCAACCATAAGTGAGTTTAGCACTTTCCTTAAAATTAACAAATCTAGGGAACAATTCAGTTACGGATAATTTTAACAGTTAAAATGTTTTCAATTTTATGGCTATCGACTAAATTTTTGGCCGTTTTACGCCTATCGGTTAACCCCACTGAGGCCCCTTCAAGTAGTGCTCGAGCATGAACTAGCGTCATTTTGGCGGGGAAAACGTGATAGCCGTAGACATTCTACTACGAGTTTTAGCGAGAATGTCGTAGTGGCGGGAACAAGTCATCAAATGTAAAAAGTTTTTTTCAAGGATTTTATCATTTTGCCATCGGGACAGTATAAATAACCTTCAATATAAATAACTGTACTAACTTGAGTTCCGGGGTGTCTTTTTGTTAAGAGCTCGCGCAAGAACTTTAAGTTTAATCTCCTACTCATTTTCGTCCTCAAATCTAAAGCTCTCTCATGTCCTCGTGCGTTTAAATTTCTGCTCGGCTACTTTTTTGTCCACTCCATGCTAATATTAACTATAATAAATGACTGACTGAATGAATGAATGAATGAATGAATGAATGAATGAATGAATGAGGAAATAAATACTGTATGATAATTGAGTGGGACAACCGATCCACAAAAGTGGTTCCTCGTCTAACATATTTCGAATCGAATAGGTATTTGGAAATGCCTTTGAAGAGAGGGGAAAACTGGGGGTCCCAGGTGAAAACCTCTCGTAGCAGCCGGGGCGAGAAGAACAAGGGAATACCTTTTGAGGAATAGGCTGAGGTTGTTTTTTAAAAAAATTTCAATGCAAATTTATCAGGTACACACGTTTAAGCGGCTGTTAAAACAGCTAGTACTCATGATCAATACTTATTAATAAATTGATATTGATACAATATGTTTTCGTAGATAAAGGTGTGTTAACACAAGTGTTGAAATGCCTAAATTATACTTCTAAACTGCGTTAACTTTACGTGCGATGAATCACTGATGAATGACTTTTTTAAACACACTCAGTGTGTGTCAGCTTCTAGTGTAGCTGTGTTCCTTTAAGAGGCCTCGCCTTTACTGAGTCAGAAATTGAAAAGAGAAGACAGTGAAGGATCTAAAATTTAAAATTTTAGATTAAATTAAACCAGGTAAGCGTTTGAGAAAGAGCACTCACTGAAAGAGATGATTTTTCCATGCAGGTTTAAAAGCTTTCAGAATTCTTCAGACACGTACTCATGCACTAAGTATTTGTATCCGTAAGAGATTTGCTTTGTTTTTCCAGTCGGCGATGAAATCTTCATATCCTTGCCCTTGTTGTTTACATCTAACGCTGTAACAGCAATTTTTACCAATTAGTCGGTGAGCCCAAACCGTTCCATTTACAAAATCAAAAATTACTTTCTCTATTTTCCATCCATCCTCAATGTAAGCTTAAGTGGGAACAAGCAATCTTTTAATCTTTCTTTATTTCACACCCGGGGATTTCACACTATACAAGGTATTTACACATGTGTACGTACGTAAAGGAGAACAAAGTAGCTGATAAATAATGAAAAAGCTAGACGACATGAAGTTCATTTGTGTACAGTGTCCGAAGTAGCAATAGCTTTCTTGTTGAACACCGCCATGATCAGCTAATTGGCAGCAGCAAGAGAGGAGATAAAATCTCAAATAATATCAGTGATACAACATATAAGCAAGGCTAAGATCAGATTTGACTGATTAGGAGATAAGACTTCCATTCTTAATTTCTTAAACTTATGCTATGGCAGACACTTGATCTGAGGCCAAGCGGTACAGTCTCCCAGATTTTTGGAGCAGAGAATTTAAAGGACATCTTACCTATATAAGTTGGTGGATACTCTTGGCCTAAAATAATTCAGTTTACTGACAAATCTTTTATTTTACTTGTGTATACGTGATGCTGGAGTCAGGACAACAAGGAAGATATCTGGAATGCTATCAGTTTCATTTCTCATTCTACACAGTCGCGGGACATAAGTATTCGTCACTTTCAATATGGCGGCGTTTGTTTACATTTTACGGGCGCTAGTTTTAACACCGTTTTCAGCAAATCTAACTTTAAAATCACCTTAATATTTAGTAAGATGACCCTTCATCGTAATTACATTGTCTAGGCGATCAGGTATGGACTGGTAAAGGTTTCTTATATAATCCAATTCGATGTTCCGCCACACGCTCTGGATTTCACGCAGAAGATCATTTTTGGTAGCGATATCTACCGCAGACTTTTGTAGCTCTCTCTTCACGTAGAGCCAGATATTTTCTATTATATTTAAATCTGGTGATTGTGCTGGCCATTCCCTTGAGGTTACTTCGTTTTGATCTTTATAATTTTCTACAGTGTGGGCTCTGTGGACAGGCGCATTGTCATCCATGAACAAGTATTCTTTTCCTTCAAAATACCAGACAACTACTGGCCATAAGTTCTTGTCTAGGATGTCAATGTACTTGGCAGAGTTGATGTTGCCTTCAACTGCAGTCAGAGATCCAACACCATCATAACAAATACATCCCCAGATCATCAAACTTATCTTCCTTTCAGAGCGAGAACAAACGAGATGTGGGTTGTACTTTTCGTCGTCTTTTCGCCAAATGTAAACACGGTTGTTTGTACCGACACGATCTGACTTTCATCTAAAAATATTACTTTTTTCCAATAGTTGTCTACCGTCCGACTTCTTCGCTGTTTACACCACTTCACTCGCTTTTTTCGACTCACTTCCCAACCACCATTTTCTTTTTCGCTAACCTTCTTTATATCCTTCCGAATGCAACACCCTTTGCACGGTTTTCTGGCTGAAAGTCTTTGTTTTGCACTCGTTTAGCTTTGCAGTAATGTCCTGCAAGGTAAGTCGTCTGTTACTTTTAACCAAACGCTTTAAAGCATTTCTGTCTCTATTTGTGAAGCTCCTTTTCCTGCCACTTCGCGTCAAAGTCTCCACTGTGCCAGTCATTCGGTACTTGCTTAGAACGCTCGTGATAGTCGTTCTTGGAATGTTCAACATTCTTGACAGTTCCGCTTTGTTTTGCACGGATTCCAATAGAGTAATAATTAATTCTTTCGTCTCTGTGGACAGGTCAGCACCTTTTCGACTCATGAGTGCTGAAAATAAATTCTCAGAAGCAAAACAAAAAAAATATGACTATTTTTTAGCGCCCTAACCTTGAACTTAATGTTGAATGACTGAATAAGCAAGGTGTCAAAACACAAACAGCTCTTATTTTTTTACCTTTCGGGAACTTTGCATTTTCTTTCGTGCTCTTGGTCGGATGTTTGTTTGTTTCTATTTCTGCTAATTTTTCCCGCCTTTATTGACCAAACGCGCGCCCTGCATCCATTTTTCCTGTTGACAGTGTGCACAACAGGGGTAAAAATTTCGCGCATTTTTTTGAAAGTGACGAATACTTATGTCCCTTGACTGTACGTATAAGGCAGAACAAAGAATTACGTCAGTCTGCTGTTCTCACAGGAGATAGTTTCAGTTTCAGTAGCTTTAAATCTATTGCTTCAAGGAAACAGCCGAAAACCGAATTTCGGCAAAAAAAAATATTTTCAATGCATGATCGCATATACGATTTGGTCCGCATAGACTCGTAGTGAAAATGTTATAACGACATATCTACAAGTACACGTCACCACATCGCTCCTAGCCTGTGCATGACAGTGATTACTTTCATTGCTAAATTATCATGAACACGGATCAAGAATAAAGAAGTAGTCCCTTATTTATTTTCTATTAGATATCTTCTTCATAAATTTTCCTAAAACTTGTATTCCTCATTAATGATTGAAATGACGAAAAATAGAAGGTTCAGGCACTGTGGTGTGTTTTCAAATCTAGCTGCATTTTGAAAACTCTCCGATCATCATCAACTCGATTCCTCAAGATCAACTCGTGCACTCGTGCTTTTGCATCACAGTTTTGAAAGGTTCAGTCACTGTGGCGCGTTTGCAAATCCAGCTGATGAAAACTTCCCAATCATTTTTGCATTCTTAACTCTATTGCTTTTGCGTCATTTTGTTTGAGAGCTTATTTGACTGAATCGAAGACTACAAAACAATTTGTTTTAGTCCTTTTCGGAAGGCCAAGGGTCATATACGACCCATATGGAATGATGTATACACTCCTCCCTGGACACATTAAGCGTTTAGTTGAAGTTAATAAATCGGTAAGCAACAACGTCAGCATAGATAGATCTTTCCAGCGATACCTCGTTTTGGATATTCTGACAAATCCTGACAGAGTTATACTCACAAAAAAAGGAACATTTTGGGGAAAATCCATTGCCAATTTTGCTGTTTACAACACTACTCATTGAATATTAAATTTGTCCCTTTCCTAAAAAGTTAGCCAAGCACAAATCCATGAAATGAAAGACGATAAAATGGGCAACCAAACCGCCAATAAAGAAGGAAAAGAAGGGGAAAAAAAGAGAGCGAAAAAAAAAAGGCTTTTTTGCATGCGTGAAAAACAAAAGAGCTGATTAGTTACGTCAGGTTAGTCGGAAAATATGCCCTTTTTTTTGCAAAACTCGTTTTTAGCCATTCTTATGCTAATTAGAGGAAAACTAGAGCAAAGTTTAGAGGAAAAAACAGGAATTAGTTAAGAATGCGGTTTTCTCGCTCGCCGGCTGTCACTTCTCGACGTTTTAAAGTGCGACTGAAATAATCTTCAAAACAAGTCTTTGATCCATCGCTAGCTAGTTAGGGAAAGTGCCAAAAAAATTGTGGTAAAATTGCCAATAAACTGTTGGTTTGCCTCGGAGTAAATAAATTCAAAATAGATTTCAGGGGTGAGGGGATAGCAAGGTTTTGACGATAAAAATCCGACCTGAAACACGCTTCCGACATAGTAACTACTAAAAAAGCGGCTTTTGCTCAAAATCGTCTTGAAACGATCCTAGAAAATACCTTACGGGATGCATTCAGCTCCCTAACTTCCCCCTTCCCTGCATTCTATGTCAGAGGATAAAAAACGTTTCTATGATTCATTCTGAATGAGTCGATAATCACTAACGTTTGAGTTGTTTGCTCAAACAGGTACGATGATAGTCATGAATGTTGCTACTCTTTTCCTTGGACTGGCTACAACCGTCTGTGCATACCCTGGCGTACCGAGCAAGATAGGCGACCTGATTGACAAATGGGCTCCGTTGGTAAAGCTTGCACAGAATGAACCGTGGAAACCATCAAGTGTTGACTACTTCTTGTCTCATTGTAAGCTGGAAGGGTGCACTAGCGAGCTGACAAGCTCGAGCCTCGAGAGGTGCAACCGCAACAGTTTCATCGTTACCAAAGATAAAATTAGTTGCCCTTCCTGCACCGAGCCTGCTGTTCTGCGTGGTCAAGACCCAAGCAGCCCAAATAATGCCGTGCCAACATATGTCATTTATCGAGAGCATAACAATTTCTTGGAAATCGCCTACCGTATGTTCTTCCCGTACAACCGCGGGAAGCGGGTCTGCGTTGGACTTTATAGCGGATGCCCGCCATGTAAGAAGATTTGGGGAGTGTGTCCTTGTCCATCAGGTTGCATTGGAGGATACTCAACATTTGGACACCACGTTGGAGACTGGGAGAAAGTTTATGTTCGTTTCCGAAAAGTCATCACTGACTACCAGATCTACTCCATTTACCTGTCGATGCATGGCAGCGCAGCTACCAAAAAGTTTGGAGGCGAGTTTCTCTGGCAAGGCGGTACGTTTAGAAAAGGGGGTAAAACGCTAGGCATGTATAGCGGTACTCACGCAATAGTCTACTGTGCTGCGGGCTCTCATGGGATGTGGCCGGATACTGGACGACACGTTTACTTGACCCTTCCAAACCAAGACACCCTTATAGACGAGGCCAGTAGCGGTACAAGTTGGCACACATGGAAAAATTTGAAGCCTGTCCAGTACGATCCTACTGGTCAATACAGCGGGGAATTTAAGTTCCTGGGGTTTCAAGGCCGGTGGGGAAACAAGAAAGAGGGATGCGGTGTCTTAGACTGGAACGTCTTAGAAGATCTCGTTGGTGAGTGTCAGCTTAACAACGGCCCAACAGGTCCTTCTGGCTGGCCCAAAGTTTAAATAGAAGCTCTCATGGTGGTTGCCATGGTTATCGATACTAAAGTTAATGACATGATGAAGTGGGATCATTCTAGGATCATTCGGGAATAAGAAAAATTGTACTCAATTATTAAGAAATAAGTGTCATAGCACCTAAGAGTCTATTCCAAATAAATATACTGAAAAATTGAAGTTGACGTTTTGGCATTATTGTAGTCTTGGGGGGTAGGGAAGGTGGTAGAGTGGAACTCCGCATTACGATCAGCTTGTTTATAGGACCACCTCGTTATAATGACCATATTCTTTCGATTCAAACATAAAAATCACAGAGTCATTAGTATTATTTTGAAGAGCCCGTAAATGCGACCACCTCGCTATTATAACCAGAATTTCATGGCTCAACAGTGGTTGCATTAATGTTCCTGTCCTTGATTTAGGTGAAAAAAGATGGCGGATTAAAGATGGCCTTTATTCGATCGAGTCAAGACGCAACTGCAAATCCAATTGTGTCCCTAGCTAGAGGGTGTCTCTTTCTTGATATAATATGCTTCTTTTTGAAGAGCGAGGAGCACAGTCTTCGTGTCGAACATGGAGGCGAAGGAGAGGAGAGAGACTATGCCGACACTAAAGCCATCTAAACAAACCCTAGGCTTTTTTGTACCGGTAACAAACCTCGAAGCTACTATAAGCCATAAGGTCCACGTCTAAGGGTTGATTTCTACTTTTGCGTGAGTTTTCCGTGCGAACGCACGTAAAATTGTACGTACATAAATGAAAAAAGTGGCAATGTATGAAAGGCCATGCGTAAACGCAAAAGTTGAGCGAGGTTCAACTTTTACGTTCACGTCTGACCTTCCATACATATGCATTGCCTTTGTTTACGCGCTCAAAATTTACGTGCGTACGCACTTAAAAATTACGCGGCATTGGAAATCCCCCTTCAGTCTTCACGCGTTCAAGGTAAGAGAGAGCGCCTAGAAACTTGCCTGAGTCTGCCTCGTAGCCAGACGTCTCTCGCGCTTGCAAAGGAACGCGGGAAGGAGTAAACAAGCGCCTTTCTTCTTTCTCCATTCCATGGTCCCTTGCGCTTGGTCAACAGTCACTCGCGTTTCGCGCTCTCTCTCGAAGTGCCTGAGGAGGGGCAATGCCAGATAGACTCTTCTCCCATTTAGGCTAGAAGTGCAGCAAAACAAAGGAGAATCTTCGGGTCAATCACAAGTCAACAGTAGAATGTTTTTTTAGCCACCCCTTTATTTTGCGTCCATTCACACGAGGCTGGTTTCAGAGATCTCGCCTTGCCTCTTAATACTTTTTGAAATTTTCGATGTGTTCATATGAGAGGGTGAGCAGGCTTGGTATCTCTGTAAGCGGGCGGTTGCCTTAATGAATTATGGCGACCTGGATTGCATCGCCTTGCATTGCCTGCTGTGTTTTCCACATCATATGCATCCCATTCAACTGCAGTGATACAGCTTTAAGAGTTACTAAAGCTATAATAGGCGCGGAAGTTATAATTTTGGTGTTTCACCTTGTTGCTTTCTTTCTCGAATTTCGTACCAGAACTCGCCTCCAGGATCTTTGCCCTTTTTCATCTCTGAAAGCGGTCTTAAATTTCTCATATGAACCCAAGGGGAAATTGGTCCCTGCGAGGGTCCAAGGCTCTTTGCAATAATATGATATCACGTTTTGCTGTACAGATTGATCCAATCAGAGGCCAGCGGGAAACTATCCTCGACGTCTGATTGGTTAATATCTGCATGGAAGAATGTGAGTTAATTAAAGGAGGTCACACTTTTAGACTACTTGCTGTAAAAACGTCATGTATTCTGCATTTATACTGTGTTTTTTTATAGCATCATAGTTTAAATAACAAGATTTATTATTCCACTATTCTGTCATTTGACCATATAAGGTCACGAGAACAAGCAAAATACGAGGCCGTAATACACTGTAGTGTCCTGGTTTAACCGGTTTACCACAGGGCGAATACCGGCGGATGGAGAAGGAGCAACTATGGCTAACAGAATCAGGATGTTTTGGATACTCTTACTAGAAAATAGAAGCCAAAATAACATTTTTCTTTTGCAGTACATAATTAACCTCTCATTCAAGGGTTTGGCATAATACGCGCGAACATTTTGCTCATTGTTAACGTCATTCTCCAAGACGGAATCAGGATGTTTCTGAATACTCTTAACAAAAAATAGAAACCAATTGCCAAATAGCAAATTTTTGGTAGTGGAATAATAAACCTCTTATTCGATGGTTTAGCATATAATACGAGCGCACATTTTGCTCATTGCTCGTATTTTTCCTCGCCCTACGCAACTCGCAAAATATCTGCACGTATTATATGCTAAACCATCAAATAAAGTGTATATATTACATATTTATCATGCTTGTTTTGTTGTGTCTTGGCTTAAATATTACAAATACTGCTTAATCATTCAACTTTCTTATGTGTATGAAACCTGATAAAATGCCACACAACATAACTTCAGGTGAAATGAGTTTCAGGTAGTGGTGTGCTGATCATCATGTCTAATAAATTGATCACTGGACAAACACTTTAAGTGAGGCGATAATCAAATAAAATGTATGTAGAATGTTCGGTCAGTTATTGCAAAAAACAAAAAAAAGGATTTTTGTGTAGGCAAATGAACATATCAAACACTTGCGTATGGTCTTTTAATCACAGAACACACACTTTTTGAGATCAGTAGTCAAAAACCTCAGCACATTTGCATTGCATGTACCCTGACTTAAACAAAGGTGAAAAAGAAATAAAACTCTTTCAAAGAGATTTTTTCCAATGATCAATTTATTTCTGATGATCGATCACTTCTTTCAGGTGATTTGGCAGGTTGCCCTCTCTTGCCTAACAACTGAACGTTTGGGTGAACAAGTGTTGAAGAAAGTTTTTTCTACAGGCCTTTCGACTATCAAGCCTTACATAAAAATTCTTATTATTTTTATAATGGCTTAAAAAAGAAGCAAGCAAACTGACCGAACCGAACATCTGTAACATTCTTCCTGCTCTTTGACCTGTAGCCTTTAAAACTGAAAGTCACACCAAGACTTTGCATGTTGTTAACCCCATCAAGCCCAATGCAGGTGTCTGGTCCACGCCTTAAATTTCTAACAACATAGTCCGCATCCTTCCTCAAAAAAACTGGATCAAAAATGACATCGTAAACATCAACTTCTTCTTCTCTGCACGGCATTGGACCAGAAGAAAAAGACTCATCTTTTAAAGCAACCAATTTTGTATGATTTTCCACATCCATGATTCTTAAAGAAATCAGATGGTCCTTGTTATGTTGATAACCAAGAAATCGAATCCCATGAAGCATAATATCCTTGTCTACCTGCAGAACAATGGCATCAAGAGATGGGGGATTTGTTTCATCAAACCGCGGGTCTTCTGGATCACAATAGCAGGGCCAGAACCATGTAAATCTGCAGCATGACCAGCTAAAACCTACTCGCCTATCTTCAAGAAAACCTGCAGATTTCGATAACGTGCCATTGAAATTCTTCATCAATTCTTTTACTTCTGTCTCAGTAAGGATATTTGAGTCAATCACAGTGCTTGTAAAATCTTTCTCCTCCATTACTGGGAAATGCATGTTTTTCACAATTTGCTCTCCAAGAAATCATCGCTTAACCTTACCACTAGTGGGAACTCCTTGCCTTTCACATTCTTCAGTGGCCCACAAATCAACAGCTCTGAAGAGCTCTACCTCTGAGATTGTCAATGTGGCTCTCTTGACCATGGCTTCGAGCAAAGATCTGTCAATTGTCGCGAATTCTTCCAACTTTACAACTTCTTCAGTTTTACTTTCAATCATTTCCCAGCAACGATCCACAAGATTCTTCTCGTCATACCTTAGAGCGTGAGACAAAACACAGAGTACGTTTGCAAGATCTAAATTCCTCATTAAGAATACGACGCATTTTTGGCAAGCGATGGCAGGATATATTTCTTGGTCACATACAACACTTGCAACACATTGCTTTCGTTCAACTCCACCTTGTTTCTGTACATGTATCGCAACATTTCCAACATTCCCTCGTATTCACAGTCGGGTAGATCAATAGTGTCCGACTTCTCGGCCATTACTCCACAGAACATGGCGTAAAAAACAGGACTGTAGATGGACAACAAAAACTTGTGTTCTGGAATCACCATCTTGGATCTTTTTGCATCGTTTTCGCCGCATGACGATCGTATAACGAAGCTGACATCACTTAGCAGATCGTTATTGAATAAAAAGGTTATCTTCTCTCTTACGTGTGATTTTTCATCACCCAGCTGCCCAAAAACAGCCATTGAAACACTAAAAGGCACGGGAAATGGAGGAAATCGACTGGAAGGTGATATATTTACGAATATAAGAAAGATGAAATGTAATACTATATTTATTTCTTCTCTTTGTCATCACTTATTTTTCTATTTCAAATTTCTTTCAATCACTACTTCAACGGTTTTTGTTTTCTACGTTCACTTACTATCATAGTATCATATTGCACGCTATTTCTTATTTTCAAATTGTAACGTCTCCTAATTTGTAAGACCCTGAAGAAGGAAGGCCGTGCCTTCCGAAATATTGGTCAATATAATATATTCCCGACTGTAAAATCAGCCTTGCTTTTTTGTCTTATATTTTCACTTATTGCTGATTAGATCCTTTATTAGGATCCGGTCCTTCTTTTTTGTAAGCTGGTCCTTGCTTAAAAAAATTGACAGTTCTTCAGCGGCTTTTTTGCGGCTAAGGATACCTTTATATACGTTACATCAAAAAGCTAGTGAGAGTTTAATTTAAACGGGCGGGAAGGTAATTCTGCGCGCCAATCTTTTTCCTCTTGTTTAGATCCCCCACCCCACTATCTGCCTCTGGGACTCCGAGGATGGCATCACACAGACCCTGTGTCGAGTTTCAACTCGACCAAATGTGAAACTCACTCTCCTGAAACGGCTTCCAAATAGCCCAAAATAGCCTGTGTACAGACCCTCACACCCCTCAGGAAAAAGTGGTGGCCAGTGGCTTTGCGGCTCAGTAAATGTCCTCCACTAGTCACCTCCACTTAAGTGATTCTTTGTTATATATAATTTAGTAGAGGAAAAAATTAACATACTTTTCAAGTGATTGAAAAGGAGTGCCAAGCTGCCCGACCCGTGCCAGGCGATGATGTTGCCTACAAATGTAGCCTGTGAAAACAGCTGTTTCTCCTCGCTTCTCGCCACTTAGGACATTTTGCCAGGAGAGACTTCTGCGTGTCTCAGCGACAGAAATTCCATACTGATGATGTAAAATCTGCATAACCGTTGTTTTTCATTTTTCCTAGGAAGTTTTACAGTTGTCCAGGAGAAATTACAGGCAATACTTATGCAAAATTTTTGTTAAATCTCGAAACATTTACGAGAAAACAAGTCCGATGATCCCCTCTTGTGGGGTCACCGGCTTAATTTTCTAGTTATCAATAATGGAAGTTGATTAGGACTCAGCTATCCTTTGAAGACGTTGCCATGGAAACCGCTCATGGCGAAAAAAAAAAACTGGTTACTTGAAGTCAAGTATTCAATGTATTTTCCAACTGTACGAAACGGCAGCTCTTGCTTTCGCTTTCATTTTTGTTCTATCCTTTCAAAAATGAAACCGTCAAAAACTGAGTAAAAAGACCATAATTGGAAGCTAACTTCATAAAAAAAAGTCTTAAAATAATCCCCTGAATCATGAATGTCATTTTGGGTAAGCCAGCTGTGTTTATCTAATTTTAATTACGAGTCAACAAATGTAAATAGTCATTGTTTTTTTTTTAGTGACAGGTCATACACGACATTATGCATTAGTATGGTCTGTGTAGTGCTCTATTGCACTATAGTTTTTTCGTTGAGAACGCAAGTCGAATTCTGGTAACCAATTTAGAAAGAAGCTATTAATATCATTCATCAATTACTCTTATTTTACGCGTACTCAGGAGTTAGTATTTGTGTTAATTAGAGCCATTTCAAATACTTTGTTTTTGATTAGAGGGTGTTTTCCTCTGATGACTCATATAATAACAAGCAATAACCATTAAGTTAAGGCAAAAGAAATTTCGATTGAACACAAGAAACTAATACAATAATACAAACTAAGGGCCAAAATCGCAATGTTAGTCGCAATGCACAAGGCGGTAAGTCAGAGTAATGTCCTTGGGTGAGGTCCAAACCCGAAGTTCAAGCACGCGACCTTCCACTCTGCAATCCAGCGATCTATAAACTGAGCTAAAAAAGATTTACGATATTTACTGAAGCATGATTTGCTTGCATTTATTTGCTAGGTGCTATGCAGGTCAAGGATTTCGCTGTTTTCCTCTTTACACTGCTGTCTACGACCGTTATTGCCTATTCTGGCGTTCCAAGCAAGATCGCTGACCTGATAGACAAATGGGCACCACTGGTAAAGCTTGCTCAAAATGAGACGTGGAGGCCATCTAGTGTCGATTTCTTCCTGTCTCATAGTAAGATGGAAGGATGCAGTGACCAGCCCAACCCCTCTGCGCTGACAAGTTCCAACCTGGAGGGGTGCAACAGAGACAGTTATCTTACCACCAAAGAGAGCCTCAGCTGCCCTTCCTGCACTGAGCCCGTTGTTTTTCGTGGTCAAGATCCAAGTGTAGTACCAGTGTACGTCATCTACAGAGAGCATAACAATTTCTTAGATATCGCCTACTGGATGTTTTTCCCGTACAATCGCGGGAAGCAGGTCTGCATTGGATTTTTTCAGAAAGGGTGCTTTATTTGCCCGGAGTTTTTGGGCCGGTGTCCTTGCGGAGGGAATCTGGGCTGCATTGGGGTTTCTTCATCACTTCTTCACCACGTTGGAGATTGGGAGAAAGTTATAGTACGTTTTCGGATAGTCAATACACACTATCAGATCTACTCCATCTGGCTGTCGATCCATGACGAAGAAATTACAGCCAAGTTTGGTGGAGAATTCCTCTGGAAAGATGGTTATTTCCATAAGAGAGATCAAACTGTGGCCATGTATAATGGTACTCATGCAATGGTCTACTGTGCCAAGGGTTCACATGGAATGTGGCCTGATCCTGGACGTCACGTTTGGTTAAACCTTACAAACGGAGACTCTCTAGAGGATGAGGCTACCAGTGGTAAAAGTTGGCACACATGGAAACATTTAAAGCCTGTCCAATACGATCCTGATGGCAAATACAGCGGCGAGTTTAAGTTCATGGGATTCCAAGGCTAGTGGGGAAACCGGAAGCGCGGCTGTGGCATCGTAGAATTGTTCGTTAAGGAATGCCAGCTCAACAGCGATCCAATAGGCCCCTCTCGCTTTCCTAACTTTGAAACTTAGTTGCAGTGGTGTCTAAGTGTTATTTGTAAAATAATCCAAGTGCTACTTAGACTCGTCATGATGATAATAAGAAGTACTGTATTAAAAGTTTTGGCGTTCAATTGTTTTTTGAACCGGTTAGACCTCGTAGTTTTTGTACGGTTAGTGTGGTTCCGTATGAACAGAACACCTCAACGTAATAATCAGTTTCAACCGGTTAAAAATTCATCCAGTACCGTGTCAACGTAACCGGAATTAATGTTGGGTCAGACGAAACAGGTTATAGAAATAAAGCAATTTGACAAGCTACATAAGTTCTCTTGCTTTGGCGCTTCTCATTTCAGAGAAAGTTGTAATGACCAGTGAGTAATTCCGCCAAAAATATTTCAGTTCATTGCGCTTTCTTGAAGTGTCGTGATCGTATCATACACAGATGAAATATAAAGGCGTCGAGGATAGTGTTGTAATCTTGGTCAATTCTGTTCTTAAGCAGTCATTACTTACAGAGCCCCCAGCCTTACCCATATACAGATTTCCTGTAGAGTTATGAAGATATGAATCAAATTTCACCACAGAGCGAAACGGTAATAACTTTCAGGTGATTTTTGCAGGCATAGCATTAAAACTTGAAAAAAAAAGGCAAAATGTTTTCAAGTTTCAATCCGTGTCCATTTTTTTTTCCTTGCCATCAGTAGCAACATACGCCGTGACAGGAAATTACATGTTTCGATGCCTAAATATCCAGCCAGATTTTTGAAAAAATTACCGCCAAATGGACCTTATTTTCCGTCCAATAGTTTTTTCTTTCGGCCAAAAAACTATCCCCAAAGTAGCCATTATAAAATCTATGAGTGCAACCATAGCTTTTTTCTTTTTTTCTCTTTTCTTTCTCCTCTTTTTCTCCTTTGAAATTCTTTTTCTTTCTTTAGTATGATTTTGGAGCTTCTCGGGCCCAAAAAAACCTGCCTTTTGACACCTCAGTACTTAAATGAGTGCAAATTTCGTTATATATAGGTTAATTGGTTTTCAAAAAATTGCTAGATATAGTTTAAAACAAAAAATAAATAAATTAAACTGGACTGTTATTTTTGTCATTGAAATGATGCAAAGACACGTTTTAGCCTTTTACAGCAATGTAAATTTTATTTTAAAAAAGCAAATATTGCGACACTGCTAGATTTAATTTAGCTCCAAGCAGAATTAACTGTGGACGAAATCCTATGGCGGTGTCCCCATTTAAATAGAAAACTTCTTTGGCAGATTTTTTGCACGGTCCTATTTATTTTTCTAGGAATTAACAAAAAGAAATTTGAACTTTTTTTTGACCTTTTTTGGTCACCATTAGGAGTAAGGTTTAGGGTCAGTTAATTTAAGGCAGAATTTTGCAACAATTTCCGTGATTATTTACACAGCTGGGACAACTAACTAAACTATGTTAATAATATTTGACTTGCAGTTAAAGTAGTCAAAGCAATCCGTTACGATAAATTTGTTCAGAAATTCGATGTAAATGAAAAACAGATTAGTATTATTTGCTCCGTGAATTTGTAATGTTAGTGTGATTCACATTCATAACTGCCCAGTTTAATAAAATAAAGTCGAACTTCTATTCAAGGGACACCCTCTGGACCGAGGAAAGTGTCCCTAGCTGAATAGAGGTTGAGCTGGGGTTTGTTAACAATTAAGGCAACCAACAAAATATTTTTCTTTTAGCCTAACTCGGAATCTGCTGCAGTCATTATTCCAAGCAGCTAGATAAAGTTAAAAAAAATCACGATTAACGTTTCTCTGTGATATTTTGTGTTGATTTCCCACAAGTGCAGTGCATCGATTTAAGTGAGATTGTTCATGGTTTGCCTGCGTAGCAAGCGTTTCCGTACGGTTTAGGAGCAAAGAACGAGGAACGAGAGTCTAAGACCCGCACGAAAATGGCGCCAGTAAAAGATCTGGGAGGGGGTGGGGAAGAAAGGAAGGAAACGCTTGCAGACAAACCCCGGGATTTTGAAAACCGCGCACTTGGCCTGTCATGCCTGAGTTCGCGAAACCGACATTTGATGCTGTCATAATTGACCAATAAAATGACCATTGCACTACCGGGTCCGTGGCCGGGGGCGCCTGAAAAAAAAAAAAGAAAGGCCAATAAAATGTTTGGCTTTCAGTGGAGCGGAAATGAACTTCAGAGGACGCGCGTGTGTGAACCCAAAATATTTTTTTTTGTACGATGGTAACCGGTCAAGGTTTTCAAAATACTAAATGGCCGGCAGTCCGTTATTCTCAATAAATTTCAAAAAATCGAAAAATTCCAGCTAGTCTAAACTATCATACGTCGATTTAGAAAAGTCAAGCGATCCTGAAATGCTTTACAGGTTTGGTTTGTGCTGGGCTCAGAGGAGGAAATCATGTTTTGTGACACTTAGAAATTTTTTCAGCTCGACTGCCGGTCAAGATTTTCAAAACACTAAATGGCCGGCAGTTCTATATTCTCAGTAAATTTCACAAAATCGAAAGAAAAGCATTTCAGGATCGCTTGACTTTTCTAAATCGACATATGATAGTTTACATTAGATGGAATCTTTCGATTTTTTGAAATTTACTGAGAATAACGGACTGCCGGCCATTAAGTGTTTTGAAAACCGGTCAGTATAAAACAAGGACTGCGGACTGGGTATAAAATACGGACTAGGTATAAAACGCGGACTGGAAAATATGGACTGGGTATAAAACATGGACTAGGTATAAAACGCGGACTGCAGACTGCGGACTGGGTATAGAAATTCTTGGTGGAGGTTCTCTGAATCAAGAGCCTGACAAAAATGCTAATTTCTTCACCCATTTTAGACATGGTCTCGGTCTCTAACAACCATGAAAGGGGTCAGGACCCGGGGGGGGGGGTACCCTCTTATATAAGCTATATACGTATTTGCCGCCCTAAAGGGTAGGGTATATGGGCCGTTTTGGTGGTCTAAAAACACTTTGCCTATTTTGATTTGGAATCGGGTATGGTTTTCGAGGAAACTACGGGAGCGTACATGTACGAATGTATTTATCATTTTCAATTCTAGATGAATAAGAACGAAGTAGAAATATGCGAATTTGAAATACATTTTAAGAATTTTTTGTTTGCACTCTAGAGAGAATGATCTACTGTTGCGCTCTAATCTATAAATTTATAACGATGACATAAAATAATGGGTATGGATTTTAGAGATCAGGTCTGAAAACGGGTGTGGAAAATGACATATTTTATTCTGAAACAGTGTACAGAGAAACAGGGGGCGTAACCCCACCAGAAAATTCCTAACAGTACTCCCTTCCGGGGTTCAGGAGCAGGGTGTAAATCATGTCATCATAATCATCGCGTAGAATATAACGTTGGATTGGATGATTCATTTCGGTTATTATTCACGTATAGGTGAGTAATCCTTCCCGCCTAAATACTGCTTTTTACCTCGCGGAATGCCCCTATATTGACCTTCTCGTCTGAGTTTTTCGTTTCCTCATATTCCCAAGGATTTATTTGAAACGGAATAGAGGTATCTTTAGGAATTTTACTCTGACTCGGCTAACACCAATACTATTCGTTTTATTCGGTGCTTCTCTGATTCGTTCAGAGTTTAATTTCAGTTGCCTTGAATAGCGGCATAACCTTTCTTGCCCGTGCAGTATGCTTTCCTTCTCCACATGAGGAGAATAATTATAGACTGCGCGCGTGACCGGCTTACGGGATATTTTTGTGTGAGGCAAGGAGCTGGAACTACTGTTTTATGCAAGCCCGCTATCCGTTTCTCTCATTTTTACCTTTCTAAGGCTGTTAATTTTTATATACATAGATCGTAGTCCGCCCTTTTTACCTAGTCCGTGTTTTATACTCAGTCCTTAGTCCGCATTTTATACCTAGTCCGTGTTTTATACTCAGTCCGTAGTCCGCGTTTTATACCTAGTCCCTATTTTATACCCAGTCCGCAGTCCGTGGTCCGCATTCCGCAGTCCATGTTTTATACTGACCGTTTTGAAAACCTTGACCGGCAGTCGAGCTGGTTCAGCGTAAACCAAACATTAGACTTGAGATCTGTAAAGCATTTCAGGATCGCTTGTCTTTTCTAAATCGACGTATGATAGTTTAGATTAGCTGGAATCTTTCGATTTTGTGAAATTTACTGAGAATATAGAACTGCCGGCCATTTAGTATTTTGAAAACCTTGACCGGTTACCGGCCATATAGCCACAGCGTTTTTCGTATTTTGGAACACGTGGACGGCGTTTATGTTGAAATGTCAATGAATCCGAACGATCAATACAGGCTTTGGACATTTGTCTTTTAATCCGTCTAACAGAACAGTCTGTAAATCACCATCTGAGAGAATTCAACATCCCTCAACAAAACACTAACGAGCTGGACCCCGCATGACACATTGCAGGAAACCATCGCATTCGCGGACAAAAGAAAATCGCTTTTAGTTATTCAGATCCAGGAGGCACTTTGGAGAACAAATTAAACGACCTGAAACCCTTGTTTAGTCGCAAGAAGAGCCTTACGTTTCAAAAGAAGTCAAAGAAAATGCTCTTGCATTGGATCGCAAATCTTGCCGACCAGAATATAAAACAACAACAACTGAAAATTAATATGCCTGTCACGTACCATACCGTCCTCTCACTATGAAACGAACATTTGATCGACACGTGTCAACATTATTCGACTAGCCGAGCCAATCAGGCGCTGCGTTCGCTGGCGAATGCAGGTTTTCAAAATCGAGGGGTTTGTCTGCAAGCGTTTCCTTCCTTCCCGTCCCCCTTCCCCCACTTTCATTTTTTTGGCTCTTGTTTCATTTATCGCGCGGCCAAAACCTAGAATACCGTTCCTCGGTCTTTCTTTGCTCCGAAACCAAACGGAAACGCTTGCTACGCAGGCTAGTTCTTGGTGTAAAAGCTGTCATCATTGCGATTAGTGCACACTTAAACTTATCAACCCTCTTTGTGGTCAGTCACGTTTTGAGTACTAAAATGTTCCCTCAATAGATCTAGAGGTGTCCCTCTAGTGAAAAGAACCATTTAGGTTAATGAGTGTAAGTAATTTTGCCCTTCGAGTTTTTCCATGATTATTTGTACATCTGCTCAAATTTGGCTCGATTTCAAGTCTCTTATGACGACGTCAGCTCTCACAAGAATGAAAACAGCGAGTCAAAATGTAGCCTCCCACGCAGACGTTTTTAGGGGAGCTCGTTTTTCATCCCTCCCCAGGGATGAAAGACGATGCACTCATCCGAGGGGATCGAGACGTTCCTAGTCAAACGGAAGTTATCTGCATGTAATGCGTGCCTAGGCCCAGCCAATGCCCAGGCATGCGTGCCAATCAACAAACAATCCCATGATACACTGCGAGTGCAGTAATGGCGGATGTTAGTGACGCTGTTCTTGTCATACACAAACTCTAACTTTTCTTGTAGACTTCCCAACGTATTATAACATCTGTTGTTTCAAATTCAGTTCTAGAAGCACATGGAGATGTATCAAGGTTGCACGCCGGGTTTTCCTCCTCTCCCGCAGGGCTGGGAGATGAAAGTTGACCCGAGTTCTGGAAGACCGTTCTTTATTGATCACAAAACGAGAACTACTTCGTGGGAGGATCCGAGGGCCCAAAAGCCATACTCGGTGAGTTTGAAGGTTTTGAAAACATGCTGTGTTTTTTAGCACAGTTCAATGGCAAAAGGTACGCTCAGTGCAACTCTTTTGGGAAATTTTCCCGAAAAAGAGTTGAAGAAATTGATTGCACAACAAAAAGCTTGGTTAATACTATAAGCTTACACAAAAACTGTTCAATAATCGAACGTCTTACTGTCCTTTAGTACCCATGGTCGTCTCCCGCTTTGTTGAATTGTGACAAGTAATTCGCGCCCAGTCAACTGGGTTATATCTTATCTATAATTATTTTGGCAAAACACAACTGCATGCTGAACTTAAAGCACGAGATTGCATTGTAGAACAGCCCACTGTGGTGTAAAACGTTGGTTTGTTTGATAAGCTGTGCATATTGTTTTTCAGCAGCATGTTGTTAAAAGTAAACTATTGGTCCAGTGAGGCCTTTAACTGCTGTAATTTGAAATAAAAGTTAAAAGTTAAAATTCAAGCAGTCGCCATTCCACTGATGATGCTGTTGATCAGCGAAAGCTCCAATTTGAATTTGAAACTTTTATTTTTTTAATTACAGCAGTTCAAGGCCTCATTGAACAATATTTCACTTTGCTTTGTTTTTTTGTGGAAGTTTTCTTTTTGCCCTGAATTCTCAAACTTTCTTTCATAAGTAAGGTTTTGATGGACAAGTCTCCGTGCAGTCATAATAGCCATGAACAGCTGAAGACTTAGCATGAGAAAACAGCAGACATTTTGGCGACACTACCACTGGTTTCCCTGCCAAGTGACATCTGGGAAAGGAACGCAAAAATTCCATACTGATAACACGTCACTACCCAGATCTGGGTAGTGCCTCTGATTGGATGAATCAAATTTCTCATGTGGCCCGACCAATCAGATACACCACCACAATCTGCGTCATCAGTATGGAATTTCTGCGCATATTTCTCAGATGTAACTTGGCAGGTAAACCAGTGGTATTGTCGCCAAATACGGCTGTTTTCTCAGGCTACTGAAGACTGAGATTGCTAGAAGAAAATAAAAATAAAACGTATCATTGCTTGACATGATTTTACTAATACTGGATCTCATTTTTATAAGTTTGTAGAGGGCTCCTTGCCACCTCTCATTCTTATTCAGTACTCATATATTTGTGACAAATGACAACTGTACGATTAATGTTGCGGTTCTTTTAGCTAGGCTTTACAATTAAAGTGTAACAAAATAAGACAACAAACATATGGATAATGGGGGAACACCACTCCATGATCGGCGTGGTGGACAACTTCCATAGCATGACCATAAAGCCCTACTTATCTCCCCGGCGCTAATTTACGCACGCCGAATCAGACAAAGTTCAGGTAGGTCCAAAAGAAACAAACTTAATACGGCCCAACACTCCACTGCACTACGAGCTGAAACCTCCGGCCAGCATCGTGCAACTTAATGGAACGGTGTAGGCAAATATTTTGTTCTAGAAACTCTATCTTATCAGCACTACGAACCAACTCCGCCGGCACGTGCTGGAATACAATCAAATATAAAAGTTTGCGTTAAAATCAAAGCTTGGGGAAGTCACCGTGAGACTTAAACCGAAGGCGAAAGAAAGCAGTGAGCCCATGTTTATTAGGAGCAACGACAAAGCCTCCAAAGGGAGGGAAGGGTGGGGATTACAAAACTTTAGGACGGTTGAAGTATTCTAACGTAGCAATACAGCTCGGAATAAGACGCAGGACTTTAACTAGGCCTTTTATGGTGCGAGTGCTATCCCAAGGTAAGCCAATGAAAAAATACTGTGCTGCAGAATAGAACGTGCACCTAAAGTGCTCCATGAGATATGCATGAGGAAAATTATTTTTACTAGCCATACAAAACGAGCGATACATTAGAACCTAGCCCTAACTGCAACAAAAACAAGGATTGCTATTGTATCAGTAATTTCCCAGCTATAGAAGTGATTTTACTTACCACCCAGTACTTTTACCCACTACGAGTAAACTTCTACGAGATTTGATAAGGGCTATAGCATAGCACTGCATTACATGTTGCTGATTGAGGGTGTCACGCTCCATTAACTGCGTTTTACAATTGAGTTGTAAAACTTCTAAACAAATAAAATCTTTTTGGCAGGTACCTGGTTCCCAGCCAACCAATCAAACACCAACACAGCCGTTCCAGGTGCCGTCGGCAAACCCTGGTCAACAGTATCAGACTCCTTCAGCATCAAGTACAAGTCAGTCATATCAAATGCCCTTGCAAAGTTCAAACTACCAGAATCAAGTGGCTAGTCATCAGTCTTATCAAATGCCATCTGGTCAACCTCAACAGATGCCGCCAGCAAGACAGCCGTATATGCCTAGAGATGGCTCTGTGCCTGGGAAGCCCTATCAAATGCAACAGCTGCCAAATCAACCTCTCCATAATTCAGGTCCAAGTCAACAGTACCCAGCCTCCATGCCTGTATCAAACACAAGCCAAGGTTATCAAATTTCTGCTGCGAATACAAGCCAAGCAAACCAAATGACAACTGTGAGTCCAGTATCAACTCCTGGAGGGCCATTTCAGGGTATGGCACAATCCCCTGGTGTTTTTCAGCAAGCATCGTCTTTGGCTCCAGAACAACCATATCAAGTACCACCACAGCCATATCATGCCCCTCCACCAAACCTGGATCAGCCTTTCCAGGTACACTGTATGATTCTAACCCTTTAAGTCATTAATGAATGGTCCCCAGCAAAAATGCCCTCTCCCCCTAATTTCCTTTTGGAGGAGACATAATATTTTGGTATAAAATGTATTACAATGGCTAGCCTGAAAATGCAGCTGTCTCCCCTCGCTTCTTGCCACCAGGGACATTTTGCAGGACAGATGTCTGTGCCTCAGTGACAGAAATTCCATACTGATGATGTAAAATCTGTTCATAATCTGGTCAGGAGCTCTGATTGGTTGACGTAGTAGTTATATTTAACAATATTATTCCTCAAGCCCGAATGAGCTCTGAGTCAATAGCCCATGAGGCCGAAGGCCGAATGGGTTATTGACTCAGAGGCCATGAAAAATGCAACTAGTTAATAAAAAATATTGAGATTTAAAAAAAAGTTTAGCTACTTAAAGCTAGACTTTAATCCTTTTTTACCGCCAAAAAGCCGGCACTTTTCGCTACTAGTGGGCTATAACATATAGCCTAGTAGTAGCTCAACCAATCAGAATGCAGCATTGATAATACACCACTAGCTGGATTTCACTAAATTGTTTTGGCCCTTGTTTACCAATAACAGACAAAAGACAAAAGGCCACAAAGGTCAAATGTAAACACGATGAATCTACAGTGTAGCACAATGGTCAATATTCATGGCATATATTCTTCTTTAGAAGAAGCATGTGTGTTTTGCTGGAGAACAGGACTTGAAATTGCAACTGATATGGTCACCAATGCAACTAACATTTTCTCCTTGGTGACTAAAAATTCTGGTTTAGTTGCCAAAGTGGTGACCAGATTTCTCTATTATTATTTTAGATTTAAATTAAAAGAGTAAAGTTAACACAAACATTTCATGTTATCTTGCTTTGCTTTCATCATAGAAAATGTGCCAAATCTCATAAACAAAGCCAGTTTACCTCCAAATTTATACCAACTTCTATCTATGGTATTTTAAAACCTGATGGATCCTGCCATACTATGCAGGGCTTCTAAAAGGTTGGGGAAAATAGTCAAATTTAGCGGGATTTTTAGGGACAAATTCGTGGAAAAATTGACCAATTTCGTGGGAATTTTCGGAGCAAACTTTGCGAAAAGCAATCAGTAAAAATGGCCGATTTTGTTGTTATTTTCAGGCAAAATTCACTAGAAATCGATCGGTTTTGTACTGATCAGACCAGCATTTTAAAAGTTTTTCTAACAGAGGTCATCATTTGCTCTCTCAACAACAATACTCTCCAGAAATGTCAAACCAATGGCAAAGCCTTTAACAACATGGCTAGTGCCCAGTTTTTTGCAACATAATGTTCGCCTGGTAGTTTTGGGACATTGTTTGCATGTTTCAGTGATGAAGCTTCAAGATAAATTTGCTGAGATCAGTTTCAAATATGTTGTACAGACATGTATTTAATAAGATTTCTGCTGAATTTCGCAGTATTTTGCATGCTTTTGTGAATTTCCCAGATTTACCTGAATTTCACGGCTTCGTGACCGCGCGAAATATCACAATCCCAGAGCTGCTGCATCATTTACATTATACAAACTGGCGACTAAAAATTTACATCTGGTGACTACATTTCTCCAGTTGGTTGCCAAAAGGCGACCTGAGGATTTTTTAAATTTTGAGCCCTGGAGAAACACATAACATAATCAACCAGAAGAAACATATAATTGAACAAACTTAACCAGATTAACTATGTTAACATTGATTAATTTATGTCATCAGTATGGAAAATCTGACACTGATGCACAGGCATCATTCTTTCCTGCAAAACGTCCTTAGTGGTGAGGAGCAAGGAGAGATGGTTGTATTTACAGACTACAAAATGAAGAGCTGTAGATTTGAGGATGACTATGAGGATGACATTTAATTTTAAGTTTTCTCGCCTATTCTCTAAAAATAGAAATCCTGGAAAGGTTCGTTGTACCTTTTTCACCACAAGAGTTTGTACACTTATTTCTATTGAAGAAGGTAAAGCCTTCTCCCGATTGCCAAATGATAATATTCCTAACATTTGATAACTTGTTTTGCTGCTACAACATTCTCGCTAAAACTCATCGTAGAATGGCAAGGGCTATCACGTTTTCCCGCCAAAATGACACAGGTTCACCAGTGATTTTGTTACCTCTATGTCCTGCCGCTCTGATGCATAAAAAACCCCAAAGATGCAAAACAATTCATGGCATGTGTCCATTAGGATGCAAAGATCAATCAATCGATCTGAACATGTGTATCTGTAGACTGAAATATCCCGTTTGTGTAATTTCTGTGGCAGTTATTATGGCTGTTGCTTAACGATGCATAATTCTTTTAGCCTATGTTGTGCTTTACAAATAGAAGGACTATAATTATTTTAATTTCAGTATAGTGTTATGCAGAGTTTTAGAGTCTGCCTTCAGATTAACTGTGTGGTTACAAAAACGCCCAAACATTTTCAATTTTCAAGACAATTTTTTTTAAACCGGGACCCATTAGTTCTGGACTGCAACTCACGATTTTTCACAAGATGAGTCCCAGACTCACCATAACTATTTGTAAGAAAATTACTAGTTCACATGCAAGCACTACTTACTGTTAGTGTTACGGGGGTAATCTTTAAGAGGACTGGTAGCTTGCAAACCAAACTGAACCCAGCAACAAGAAGATTTATTCCAAAAAATGAACGTAGTTTCCATGAAGTAAAACTCCACAACAGCACATAACTCGATAAACTTACACGGCCTCCACCAATTTCAATAAACTTACACGGCCTCCGCCAAATTGAATAAACACTGCTTCCATCACACTTGACTAAACAGGACTAACGTCAAACTCTCTTCGCTTGTGGAAACTAGTTAAAACTTCGCTTGTGCTCGCCTGCTCATATAATTTTACAATAAGATTCTAAAACTTTCTAAATAGTCTAATTGTAGATTACAAAATATACTGCTTTAGAAATGCTTACACAAGATCCTAGAATAAACCATCCATGAACTCTCGCGAAGCTTCTAGAAAGTCACGCTAGTCACTCAATACAATTTTTCGTAACAGGTAGTATTGAGAAAATCTCGTACTCATAGTCACCATTGTTTTAGAATGTAAAGGTGTCTAATGTCTGGCCTAGTAGGAACATTGAATGGATTAACTTTTACATGTCGCACTATATATTTGCAGGTACTTATTTTCATGTTTTTTTTTCTGCCATCTGCATCAAAAAGGTCCTCTATAAAAACTCTACTAGAAGCACAAAAATGTAATCAGCAGAGAATTTCTCCACCCTCAGAATTACATACTTAGGAACTGTCTTACAAAAATTACCATGTAGGAGAAATGTCCATTGAGCTGATTATTAGCATGAATTAGACCCTGGATTTTTTTGTTATTGACCCAAGGGGATATGATACTGACAATAATATTAAAAAAGAATGACACAGCTATATTTCACTTAATACATTTTTTAGGACAGCATGCGACTGACCGAACACAAATGAGCGACAAGAAATGGTGACATCAACAATCACATTATCAAATCAACTGGGACAACTCACTTTGACTCTGAATGACAACCGCACAGGTTTTTGAAATGTCAGTCACTGTCAACAATAGTCCTATTCAGGACTATGTTCACCCAGACGATCATACTCAACCTACTTATTTTGTAGGAAAACATCCAATATTCTTTTGCTTGTACTTTGACTATAATAAATACAAAATTTTGAATGAAATTGTCAGATTTTCAAATGAAAAACTAGAGTCTCCTCAAAATATGAAAAAGTCACCCATCTACAAAATTAGACTCATGCAAAACTAAAGTGACACATGTTTAACAATGAAGCTCCTAAGGGTGTCTTGAAGTCCTTACAAGTAATAAGGTTCTTTTACTTAGTAGACTATAGACTAATTCCAATCATGAAGTTTGGGAACATGCATGGTGATTGGTTTATCCTTCTGCTTCTGCTTCCGACTCCGGCAATCTGGTTTTCACTAGATCATAAGCAGAACGTAAGCGACGGACTTGTAAGTGGAGTTGGAAGAAATGGAACGTTCTTATATTCTTCCGACTCCAATTCCGTTGCGCTTATGACTCCGCTTACAACTCCGATTTTGATTTTCACTAGGTCATAAGCGCTCTTACAACTCTGCTTATTGCTCCAACTCTGACTCCGATGCCTTTAGTAGATGTAATCAAACCTGGGTTAGTAACAGCTGCAAGGCGGTGCCCATATCCTTGTCTTCAGCCCCCATCAGAATGAATTACCAGAAATGTAATATTCAATTGATAAGAGACCGATATTTTTTTCCTTTGTTTGTTGTTGAATTGCTTTTTTTGGGGGCCAACATCTGGGTTCCCTGTGGCTCACTGGTGTCCCCTGCATCAGGAATGCATTTTGAATTTCTCTTCAACCTGATTGGCCAATGAACAATGTACACAGGTGGGGTGGGGGGGGGGGGGGGCAGAACAAGGATTTTGGCGCTGTTTCACAGACGGACTAAACCAGAAGTCTAGTTCCGTTTGTGATGCAGGTTGGTTTCTTACTAGAGAATATCTGTTACCTTGCACTGTCTATCATATTATGGAAATAAAATAATATTATGTTTTTCAGGTTTCAAGTTCTAGTCTTGGCAAACCCATTCCAGATGCAAGATCAGTTCCTGGTCAGCCTGGTCAGTCTCAGACGCCCTCTTTTCAGGGAAGCCAAGCTCTTCCATCGACTGGCCAATCTTATCAGGGTTCAGGTCAAACATATCCTGCAACTTCTCACAACCCCCATCAACCATATCAACCAAGTCAGAGTCCTCGGCAGCCACCATTCCAAAGTGCTGGGCCTTCATTTCCTGGATCAGTACCAACCAGTCAGCAGGGGTACCAGTTACCGGGGTACCCATCGGGTTACCCTCATCAAGGGCAAGTGAATATACAACAGACTGACAAGCAATACCAAATGGATGGTCTTCCAAGCTCTGCACCATTTCCCTCAGCTCATGGTGTAGATGGTTCAAGACCCAATCAACAAGTTCCTCCAGGCCATTTAGCGGGGAGCGGGCAACAACCACAGCATATGATGCCACCCTCCTCGGTTCCTCACTCACCTGGAATGATAGCTTCCAATCAACAGGTACAACAGTATCCTTATCAAAATAACTACTATTCCTCGCCTCCAACACCAACTGTGCCAGGAAATAGACCAGTACCAGACAGCCAAGGGAACATGCCATTTCAGACGTCATCAGTTGCAATGCCACAAGGCTATGGTCAACAGACAAGTGATGGAAGACCAGTGACTTACACCCCATCTGTCCCACCCCAGACACCACAGCAATGGATACCTCCATTTGCCAATGTTGGACCTCCTGGTCACATGACAAGTCCATATCAGTATGGTTCTCAACCAGTATTGTACCCTCCAGAACAGTCTGTTAAAAGGCAACCACAATCACAGACTCCTCAGTCCAGTTATTATCCAGGTTCATACACAAGTGGACCTGGGTATTCAATGCCAGGTCAACAACAACCTGTATCTCCCAGTAGGCAGCCCTATGCACAGCCTCCCTCACAAGCTTATAGACCTGGTTACCCGCAGCCTGGTCAGTATGCTCCTCGCAGGTCTGCTTCGTCAGCTACAAAAATCAGCTCAATTGACATGCTGCTGTGTCATGCAGAGGAGTTGGAGCCTAGAGTGTTGTCTTTCTCTGGGAGAAGAGGTAAGCTGTAGTTTATTAGCGTGTGGGGACTTATTTGAGGAAATACATCATTTTATTATATAAACACCAATGAAATACCAGGTGAGCATTGGCGTGAAAACATGATTATTATTTTTCACATGAGAAATAACAGGTTATCTTTACACATGAAAAGATCACCATTGCTATGGCTACATAATAAATCACACCTAATGGTAGCCTCCCCGCAGACGTCCTTAGGGGTTCGTTCGTCACGCATTCATTTATTCCTAATGGTAGCCTCCCCACAGACGTCCTTTGGGGTTCATTCGTCACACATTCATTTCTTCCTAATGGTAGCCTCCCCGCAGACGTCGTTTGGGGTTCGTTTGTCACGCATTCATTTCTTCCCCATGGACGTCTGCTAAACACAGCCGACATTTACATTCATCAATCAGAGGCTGTTTAAAAATTTTGTAAAACGTAACCTTAGGTTCCTGTCCAGATTCGCACGATCAGTGAGGCTTTTGATGGGGTGTGTGAGAAATTTGCAATTACAAAGTTAAACAAGTATCAGAGAGAAGCTATCCTGCAAATAGTTAAATTTGCCGACAGGATTTGGCAAATCCCTTATCTATCAAGCTTTGCTGCTTCTTTGCGACACAGTGTGCGGAACTACTGGCCATAAAATTTATTGTTGTTGTTTTGCTCCTGGTAATTCTTATGAAAGATCAAGCTGGCAAATATTCCTGCTGTAACGCTCAGTGATATTAGCAAAGAGAATAATTATGAAGGTTGTCGAGAGATGGGCTTTCCCTGTTGTTTATGGAAGCCCAGAAGCTTGGTTGAAGATTGATTGGTGGAGGAAATGTTAGTGAGTGACTTGTACAGTATGTGGTCCTTGGTCCGCGACTTTTCCGAGCATGATTAATATATTTCATTGAGAAATAAAATATGGTGAAAAATGAAAGGTCCAATGATTTATTGATTAGCATTCTTTTATATGATGAAGTTTCGGTTTTCCTGCAGTGTTTAAAGGGGGGAAATTTAAGTTTATGGACAGGTAGGTTAATTTGTTGTAACAGTTCTAGCATGAAGTTTGGACTTTGGCAGTTGTGTAAATTGCATTGTCAAGTTTACTTAATAGCTTATGAATAAATAAAAATTAATGCAATGGGAAGACGTGCCTTTTTGGAGAACATGTTTTCGGATAAACCTTTTTCTGCTGTTGGAAGCATATTGCTGAAGACTTCGAATTTATGTTTTATCGACTCTTGAAATATTATCACCAAATTTCGCGTAGCAGTCCTTGGTCCGTGACCCATGACCTTGGTGGAAAAATGATACATTTCGCGAACTAAAAGGTAACTACCTTTGTATTCAAAGAATGTTTTGAAAATCTTCCCTACACATGTTTACAAGTTCTCTTTCCTTAATGCTTTGAATACATAGAGAGTTTTTAGTAATAATTACTAACATTGTTTTTGACCATGCTGAAAACTGCTCTGCACTCGTGTGTTAGACTGCTGTGTGAAGTCTTTCAAAGAAAAGCAGATTATATTATACTCACAACGACTTCCAAAAACACTGTGCAGCTGACTACAACTTTATTGCATCATTTCTGTGATTTTTTTCTAAGCGTTGGAGTCGTCTCAGGTAGAAGATAAATAATTCACAGGTGCAAATAAATAATTCACTTGAAGAATACAAAGACACATCAACGTCCAGAGCATGTTTGATGAGCCTGGCAATATCGACTGTGCTTTTTCCAAACAAACGAACTTGGTCCTTTCCTACATAATTACAGCTGCAAAGAAAACAAAAAAATTCACTTCTTACAACTTTCTTTGGAGTCTCATCCATGCATGGGCGTAGAATAAACATTACTCTATAAAAGTGGGAAATAATTTGCAGGTGCCGTTTCCATTGTATCACAGCTCGTTATTGGCTGATCATGACACAATAACTAACCGCTTATTGGCTTATTCAAACCAATGAGAATGTAAATGTTGACTGTGTTTAGCAGACGTCCGGGGGGGGAGGGGGGGAATGAATGCGTGACAGACGAACCTTTGGCTGCGGAGAGGCTAACCTAATAGTGAAATAGTTTACTATTTCATTTGTATTTATATGATAAAATTAATAGAACATTATGGCTGCTTCAAATGGAGATACAAAATTTCTCTTCAGGTTTTGCTACACCCGCTCATGAAATATTTTTGAACAGCTGATGAGAAATTTTGTATCTCTCTGCAGCCATGTAATATCCTCTATTTCTCCAAGCAAAATATCAGTGACTTAAAGGGCATTTGAAAATATTGTGTAATAAAAATTAATGCAGTACATTGGGCTTCAGAACCAAGCCAAATAGAAGGGCAGAACAGAATCAGATTTAAAAAAGATAATAATTTTAATGTAATAGTAATATAATATTATTGGAAAAGAAAAATACTTCGGCAAAATAATGTGTGAAGAATTCTTTTGAAATTTTATTAGCAGAACATAACTTATTATACATTTTTAACTATTAATATAAACTACATTAGTAAAGGAAATAATGCTTTGGAAAATAATGTGTAACTTATTGTGTTATACATTTTACTCATTATCTGTCTTCTCATTGGCTAAAGGCCTACATTTAATTTTGGAAATCTGACTAATCTGTAGTCAGTTATCTGCTAGAAGATAATATTATTGACTAATCTGTAGGTTGCACAAGCAAAGCATAATTTCCAATAACAATGTCAATTCAGGTTCTTTGTTATAGTGTGTTTGTCGTAATTTCTTTAAAACAATGTATAATCTGGGTAATTGCTATCAGCCTCGGCCTTGATTATTATGGATATCACAAAAACCTCATCCAGTAATAATATTGTTTAATACATTTTCAATTATTATTCAAATCATTATTAAATTTTGCTCCTCTTTCCCCAGGTGATAGAGAGTTTATTTATCTAGATGAGCAGCTAACTAAATTAATTTTGGATCTTGATAAAGTCCAAACTGATGGCTTAGAAGATGTCCGAATAGCGCGCAAGTCAGCTGTACAGAGAATACAGTTCTTGATTGACACTTTAGAATCTAAAGGCTGAAAGAGCAACATAATAATTATTATTTATAGTTATGGATTGAGTTATTCAAAGCCTGATTAGCTCCAATTTATTGGTCTTTTGCATTAGTTGACCATGTGATCAACTTTCTGTAAACATGAAAACAGTTTGCGTTTAAAAATTTTTGTTAGCACAAACTGAAAGAGCATGTTAAAATAATATTAAGTAACCTGTAAATTTTCAGCTGTACATCCATAAACCTCCTTTTCGTTCATAACAGGCAATTTGAGCTCTTAAATGCATAAGGAAAAGATTTATAACGGCAGTTCCAAAATTTTAAAATTTACATGAATTTGTATGGAAAACCACTCAAGCATGACCAGGTGGCAAGAGTTATTTTCTCATACAAATCCTTCTCTAAGTTTTGGCGCTCATTGCAATCGCTGCTTATGAGATACATGGCTGAACATTTACATGTTACTTAATGTTAATAATATACTCTTTCAGTTCCTACTAACAAAATCTTCCAAAAGTGACCTAGTTGCTTGTTTACAGAAAGATGATCACATGACCAACGATTGCAAAAGGCCTATTCTAGGTTAAGTTGTCAAGGTAACCACTGATGAATTGGGGAGGGGTTGGACTCAATTTTTAGGTCAAAATGAAGGGGCCTGGGAGCAGCCTAAGAGCAGTTCCCCTTAAATTAAGGTTTGGATCCACCACTGGCAACCATGGTAACCCCAGATTTGTTCTAATTGGCTTTCAACCAACTTTGTCAGTATCTTGAGATCTGAATGTGGGGTGAGATAGGATTGTCCATTGTAAAAACATTTCTTGAGAGTTGATGTTAACAATGTTTGTACCCTGGTTGTAACATGGTCTTTCCGTTCTCCTAATTAACATGGATGCCCCATAGTGATTTCCATTGCTTACTGCTAGTGAAGTTAGACTAAGCAATAAAAATATTGTTGCACTTTGTCTTTTGGTGCTTTTGTTAGGAAAAAAATTATTCTTGGTAACTTAAACAATCATTTTCCAAAGTCAGTTGGTTTGGTACATATTTAACTTTTAGATGCTCAGCTTTTTTTTTTGTTAGAATTCAATAATGCTTATAGCAACAGAGGAAGCTAGAACCTGAAAGGCATTGTTCACCTTTAATTAATTTTACAAAGTTTATAACAAAGTCAGCCAGTTTATAAATAAAAGTAGAAAGTACAATATTTTAAATTTATTTTCACTTGATGTGGTTCACCATTATATGACTATGGTTTGAATTGAATTGTACACTATTTTAGTGTGTACTTCAAAAATACTTGGCAAAAGTTTGTACAAGTTAGAAATATTATAATGTTATTACAGGTTTAATTGAGTAAAATAATCAGTGCAATATTTAGTGGATAAAATCTTCACATTGGTGAATGTATAGGTCCAGGTGACCAGATCATGCTGCCTAGTAAAATATGTTATTTTTGGTGCATTTGTGTCAGCATTTTGTTTACTGGAAGAAGTGGGAAACAGGGTTGTGCTCTAAGAAAAGTTTCTCAGGGGTGGGGGTTGGGGGTTACTTTAGTTAATTTTTCTGGGGGTTTGTACTGCTGGCCTCCCTGAACCCCTTTCCCATTATAGTCTATTCTGGGGTCAAATATAGACCCCATCTTAGTCCCTTTTGGGAAAATGTAATTTTCGTGAGCCTAACTTAGTAACATTCTGTTTATGCATCTACCTTATAAAGCCTTTTAACTTGATCATCCTGAAATGAATTGACACATTGGTTAACCCATTCGCTCCTGGAGATTTTGCCAAAAAACGTGTTTTGAAGCTAGTCGAGTGGTTTTCTGGTCACTGTCATGCTATAAAGAGCTAAAACTTCCCTTTTGGGAAAATGTAATTTTCGCGAGCCCAACTTAGTAACATTCTGTTTATGCATCTACCTTATAAAGCCTTTTAACTTGATCATCCTGAAATGAATTGACACATTGGTTAACCCATTCGCTCCTGGAGATTTTGCCAAAAAACGTGTTTTGAAGCTAGTCGAGTGGTTTTCTGGTCACTGTCATGCTATAAAGAGCTAAAACTTACCACAAACCCGTTTACCGGTCGTACTCTTCACGGCCTTCTGATCCAGATGCAAAATATCAGCTTGTGAAGTTCAGGCATGCGCAGAAAGCAAAATTTCGACATAGTTTTTGGGTTTAAAAGTGACACACCAGTCTTGACTTTTACTTTTCCCTTTCTCTCCTCCCCTTGTTTTTTGCCTTTCTTGCTCATTTTTTTTTCTCTTGCTGGGCATTTAGTAGGCTTCATTTTGATGGGAAGGGTTTTTAGGAAAGCTTTTAGGATCTTAGGATTAGGTGAAAGGAACAAGATTTTCATGAAGATTTACAGGTCAACCTTGCATGGTTTTTTGCTGTTTTCTCCGGTATCCTTGACTGAATTGTGCCCATTCTGGTATGGTTTGAAAGATCTCTTCACTCTGCACAAGTTAGCGGACAAAGTTGGCCTTGACCGTTAAAACTGATGATGTCACGAGGGTTAGAAAGTACGTGGATCTGCACGGGCGGTTATGGGCGGTTCAGGGGCGAATGGGTTAAACTTATTGAAGTAAAAGTGATCCCATTTTTAAATCACCTGAATTTTCTGATCCCCCAAATTGCAAAAATTGGCGAAAATGCAGCGTCATTATAGTCCATCCAGCTGCACCTCACCACTAGCCTATTACTGGGAAGTATCCCCCCCTCCCCAGGAAAAATGTAAGGGAGCCCGGTGCTCTGAACCCGTAAAATCTAGGGTGCCCAAAGCTAGATTTCTATACAGAAAGCTAAGATTTCCAAGTTGCGCAAGAGCAAACAGCTGGGCTGTTTTACTTACGGCTTGTTTTTACTACAGACAAAGTTGGAGTCAGAGTTGGAGCTTATGACTGAGTGAAATTAATAAAAAAATTGAGTCATGAGCAGAGTTCTAATCACGACAGAACCAGAGTCAGAAGAATCAGAATGCTCCCAATTTCCTTCGACTCCACCTATGACCCCTTCACTTACGCATCTAGTGGAATTGGAAATCAGATTGTCAGAGTCAGAAGCAGAAGTGGAAGGATAAACCAATCACAATGCTCCTTCCCCTGTTTTGTGATTGGTTTAGTTTTTCTGCTTCTGCTTGCCTCTACAACAACCTAGTTTTCACTCGATCATAAACAATGGAGTTTGAGAGATTATAATGCTCTACGCTTCTGATTTCAACAGTGAACACTGACCTTGACTCCAACTCTGTTGCTAGTGAAAAACAGCTTTTTGGCTTTAGGGAAAAGATAAACTGTTGAGGCTAGTGGTTTCACCATAATGACCACAGTGTATGGAAAAAACGCTTCAGGGATTATACTAATCACAGTGGTTGAGGATCACTGACTCTGAGATACACTTCAATGCCAAGTTGTTCACAGCCTGATGAGCTCACTAAAAACCAAGCATTACTAACACAGACCTAATCCATGCAATAGGAATAGATACTTTCTGGAATTACAGATGGTAATGATTGGAAAAAGCCTTGATGTGTGACCAGAAACACTTAAAAGTCAAGGGCGTCCAACTAATTCACAGAGAACCCTGGAAACAAGGTCGCAAGGACTTAATGTTTAGACAAAAAAGTTTACAAAATGCATGAACCCTAATTTGGCATAACAACTACCAACAAAAATTACATTAGTTGGGTTAATATATTGATTTACCCAAGGCTAAAAGTGAAGCCCCCGTAAATTAATAAATCTATTATAATAATTATAGATTTACTAACTGGAACTTCACTTTTACTTTAAACAGTGTAACCATCGCAAAGTTGAGCCTGCAATCAGTTGAAAGTGGATAACTTCAAAAAAACACCTTACCTTGATGGGTCGATACCTGAGCCCGCGATATGGTCATGTGATTCTGGTCAGCAAATACCGTTTTGACAGCTGTCAACTGACAACAACATGGATGTACAACATCAGGTTACAGGCTCCCACATTAGTTTTTAAATTGGCTTTCCTATGGTGCGGACAGACGGACAGACAGTCACATGACTACCAAAATTTCTTGGATGATTAGATAACCAATTTGTTTTTTAGCTAGGGGGGTCCAGTCGCACAAGCATGCAGCTGCGCTATAACTTTTATTTCAGTGGTCTCAATATGAGATTTCCTCAACAGGATTAAAATTTAAATCTAATAAAATCACAAGAATTTGAAGGTTTTAAGAAACTTTTAATAACATCAATGTTTCTTGCAGACTTTAAACCTGCTCTTACTCTTAGAATCTTTCAAATCAGAGCTACTTTCCACTAGTCCAGCAACCTTCATTATATCCCTTGCACAATTATTATAATGCTTGAATCTGTCGGGACCCAAAAGAATTCCGCCATACCACCGGGTTACTATGACAACAATGTTTTTCACGTCAAGGATTTGCAACAGATGTAAGAGCCTTGAACCAGCCATGGCTTCCCCATCATCGTCACAGTCATGGAGATAAGAATTCCTATCATCGCTGAAAATTCTATACGCCATTACATTATGGGTAGCGTGGTTTATTTTTCTGTTTTCCTTCAGTTCTTCAAGAACTTGTCGCACTTGGTCTTGAGTAACAACATGGGCTAGATGAGCTTGGAAAGTACTCTTTCTGTCTGTAAATGGTTCTCCATGGATTATTTGAGGCTTTTCATCCAATTTTGCACTTTTAATCAATTTTAGTGTATCAACTTCAGATTTTGAGAAATCAGATTTCTTTGATTCTTCAAATAAAGTTTCATCTTCTTGGCCATCTGTCACCTCCTCTCCTGTAGGTATGTTTTCGTCTTCATCTAAGAGAGGAAAAAATTCATACTGTTGCATTTCTGCTGACCCCCTGCTCTCCATGATAGCTAAATCAGACAGTCCATACACTCGCACTCTGGCCACAATGTCCAGATATGAATTCTCCAGACTGATCTCTAGACATTTCCTTTTTAAAGAATAAGCTGACAAAATTTGATTTAAGATCAAACTGGTCACTACCATGAAAATGGTCTGGAAGGATCTTTTAAAGGTCCGGGATTTGACCCAAAATATTGAGTGGGATTCGGGAAAACGCAAATGTATCGACAGAATACGGGATTTTACCTCTACCCACGAGCTGGGATTCGCCCAAAACTTTGCACGGGATGCGGTACTGTGAAAGAAAATGGCATTCTGGAATATAGAGATGGCAGAAGTTAAGCATGCTGGATTGTCGGGGAAAAAAAGAGGGAATGTGCGATCCGGATTCCCCGGGCTTCCAGACTCTGCATGAACATGCTTTGATCTTTTATGAAATTTTTAATTCAGGACATGTATAAAGACCAGTCTGGAGGATTTGTATGTAGCCTACGTGTAGCCGCACCCTCTCCCTCACAAAGTAAAAACGGAGAGATAGAGGGTGCGGCTACACGTTGGCTATAATAATATTCACCGAGCAAAGTCCACTACCACTAACGTGCTACTTGAAGCACGAAAGTGAATGACAGCCAAAAATTCCAAAAACTATTTCCCGTTGCATACTTTGCGCATTAATTAAGTTGAATGGGAAAAAAAAGGAAAGAAAGAAACGCTCACCAGTCTCAATAATTTGATCAACATTGCTTGGTTCGTCAACTTTGTTTTGACTGCTATCAGTGAACTTTTCGTCGATAAACGTTCTTAATGCTTCCACCCAGTGATACAGCAGGATTTCTCTCTGATGCTCTCGAGAAATAGTGTGCAGCAAGTCCGATGCCTCAAACATGTCGGCTTCGTTCATCCAAGCAGAATAGATTTCAAACACAGGCGGGACTTTCGCTGGATACTGAGGTGGTAAAAGAAATTGTAGGGTTGCTGACCACCAAGAATCATTCTCGTTGGAAACGCGGATTTCGTAGATCCTGTTCGCTTCGTCGATCACGAGAAAATCATCGCCATAAATTGCAGATAGAGCTTCGATTTCTTCAATCTGTTCTGTTAGATTCTCCATGTTGTTTTGAAGAGTGTTACGGAATTTATAACAACGGCGCTTGTCACTTTTTGGTTACGCATTAGAGTTGATCAGCCAATATGACCTTGTGCTAAATTATTTATCTTTAGAAGTGCTATCTCATCGATATTGCAGCATTAAAAATTGGTTATAAAAGCAGATTTATCAGCTGTTTTTCATACGTGGCGCGTCTTAGCGCGTCCCACGAAGTCCGCCGAGCCGGCGAGATCTAATGACTAGCGGTATTTCAGTAACCTAGAGCTTACCTTATGAAAGTCAAACTAATGTGTCCTCTAAGTCAAATATGGCGAACACTCCATTCTACAGAGTTCTTGGAGTTTGGAGCGTGGTACTCTTATTTCTGATCTTTCTGGTGCTTCGTCTGGATAAAGAAACGCAATGGTTTTGGTTCATCATTTTTATCCCGTTACTAATTTTTGATTGTTTTGTGATCTTCTACATTCTACTTCGAATCTGCCGTCATATCAAAGATGGCGTCGACCCCAATCATTTCAGCATTCCAAGAAAACTCTGGTTTTTGTTTATGGTCACATCTAAGCTTAGCTTCATTATTGTACTCTGCTGCAGGCTTGAAAATATCGTCACTGCTTCTTATTATGTGGTCTTTATACCCTTGTGGATTTTTCTTCTCGGCCTTGGTTGCGATGCATCTGCTTGGGTTTGGGTGCTTGCAAATTCAAATGGTTAAGACGGGTTTGTTTTTCACCCTTATCGCGCTTCTATCTCGTCCGTGTTTGCAGTAGAAAATTGTTAAAGACAATATTGAACTGTCTGGTAGAAAGGTAAAACCATCAGTTTTGGCAAAAGAGACTCGAGTGTCTGTACTGTTTTGGAAAGGAAACTAAACCTAGCCAACTGGTGAAAGATTGAAAGCTAAAAAGAAAGGAGCCAAAGTTCTCTTCCGGTAAAATAGGAGACAGTAGTGGATGGGAAGATAAATGAGAGAAAGAAGAAGGCCCGTTACAGGAATGGTTTACTGGAGCTCATTTGCACTTTGAAGCCCTAGCAATTTTGAACTGCCCAACGGACAAACCGTGTTTTAGAAAGTTGACAGAAGTTTTGAGACCAAGGATACAATAATGTTATTGACTGACGACATACACAGTGGAGATAGCTGTAGCATAAACTGTTACTAGTAGTTTAGTTTTTTTTTTCATGCTTGGAAGATAAGGAGGAAAGATCAACCACAAACAACAATGTTCTATAAGTGATATGAATGCTTTTAATCCTTTGCAAGCGTAAATATACATGTTGTAGTTAATTTTTTATCTCAGGTAATATTTATTCATCGTTTTTTTCAACTTTGTTAGCATAAGTTATCTTTCCCAAAAGCAAACGAAAAACAAAAGCTACCTGAGATTAAAAAATGAACTTCAACATACATGTATATAAAACATATTAAAAACAACAAGTTACAACAAAAACTGAATTGCTGCATACCCAAAATGCATAATTCATGTACTGATATCAACTCATTTCATGTATGTATCTTAATATTATTAATAGTAATAAATTATGAATTATTAGTAAGAACGTTCTTTATCTTCACACAATATAAAAATCATTTACTAGAAATTGGGAGTCACAAATCACAAATAAAAATTAAATCATCATCATGCTTCACAGGAAAAAAAAACAACCCCAATCAAGTGTGGCATATCATAGTATACCATAGATTTTAAAAATATTTCCTTGTTAATATATTTCCTACATCTTCCATATATATATAAATACTGTCCTTTGTGAAATTTGTTTTTACAAAAACGTTTGTTTTTGATAGAAAAAAAGAAAGAAATGCTCTCTACCTAAGAATATTGTGCCAATAAAATTATTGTATGTTAAGCTGGTGATAAACGGGGCTGTGTCACAACAGTCCAGTTTATTTTGTTTAATTTTGCTAATTACTCACCCTCAATTGCTATGGAACTTAAAGTAAGCGAAGAAATTACAGGTAAATGACAAAATCAGAGATCCGAGACAAACAAACAGTCTCCTGAACATTATTTTAGAAGTTGCAAGCAGTAGGGATCAACTTTGAAAAACTGTTAGGCTGAACAGTTTTCAAAAATCCTAATTTCAATCCGCTTCAATCGTCTTCAGTTTTGCCCATCCGTGACATCTGTTGTTTCTGTTATATTTTTTAACCTTCCTTGAAAGTTATAAGCGGTTATTTTTATGTTTCCCTTAATTTAACAGGCATTTTGTAATTTCCTAATTTGGCTGAATTTCGTGATACACCTCCTTTAAAGTGCTGATTAAGGAAAAATCTGGAATACCTGATGGAAAAATGGTATCCTAGAGCAGGGAACTTGGACTCTGACTCAGATGTTTTTGTTTTTTTGACGTATCTCATGTAAAATACCCAGTCATTGAAGGAGCATAAAAAAAATAGAGAGTCCTCCTCTCTTTTGGGAGTTTATAAAAATTATGTTTTTGTACTATATAGTATTTTTTCTGTTATTCAACCCTCTATAAAACCGGACTGTTAACTGGAAACCCTTGTAATATTAGAGATATCCCAGGCCCGATTACCAGCCACTTTTTGGGAAAGTGAGCCCACAGAGGATCAAAACTGACCCAGGAGATTGCTGCTCGCAGGAAAGCCAGCTGACAGATATCCTAACGCTTAAGAAAACCTTAGGCTTATGTGTCAGTTGTATACCATCCTATATGACTATGAGCTGTCAAGGGTGTATTGTATGACTACAGGAGCCTGGTTGTTGGAACGCCGATTAAGCGCTAACCCAGGGTTAAATTTTAACCCGGGTTTCTTTTTCTTTTCATCAAAAGTGATTTCTCAGATGATTTTCTCTATTCCTTCTAGAGTATCCAATCATCAAATTGTGGGCAAAGAGACATAGAACTGAATTTGCTTTTTAAGCTCTCATATCTGAGTTCAAATTTTGCACTAACCCTGGGTTAAATATCTCAACCCAGCTTTAAAAACCTGGCCCTATGACTAAGGCCCCTTCAAGGTACTCTGGATACTATTTGTTGGGGATGTGCTGCTAGACCCTTAACCCCTCTCAACCAACGTATCAAAGATGTATTCCTCCCTCAAACGGGCAGCTATCCTAGCTAGCTGGACCCTGACCTGACTACTACAAACACGGGAAGGGGGACTCCCATATGAAAGGGGCCTAAGCTTGTTGGAAATTTTGAATTAAACCCAATAGGAGACCAATCTGGGTGTGGCCCGACCTTTTTTTACCCCTAAAAGCGATCATTTTAAACTTTGATTACATGAATCAAATAAATTAATCCAATTGAAAATATATAATTTTTTAATATTTCTTCGAGTTCAACCCTAAAAGAGACTTTTACGGCTAAATATAATGATATTTTTGCCCAGAACACCCTAAGCGAGGCTAAACTCTGAAATTTACACCCCTAAGCGAGACGACGAGCATCCCCACTCCTTAAGGAGTTCCCCCCGTGACTCCAAACTCACCGGTACGTTTTCCCCACCTTTCACCCACAACGTGTTTGTGACACAGCGGTATCAACTTGCCAGCGGTATCGATATAACCGTCAAGATTTCAAAATGGCGGCTGCGGGACCCATCGCAGATGGTTGTCCTGTAGAGTTTGAAGACTGGCTTAGTTCTCGCTTGAATCAGCTAGGACTGGATGAAGATGTGTTTGGAAGCTATGTGACAGGAGTTTTGGATTCTGAAGATACGGATGAAGAACGCAAAGATGCACTGATTGGTATTTTGGAAGGAATGACGGTAATGCATGTTTTCACACGTGACAGTGATAAAACTGATTTAAAACGAGGAATTACTTAAGCTTAATACTTGCAAAAAGCTGAGCTAACGAGAAACTTCTTGAAGAAGTACAGTGTGGATTTGAACATTGCAACCCCTGAATTTCATGAGCAATAAATAAATATCATCTGTTATTAATATAATCAATATTGGATAATACTCGCATCGACAAGCATTGAGGTAGAACTTGGAAAAAAATTTTAAACAAGTAATAATAATAATGATATCATAATATATAATAAATAATAACTATTCAAGACAAAATCTTACCTAATTGAGACAAGAGACCTTTGCTTCTCACCTTCATTCATTCAATTTCTCGTGATACGAATTAAAAATAAGAATTCATTGAAAAGAAGACTGACATCATAGAATAAGACAGCACACTACTGATTTTCACTCCCTGTTCAAGGCTTCTGGTCTGAGGGTTGTTCAATACACGCAGACTTTGTCAGGTTGTCTAACATTGAAGTTGGTCCCGACATGATATGGTAAAAGGATGGAAACTCAATCATCGTAAGTCATGATTATGACTGCCTATGTACTGTGTTCGTGTCACAAGATGGTGACAGAAGCCCATGATGGTGATAGATCATGATGATCTATGCGGGTGGTGATTACCTGTCAGAGTACAAGTCAAGCGACTTTTAATATTAAACCATACCCTTTTAAGGCCAAATAAGAGACCCCCCCCCCCTCCACACATGGCAATCAGGTCAACAAATACTAGAGTTTTAAACTATCATCTTTGATTTGGCCTGACTCATTTCACTGATAACCTCTGCACTGGTCATCTTAACTTCAGAATCTGTAACTTAACCAACAGTCTGATTCAAGGGGTAGCCAATGAAACTGGCCAAGACTTGCTAAGATGCCAATTAGACTCTTGTTTTAATTTCCAAGTCTTTTTGGCAAACATTTCCAAGCTTCAAGACTCATGTCAAATTATGCTTCTGAGATTTCAAGATCAGATCAGAATTTTGTGAGATCAAGGTCCGGACATATTCAAGTGACTTACAATGAGGTAATGTTTTTATTTGTTTGCCAAGAGCAATAATAATAATGCCAATGCCAATAAAAAATATGCTATGGCCACTGGGAATTTTTTTTTCTTTTCTTGCTACAGGAATATCCTTTGGATGATCTATGCAATGAAGTCATTGACAGGTGGAAAAATTCAAGAGCAGAGGTCCTGCAACAAAGAGAGCAAGTTAAAGGTAGTATGTTGTATGTAACAATAACATTTGAGATACTTAGTAAGATTAACAGCCCAGAGAGAGTAGTGTGGGCTGCTGAAGGCAATCTTGGACAAAAATGTTAAGAAAAATGCAAGTTGTGTGTTTAATTTTAGAATACCTCCCTCTAAAGCCCGGTTCACTCAAGACACTCCTCCCTCCCCCCCCCCCCCCCCCCCAAAAAAAAAATGTTGAAGTGCGGCTGTAACATTTTTGCTTCCTACCAAACAACATTGACCAGGGAGGGGAGGGGTGAGGAGTCACCATGGTGCCAAATTTGCAGGGTGGGTCTCCTGTGAGTAAGAAGGAGCAAAATTCTTAACACTTTTTGTTCAAGATTGGGGTATAGAAATCAGAGAGTTTTGTCCTGATCAGAATTTTCCTGCAAATACAACCAAGGCTGAGCTCTAAGAAAAACTGAAAGGTGCCCAGTGCTCTGAACATGTGAAATCTAGGGTGCACAGCATATAATTCCTATGAAAGAACTCAGATTTTCTAGTTGCCCAGGGGCAGAAGTTAGTCACCAGGGGTCACTGGGCGCTGTTGGAGCACAGCCTAGACAACTGTCTCCCCTCACTCCCCACCACTGGAATTGTTTTGCCATAGCAACATCTGTGATTCCGCCCCCAAAATCCCATACTGATGACGTAATCAATGTTTACGTAATAATCCGGTAGTGATTGGGTTCCAGATCATGTAAATTTGTTTGAGTACAGGTTTGACCTGGTTTATTGTCATAACATTTTGAGTTCTTCTGCGAATGATCAGCATTAATTTGACAAATGCTCTACAAGTGCATGACAGTAACTACAATATGTAGTTAGTACACTGAATACATTTAACCATGAGTTTCTTTGGGTATAGTTGTAGGGTAGGAATTTTTACACCAAGTGATTTTGTTACAAATAGTTATGGTGAGTCCTAGTCCAGAACCAGTTAGTCCCAGTTCAAAAGACAAGGAGTTCTAAATTGAAAATGGTTGGGCCTTTATGTAACCAGGCAGTTAATGATAAATCTGTCAAGACAGATGCCAAAACTCTTTATTACAGTTTACTGAGACTAAAATAAATATGCATCGTTAAACAACAGCCACAGAAATCACACAAACAGGATATTCTACAAAACCATGCATCTTCAGATCGATCGATCGATCTTTGCATCCCACGGGATGCATGCCATGAATTATTTTGCGTCTTGGGGGATTTTTATGCATCAGGGATGCAGAACGCAGAGGTAACAAAGTCACTGTATACTCTGGATATAAAGTTGCTGATCAGAGTGGTTTACAGGACAAGGGTCATATAAATATTATTGTGTTTCACATAAACCTAGTTATTGACCTTTTTACAACTCACCATGTAGCCTACTACTGGGCTTCTTGGTGGGGAAAAGGGGGGGGAGGGGCGGGGGAAATAGGCGAGTGAGGCTAGCAAGGCAGGGGGAGAGGGTCAGTGGCCCTTGCTATGGCCATCTAACAAAATTTGGACTGGCAAGAGCAGCTTGAACCCCATCCGGTTTTCAAATGCTTTTTCACATTAATTTTGTTGTTCCAAAAAAATTTCTGTGTAAAAAAAGGAAAACAAATACAGTCAACTCCCTTTATAGCCGACACTATGGGGACCTTGAGTTAGTGTCCTCATTAGCGAGAGTTTGTAATAACCTCAGTTTATTTCTGATCAGTCAAACATCTGGAATTTTTTTGCCTTGGGCTTAGCTGCTGTCCATATTATCTTGGTGTCCATTATAGCGAGGTGTCTGCAAGGCAGGAGCTGACAGTACTATTGATAAAAATTATTAATTTCAGAACAAAAAGCAGCAGAGAAACAAAGTAAACTGGCTGAGATCATGGAAAAACAAGCTTGCACAGTGTCAGCCATGAAACCTGCTCAAGCAACCTCTGATGGTGATATGAAAAAACTGCTAGTGGCTCAGTATGGACATGAGTCCGATGAAGAGCTCTGATATCCTTTTTTACTATACCAGTAATTACTATTGACCACTCCAGAAAATACCGTAACATACCATAATGCTCTTTGGTTGTCACCCCAAAATTTTGCATAAGCATTGTTTTCAGTTTCTCATGGGAGTAAAAATGGCCCCAAGAGAAACTGAAAACAATGCTTATGCAAATTTTTGGGATGACAAACAAAGAGCATTATGGTATGCTATGGTATTTTCTGGAGTGGTCAATTACCGAGTTTATCAAACTCGTTATCATAATTTACCATGTCCATAAATTAATTCTAAAAAATTCATAATAAAAATTAAGGATAGAATTGAAATGCAACTTATGTATTACTTTTAACAATTAATGAGATAATGGTTATTACATTTTATTCACGGTAACTGCAACAAAAAAAAAAAAGATAAAATACAGGCAATTAATAATAACAAACACTGGTGTTGATATTTTTCTTTAATTCTGTTCTACTGGTGATAGTGATGAAGAACCAGCTCCCTCCACCGGCAAGGATCCAGGTTGGTTTCAATAATCATTATTAGTTTTTTGGGATTTTTATTCTATTTTCATAATTTAGACGTAGAGGCTCAAAGAACTACTCAAAGTACATTTATCTTGATTAAGTAAGATGGCCAAAAGGACACCCGCTAGATAATATTATTATTATTCCAGATAGTTTGCTTTGTTGCTGAGTGAAAGAAAGCCCTTACATTTTCGCTAAATTCAACCCGCTTAACTGACGGACTCTTTTTTAATACAGACACTTTCTATGGCCAACTCAGTGCCCGTATTAATGGATCTTTCTTATATTTCTATGCTTTGGACACCATGTTACGAAAAACTGAAAAATCCTTATTCTTTGATAAGCTATAATTAAATTTTTATTACGTCCACACCCCTCAAAAAGTACTTGAAAAAAAGGCTGTATGGGAATAGACCCATTTTTATCCCAGAGGCCATTCGTCGTTCTAACTTTTGAATTTGTGGATTTGTGTCACCATTCAAATGAAACCTCTTTAGTAGAAGTTTTGCATAGTACAGTCAAATCCCGTTAATATGGACACTAGGGGGCGGGGGTGCTTCGTAATAACGGGGAAATGACGGGACGTAATAACGGGGAAATGTAAGGGCTTTCTTTCCCCAGGGACAAAGCAAACTGTCTATAATAATGGGGTGTCCGTAATGGTCATGTTACACGGGACGATTCGCAACGACGATTTTTAGCGCAACACAGCGTTGCAATGCTGGAACAAAGTTGTCACCATTAAAAACAATGTCGCAACAATGTTGCAAGGCTGTGTTGAGCTAAGAATTGTTGTTGCGAATCGTCCCGTGTAACATCACCTTAAAGCGCGGTTTGACTGTGCTGTTGATCTCTTAGGATTCTACAAAAAAAATTTAGAAATTTCACTCTGGCGGCTATCATGAATGAAAGGAAAGAACCACTGCAAGTGTACAATATTACTCTGAAATCTTTTTTTTTTTTTTACAGGACTGTTCAAAAATGTGAATGTTCAGTCAGTAGCGGACAAGGAAAAAGAGAAGAGGGACAAAATGAAGGAGGAAAATGAGCAGAAGAAACAACAGATCAAGGACGCGAAGGAAAAACAAAAACAAAAGGCTGAAGATAGAAAGGAGAAGGAGAAGAAAAGAACACAGAAAGGAGAACGAAGAAGATGACATCGGCCACAACAGTGAAGTTAATGTTAGATAAAAAGGGATTTTGAGATACCAGGGAGTTTTAGCACCGACGACGGGAACGGCAACGGCAGCGAAAACGTCACTTTAAAAATGAGTTCTCGTTTTTTCAAACTTTTCCTCGTTTATTCCAATTCGCTTGAAATGTCAAAATTGGGCGAATTTCCGTGGAGTTGATTTCTTGGTGCTGCGCTAAAGTCAGGATTCGCACTCGCCTTGAAAGTCCTTAAAAGTCCTTGAATATTGCGGTCGGTGCTGGAAAGTCCTTGAATTTCGGTGCTAACTTTATAATTTAAGTAGAACTCCAAAGGAAAAGGAGCAAACACAATTACAATTACCTATGTTGTGGAAGGACTAAAAAAGGACATAGAATTAAGGCTCTTTTTGAATTGAATAGAGTCCTTGTCTTGAAATATGGGAAATGTGTCCTTGAAAGTCCTTGAATTTTTTTGTTCAAAAACGGGTACGAACCCTGTAAAATTTAGAAAGAGAAAGCAAAAATTCGTCGTCGCTTGTGTACGTGAATTAGGCATGTTCACGTTGTAGTCTTGCAGAGGCGGTAGAGAAATGTACAAAAAAGCGTGATGCACGTGCAAAGTTGTTGTTTTGCTTAATTAGCCTATTGTTTTTGACGTTTTCGTAGCCGTCGCCGTCGTCGTTGCTAAAGCTCCCTACCACCACGAAGGCGACGTCGGTGAAAACCGTCATTTAAAAAGTGCCTTCGCGTTCTTTGAACTTCAGCGCGATTATATCAACTCGCTTACCCTGTAAAAATGTGGGCGAACTCTCCTGGAGTTGAATTCCTTTAAGTAAAACATTCGAGTTCAAAAATGGTCGTCGTTTGTCGGTTAACGTTCTCGATAAAACGTAAAACTGAGCAATTTCACGTCGTAGCCGTGCAGTGACGGCAAAGAAATGTACCAAAACGCGTGCTGCACGTGCAGAATTATTGTTTTGCTATTCTAAACCTTTTTCTTCAGTTTCACGTTCTCGTTGCCGTCGCCTTCGTGGCATCTTAACTCACTATTAACTTTAAACTCCAAAAATTGTGCAGAATCAAATTATTTTTTTAAAAAAAACTAACATTTCATTTTCCGAAATGTTGTTAAACAAATGAATGAGCTCGTTATTTGTTTGTTTTGTTTTGTATTTTGTTTTTGTTTTTGCTTTTGTTTTGTTTTTTTTTTTAAGCTGCGGAAAAAGACCCTTTGTGGGTGCACTTTTAAGAAACCTATGCAGCAATTGCATTACCTTAATTCAGGGCACTAATGATATATTATTTGCCAGTTTTTGCTTGTCATTATTTAACACTAAAATATATATTTTTTCCTTGAGATTTCATATTAGTACCAGAGGAAGTAAGTATGTAAAATGGATAGGGTATAGAAAAAAATGGTAAAAAAATAATAATGGCAATTGAAAAGAGTAAATTTTATCATAAACAGTCTTAATTAGCAATTGTCTTTCAACTGAAGACTGAAGACCTAACGATCGAAGGCCGAAGACTGGAGACCCAAACTCAAGACCCATGTAACTTGATGTAATACTTCATAGGAATGACGGCAAACTCATAGCAAACATCTTCACAGGCAAATAGACACGTTATTAAGAAGACCCTAGCTAAAACGCTTTGACTTGCCTTAAAATACACGTTATCGCCCGCTACTCTCTGTCGGGCGTTGTCGATCGATTTAGGGTCTTTGCTTTTTAGAAGAAGCCGAGTCAAACCTACCAAACAATAGTCTCCCTCGCGCGCAGCCGTTTTTTGGATGTCACGCAACGTTCCGCTTGGGGGAGCGTTGCGTGACATCCTAAAAACGGCTGTGAAGGAGACTAACTAAACAAAGACCCTTGCTAAAACGCTTTGACAGGCGCCGAAAGACAATGTGGCGCTTGCTCCTTTTTTTGGGGGGGGCGGGGGGGGATGGCTGACTGGAAATACATGTTATATCGACAGCGTTCTCGTTTTGTACGAGAAACCGTTTGAAGCTATATAACGAAGACATACAGTGTTTTAACGGGTAGCCATTACGACACCTGAAAAGATATCATGAGGTTACCTCAGATTAAGATCTATCCTTACAGATATATAACCCTCCCAGCCAAGGGAATGCTTTGTCTGCCCCCTAATACACGTTATCCCCCTATAAACAAGTTCTCGGGTGTTTATATACAAGTAATCGAAATGGTTTTCGTTTTATAGGATTTACCCGGCCTTTTCTACAATTCAAGGCCCTATCTTTATCATGTAACAGTATTTCGGCGCCTAGCAAAGCGTTTTAGCAAACGTCTTTGTTTTGACCGGGCTTTTTCAGTGTACAAAACGAGAACCGTATCATTAACGTCTATCCCAACGCTCTAGAAGTATTACGAGCGGTAAGGTGTTTTGGGGGGGAGCTAGGTTAAGCGTGTGAGCGTGGGTCTTCGTTTTCTGGTAACATGGCTCTATGTACAAAACGAAGACCCTATAGATGACATGCCTGTTAGACACCCATTACGTAGCAACTAGTTCATACAGTAACTGTTTATTGATCGAAGACACAGCCAAACTATACCTGCATGAAAAATGAACACAATGATATTAGGTAGCGTGATGTTACACCAGACGATTCGCAACGACGAGTTTTAGCGCAACACAGCGTTGAGCTGCGTTGCAACATTGTTGCGACATTGTTTCGAATAGTTACAACATTGATCCAACATTGCAACGTGGTGTTGCACTAAAAATTGTCGTTGGGAATCGTCCCGTGTAAAATCACCTTTGCGTCAAACGGCAAACCCGAATTTGTACCACCTGGGCATGACCAAGTTCCTCTTTTAGATACTTGTCGTTTACTGTTCATTATTGCTACACATAAATTAGTAGTGAGTTGCTCATTTTCAATTGTGAGACATTCTCAACTTGAATCTGATGTTTACCGTATACGTGAAGCTTAATCTCTCTGATAGGCCTCTTGTGTTTACGTTCTTCATAAAACGTGAACTGTACGACGTTTCACGTTATAGTCGTGCAACGACGGCAAAGAAATGTACGAAAAAGCGTGATGCTCGTGCAAAGTTGTTGTCATGGCACTGGACGAATTTTCGATGTCCACAGGGAACTTGAACGGCTAGGCGGCTGATTTTTTGTATGGTTAAGGTGGTTAACAAACCGCACGAATTTTCAAGCGGTCGAAAGTAACGTACACGAACGGTATATAGTCTTGTACCCTGAAGAAGGCAGCATTGCCAAAACGTCGGTTAAGACTCTTTTCAACAGCATCTATTTACAATTTATTTTTCAAATGAACATTGAGTAACTACGCTGCTCATGGATTTTAATCTTATTAACGGTGCTTAAACTAGTAATTGTTTTTTTTTTTCATCACGTTTCTTTGTCGTCGTTGCTTAAGCTCTATATTGTGGGGAAAGTGGGTTGGGGTTGTGGGGGAGGGGGGGGGGGGGTTTATCTTAGCAAGTTAAGAAGGAGCTAAAACCAGAACCTTTTTGGTTGAGGTTGGGAAGTTAATGTATTCACGTCTTCTGGAACAATATAACGAATTAAGGGGAGCAACAAAGCAAAAATGAACCTCACATCGTAGGCCACGGTCTCACTAAAAGTTTTCATTGAATGGTCCTTTTTTCCGCATGGTAAAATCAAAATTCACTCGGACAAAAACTACTCTTAAAAAAGCTCGTTTTGACAAGGTAGATGCAAATTGATTTAGACTTTGTCCTCCGCTTTTCAGAATTTACAGTTTAACAGGCTTGGGAATATATATATTGTTAAAATCCAACATTTCATTTTGTTAATTACTGAAAAACAAAATGAATATGCTGGTTACTCAGTTTTTGATATAACAGGAAATAAAAGTAAGCTCCATAAATATATTATTTAATATATAGCTTGTGCAAGTTTGTGCTTTCGCTGTAAATGATGTATAAACTTTGTTTGCAGATGGGCCTTGCTTGAATATTAAAAGACTATTTTTTGCTGACATGATAATATTGCTTTAAGCTTTTGAAGAAATTCATTATGCTAGTAAGTTCAAATATCTATTCAAGTGTTCTTAAAGCATAATTCCAGAGAAAAATCAGTAATGATGCTGATATATATATATATATTTTTGACAAAGATGACTGTCAGTCACCGAAAACTGTCAGCATCATTAGGGTTTTTCTATCGGGCTATGCTTTAAGAACATTTGAATAGATTGCTTTTGCTTGTTCAAGGTGTCTTTCCTGTTGTGTTGACCCTTAGAAACCCTCTTGTATTATTTATTTCTTTGTATTCCACATTAATATTATCAACTTTATGATTAATAATTGATAAATCCATGTGGCTCTCCAAGTGAGTAAAAAGGTTCCTTCAGACAGGAGGTCTGTTCACAGCTTACGTCATGTTAATAACATTTGGGGCTTTTCAAACCTCTCAGAGTAGTCGAAATGTCCGATCCTAGCAGCGAGGAGCGTAGAGAAACGGCTGTATTCACAGGCTAATTCGTATGCGGCATTGACAGTGTTCCAGATTTGCAATGGGACATTCAATTTTGTATCCCCCGGGGATAATTAGCAACTTGCGCATATCCCATAATGCACCTAATTTCGCCCCCCCCCCCCCCCCCCCCGCCAAAAAAAAAAAAAAAAAAATTTGCATTAGCATTGTTTTCAATTTCTCTTGGGACGGCTGTAATACCCAGGAGAAATGAAAAACAAAGGTTATGCAACATTTGTGGGGGGACGGGGAGGGGCAAATTAGGTGCAAGCGATGAATAGGACATGATCTCTCTTGTGGCCCTTCGTCGCCAAATAAGGTGGGGAGGATTGCGTGACGAGCCAAAAGAACGTCTACGTGGGAAGCTAAAAACACCAGAGATATACTGGGATTTAGAAATTACTATTCTTGGGCTCTTTGGCCTGAAAGTGCGAGTAGCACTACTATAACTTCCGTTTACTTTTTCATCTACAGTATGACCGCCCGTGTCTTAGTTGATTTTAATTGTGTTTCTGGTTAAAGGCTCTACAATATTTAGAAGATGTTTCTACTCCGCAAAAACCACTTTGAAGATGATTTGTTTTCCCCGAGTCCCTCTCTCTGGATCGCAAACTGGTTTGACGGGTCTACATGAAAACGAGGCGACGCCAAGAAAAGCCAGTCCGAAGCTTGCACGTTCTTTTCCGTTTCGACATGGCCGTGACTCCAGATAGAACTTTGCATCTTTTACAAATTACAAGAACAGAGACCATTGTTAGATACGCTTATTTATTTATCACATTAATTTCTCTCTTATCGAGTCCTACGATAGCTGATTCTACGAAAGGTGAGCATTACAGCTAAACATTTGACGCGCCGCTAAAAATTTGCAACGCGTCGAATCTCAGATCATGTCAATGGCAGTTAATGAATGAACAAATTTTGTTCTATTTCTGTTCAGATTTTACATATGTCACTTGTGGGAGCGTCCTAAAGCTACTTAATCCTAAACACAATGTCCGACTGCATTCTCACGAGGTAAAATATGGTTCTGGAAGCGGACAACAGGTAAGGAAGTTTGCATATAAAATTCGACTGAATTTCAAATGAGATTTACACTTGTTGTGAACCGATGCCTAGCTTCCCAGCGTGTGATAATCTCTCTATTTCCCTTTATTTAGTTTTTTTTCCGTACCTGAACTTTTTTTAAGATTACAAGCCAAATTTTTTTTATTTGTAAGATTATGAAAATAGTAGGAATTCGTTTTTATCAAGCTAATAATTAAAGCTGTCCCGTTCGAAAGATTAGGAAAGTTTTCTATATTCAGCCAAGTTTGAAACTACATCTGTTTCGTTAAATTTGCCAAGGCTTGCTGAGGCACGATTTGCGTCTTTTTCTAAAATGTTCAAATCAGGGACAAAATTTTGTCTCTAATACATGGTCATTGGTGTTTTAAATTGAGAGCTTAATGTTTGCGTTAACTTCTTGATGACTGAAGCTTGTATTCGTTATTATTAATTCTCTTTTGCTTTGTCGTTTTCTGATGGCTATAAGATGTAAGATATCTCGAAGTTGCTGTTCAGAAAAAGATCATTTACAGCAAATTCATCTAATATGAATTAAGAATTTTGAATTAAGGTATGACTCAACGACGTGAAACGTGCAAAGTTCTCATTGTTCCCAGGTATTTGATGGTTGCGTGATTTTGTGAATTACAGGACGTTTTAACCAGTGTAAACTCCAAAACGAAATTTGTGTCAGTGGTTTTCAAAATGTTTAAAATGTTGTACAAAAAGGGTCCTGGAGTAATTAAGCAATTCTTTGAGATCCTCATGTTGCCTGGTAACAGTCTGTGTATTTTAGATATTCACCATCTTGAATTTGTTTTTTTTTTGTTTATTTCTCCCCCTGGTGGCTTTGAATGGAATGTTGAGATTTAATTTACTTGTATTTTGTATTTTGGACAAGTTTAAAATGCCCTAAAATGTTTCTAAAAATAAACTGGTCCATAAAAATGCTGTGACATAGGCCCAGTATGGGAGTTGCTTTCTCTGGGTTATGGGTTCCTGTTGATACGTGAAACAATGGGTTTAGAAATTCAGACTAGGGACATGCGTACTTACCCTTAAAAAGGCACTTACAATGTACTGCTAAATACGTTTACATGGAAAGATAAAGTGGATATTTTTTTGCATGTACATATATGTGAAAAGTTAATTGTGCTGTATGGGTATCTTTAGTCCGTTACAGGTGTTGATAATGCAGATGATGGCAACAGCTACTGGGTGGTCAGAGGCAAGACGGATGCCCCTTGCAAAAGAGGGTAAGTCTTTTACACCATGGATGATTGTATTTCCTTAAAAATTGAGTGGAAAAAAGGGTAAAATGTGCCTTTGATTTGCAGACGTAACCAGATAACTATTATTCATTTCATGAAAAAGACTCTAATATCTGCCTTGAAGACTGCTATTGTGTCAGGGCCTCTGTTGTTGTGCGCTGATTTCAATATTAATTGCACAATGATCTCAAATTGCATGTTATGGTATAGTCCAAGCAAATCTAATAATATTGATCGAAATGTATAATATGGTTGAAAGCAGAGCCTTTGAAATGTTTAATGTAGATTGTGAATCTTGTGACAGTAGGTAAGAGTTAAAGCTTTGCAAGAGAAATCACATAATTTGCTACCCAATAAACCTTTTCGCAGAACCCAAAACATTTTCTATGTGTTTGACTACCGTTGTAAGATATCTGTGGATTCTAGCCTGCCGGGAGGTTGTCCATGTAGGAATTATGAGCCGTTAAGGGCCAATAATATAAGAGCAGCAACCAATGAAAGATGTTCTAGAGTGCTAGGCCAGAACTGGCTGGCCAGCAGATCAGTAATTTTGGCAACAAAATGGGTTTTTTTCTTGAGAGTTTTCACTAAGAACCCAGTCCTGACTCAGGGCTGTCGTTAAGAGGCAGTGATGAACGTGGCCCGGCTTCTTTCATTGGAAAATAGAAGAAACACAGAACCAAAACAAATCCTTAGCTGTTTTATTCCTCAGGTACTTGTTGTATGTACCCGGCAACTTGAAATGTTAGTGACTTCCTTGTGACTTATAGTGAAATTCTGTTGAAGACAGGACTTGTCTTACCAGTCATTTCTAACTAATGGCAAGCTACCATAAATCTTTTGTTTTGAATAGATCACAGTTATGACATGTATTATTGAAATTATGAGGCTTTTTATCATGTGAAGAATTATGGCATTTGAGGAGGGTAACAGCGAATAACACCCTCCAAGATCTCCATAATTCTTCAGATAATACAAAAGCTTAATTCAATAATTGTTTTATTATTATTTCAAAGTAATTCTTAGTTTAAAAACAAGCTAAAACATGCTAACCTCCATCAATGTTACGTTCATCTTCAATTGCCTGTTTATTGGCAAAGTTAATAGATAAAGGGTTGTTCAGTACTGTCTGCAAATCTTCTCCAAATAGCAGATGTCTTCTGTCGAGTTGTCTTCTTGCCGTTCTTTCTCTGTTTTTAGCCAATAGTTCGCCTATTTCTTCCTTAGCTAATGAAACAAGTGAAATGTTCTGCCATTTTGTACTCACTACCAAAGCAACTCAACTGCTAAACATAAATGTTTAGTTTTCTGGCAATAATGCTACGTCATTTTTCACATATTGTGAAATTCTTCCAAATTTGGTTGACAGTAGCTGGTTATGATAAATATTATGCATGGGATTTTAGTCAATTAGAAACAGGGAAATATTGCATGAATGAATAATAAAAACAAGGTATGGTATGTTTAATGACAGGAACCCTGTAAAATGTGGCAGCACATTGAGATTACAGCACTTGGCAACCAA